>OZ012667.1:54063044-54533373 GCA_963942505.1 Lordithon lunulatus | reverse complement strand
TTTGAATATATATATATATATATATATATATATATATATATATAAGGTAATACAGAAATGTTGATTCCATATGAAATCAATAGCGACCGGTTTTACACTACCTTCTTCTAGGAAACGAGTTCGTTAAAATCTGTAGTGATATGTAACGGTAAAAAAAGCCGTTATTTGACATAACTAGGGTTAGCCTAGGTTTCCTAGGAGAAGCTAGTGTAAAAGCAGTCGCTATTGATGTCATTTTTACGTTTAGACTGATATAAGAAAAAATTTCTTATGATAATATAAAAATAATAGAATTGACTGAATTTTGTATTCCGACATATGTCTCATTCAAATAACATGAAATGGCCTAAAACCGAACCTAAACGTGCATTTTAAATGGTGCAGAACAAAGTTCGCAACAAAATTCATCTCCGTATTACCTAAATTTGATGATGATATTGATATAAATTATAATAAGAACGTGCTTGTATTGTATAAAAATCGCCCGGTACTCCATCTATAAAGACCCGTTTGAAATTGCTACTTGAAGATTATATCTGCTGAATTGCTTTCGAAAAGAAATCAGTTTAGTGATTTCGATGGCATATTTTTCACGCATTTTTTTTACCCTGCGAACCCTCCAACATTACTAAAGTCTCCACATGTGGACGTTTCTGCATCACCTGGATAGCAGCCAAGTATGCGGACGTGACGACCCTTAAAACTGGATATTGAGGCATTCGAGTGTACATTTTTAACTATGTTTCCCAGGAAACGTTATCATTTATTCTTGAAGTTAGATGGCATTTTTATACTCCTGCAGCTTTTTTTAAATAAGCGATATTTAAGTGCTCTTTTTAATAGCATGCTAATGTTTATTTTACTGTGCACATTAAAAGGGTATCGCATTTAACTGTGCGCCAAGTAAATAAGATAAATGAATAATTTATTCTTAGGAATTGTAAAACTGTGTACTGCTATTGAATTATATTACAAATTATTATATTACGATAATATAGAAATTATGTTTTAATTTTATGCTTAAATTAAAACTAATCTATTTTTATGATGCATATGAATTTTTATTATACATAAAAAATTGAATTACCGTATTATTCTTAAATTCTTGTTAAATTAAAACTTATATGCGGGAAGAGTAGAATAACCGGATGACAAAAGCCAAATCGCGATATTGCAGCTTAAAGGTCGTTTTAGACAAGACAATTTCTTGACTCGAAAGTTAGTCAAGATGCGAGACAATCTAAATTGTCTCGTATCATACAGCAAATTATTTGAAATATTGAATTGGATGGAAGATCGAATGGAAAAATATAACGCGTTCTATTTGTCAAGAACAAATTGTATGGGAGGAGGATATATGAATTCATTTCTTGAACAACTTTTGAGCTAAGAAATAATCTTGTCTAAAACGACCTTTAGATGTATGAAATGGCCGACAATTTTAGAAATAAAAATAAATTAGACACATTGTTCGTTAGACCTAAATTAGTCAGATAATCGAAGTTTTAGTGTTTGTAAAATAATGAAGAATAAAAAATTTAAGTATTTCTTATTTGTACATGACTTTAGTGGTTTCTATAAAGTCTAATTGTAAAACATGAAAACAAGTACTTTTTAGTAGCTGTCAAAGTTGCCCCGAAATCTATGGTTGGACTTTGTTACTGATGGAATTACGAAATATTTAGCAATATTATTTTTAATTAAATTATTGTATATTGTTTAATCTACATTAGGTCAACATTGGGTAGAATCAAAAATCCAAAAATGACGCTCTACAAGTTTTTGGCGGAGGTCAAAGTCAAAATTATTTAATTTTCCATCTTTGCCCACGGAGTTTTTTTTTAAATGTTCACCATTTGTTGCTAACAACTATATTGAAGAAAACGATATCAACTGCACACTGTTTGTAGAAACAAAACATAAAGCATCAACTACAATAGAATACCGAGACTGGACGACCATCAATCGCCCTGGAAATATAGTGAACACCAACGTCAGAGGAGGAGCAATAATTCAAGCTGAGAAATGGGTACAAATGGGAAAATCAAATCCACCGGATATGAACAATAATCTGAATGAGACGCTACATATCACAATTCCCTTCGAAAATACTAAATTACATGTATTCTTAGTCTATACTATTCACCCAAACGCAGAGATTGAAGATAATTTATTATGTAAAGCAACTCAACATAACAACGTGTTAATTATTGGGGATTTCAATATAAACAAAATATAAATAAACAACTACAAAATTTCATCTCAAACACCAACTTTGTAAAAATATCGACACCACCAACGTTCATCATGGCCAACAACCCAGACTCTACACCTAACCTGATTCTCTGCACATACATACAACATTCGCAGAAACTTCCAAAATATTGCTCTAATTCTAGACCTGTTCTCCGATCATCTGGCAATTCAGCTATCGTTTGATATGAACATATTACCTCTTCAACACTACATCCCACCTATACTGGATTACGCCAACACTAACTTCCAAGAAATCAACAAACAGATGGACAAATTCGCGTATGAAGAGAATACAAACCAGAATACATATATACATTGGTAAATACCCTAGTAACAACGATAAATAATAATATTCCAGTTAAAGAAAAACGCTTATTCCTACATAAATTGTCACCAGCGATTATCAAACTAATAAAAACAAAAAAAACAATTATACAGAGATCTAAAGAAAAATGGGACAACTGACAAAAGAAAATATACCGAGCTAAATAAAGAGATCCATGTTCGTATACGTGAATACAGGTCTAGAAAATGGGTCCGAGTATGCGAAAAGATTAATCGGATGAGGGGCAAGATATACTGGCAACAAATCAAAAAACTTTCCCGATATGGACATCAAAATAGGCTGCAAACATAACGGAAAATAACCAAACCTATACAACGGATGTACAAATTGCAGAGACTTTTGGGATTTAAGAACACTTTTCAACCAAATAATAACGCGTGTTTCGACAACCAGATGTTCTAAAAGGTCAACAACTGGCACAAATCCTTCACCCAGAGACAACATCCAAATGAACCAATATAAGACATCACTTCAGATGAATATGGTATAATTCTAAATCGGGGAAAAATACGTGTCCAGGCTACGACAATATAAATCGGCAAATATTAAAATCTCTATCGGTTTATATAAATACAGAAACACTGAGAAACTACTGTCTGCAACAGGGATATTTTCCGGAAGAGTGGAAAAGGGGCATAATTATTACTATATTGAAACCTAATAATGGCCCCACCAAAACATCTAGCTATTGCCCTACAACACTTCTCTCAGTCCTATCTAAAAACTTCGAAACTATAATCAGGCTTCGGTTGCAGGATAAACTCGATAAACATATTCCTGCGTTCCAATTCGGATTCAGAACATCCAAATCCACAATCCACCCTTTATCCATCCTAGTATCTAACACTCATTGCGCCACACTTTCCGTTAACTATTCCGCAGCTTTATTTATTGATATACAGAAAGCCTTTGATAGTGTCTGGCATAAGGCAATTATCCTCGAACTCGCCCAATTAGACTGCCCAGTCTACTTCTTCTTCTTCTTTTTTTCGGAAGCCATGTGGCTTGTTTTGACCAAACTCTTATCGCGGGTCCTGCTCCTGTGATATCGACGACCTCTTCGGTGGCCTGCCGAGAGGGCGTTTGGTGTATGTTTTACCGTCTCGGACTATCTTGGCGATTCTATCGTCCTGCATGCGTGTTACGTGCTCGTTCCACTGTCTTCTTCTGCTCCGCACCCATCTTATAATGTCCGGTGTGTTGCATTGTTCCCGTATTCCCTTGTTGGTTTTTCGATCTGCAAGTGAATAGCCAGTGATGGATCTGAGGGTATTCATCTCTGCACATCTTAATCGACGTTTTGTCTCTGCCGTATCGGCTCTGGTTTCAGCGGAGTAAGTAAGAATGGGTCTCACGCATGCTTTGTAAATCCTTACTTTGCTCTCAGTTGTTATGTTTTTATTCTTCCAGACAGGATTTCGCAGTGCTCCTGATATTCTGGACGCTCCTCTTACCTGGTTTAAGACACTGGTTTTTAGGTCTCCGTAGGAATTTATAGTTATTCCCAGGTACTGGAATTCTGAGACTTGCTCAATGATGATGTTCTTCACGGCTAGCTTGCATCTGATTGGATTCTTTGCAATGACTAGGCTTTTGGTTTTAGCTGTGGCTATTGTCATATTTATTGTTTCACACTCCTTTCTGAACGTGTTCAGTAGCCATTGTAAACAGTCTTCTGATTCTGCGATTAGTACGGCGTCGTCAGCGTAGCACACTGTTTTAATGAGTGTGTTTCCCAGTTTGTAGCCATGTTCTATTGGGTCAAGGGCTGTTATAATCTTATCCATCAGGAGGTTGAACAGTAGAGGACTCAAGCTGTCCCCTTGCCGTATCCCAGTTCTGATTCGGATATCAATTTCCTCCTCGTTCGTCGCTCTTAATTTGGTCGTGGTGTCTGTGTTCAGTTGTTTTATTGTCTTAATTATGTTGGGGTGTATGTCTTTGATAATTAACGTCTTTAGTACATCTGAGAGCCGGACTTTATCGAACGCCTTTTCTAGATCCACGAAATAGAGATAGGCGGGTTTGTTGAACTCCAGCGCCTTCTCTGCAATTTGTCCAGTCTACTTAATTAAGATATTTCCTAGACTACAGGAGTATGCAGGTGAAAATAAAGGCTTCCCTCTCAAGACCATTTCAAGCCAGTCAAGGAGTTCCTCGAGGCTCTCCATTATCTCCGATGATATCTATAGTTTCAATCTCCCTACTAGCATAAATCACTCATATATTCTCCAATTTTCCGACGATAAAGCCATTATATCTCGCAACAAGTCTCTATCCAAAACTATCCAATCGTTACAAGCTACAACAAAAACTATCAGCAAGAGGATGGAAACATGGAGAATCATCCCTAACCCCACAAAATCTCAATTTATCATATTTAATCATGAAATTTCACTTTCATCGCCCACAATCACTCTGAACAATTATTGTATAAAACCGCAACGAAATGCGAAATATCTTGGAATCAACTTAGACACCAAGCTAAATTGCAATTCCCATGCCACAATTTAAAAAAAAAATTGCTAGAGCGAAATATTTTAGAAGTCTAACGTATAAATAACAAGGCATTAATATAAAGACAATTAGCAAAATTTATAGATTAATCTGTCGCCCCATATAGGAATATGGTAGCATCTTATTCTACAACTGCAGGAAACCTGCACATAAAGCATTGGAAGTTGCAGAAACAACCAGCCTTCGAGCTATATCTAAAGCTAGGCACCCACTTTTTAATCCTCCTAACCGACTCCTATACTGTAAATCCAAAATTATCCCAATAAATGTAAGATTACAAATATTAAAAGACAAATTCATTATCAAAAACAATATTGAACTAATTGTCCAACACCTTATCCCATATAACCCATCAATACCTAATAAAAGAAAATTCCCATCACTATCTCCAATACAACAAATCAAACACAAATAACAATATTAGTTTAAGATTCCAATTATATGCAACTTGTAAATTTGACGCGAGCTGAAAGACTCTGGTCGTTAGCCCATTGTGATATGTAATGTAATGTAAATGTTATGTGTCACAATAAATATTTTTAGTATTATTATTACAAAAAAAACTAAAGCCAGGACCCATATAAAAAAAATATGTTTTATGATTACTATTCAATTGTAAACAAAACATGAAATTTAGACAAAAAATTGTGGGAAAATCTGATAAAAATTGCAAAATGTTTTCTTGCAAATATTATTCAATAACAACTAACTAAATCAACATAATTTTTTTTTATTCTTATATTATGATTACCAAGACATGAGTAAACAATTGTACAAAAAATCAATTTTTTTTAATGCTCCACTACTGGTGAATCATAATCGCGATCCTGCGCGGCAGCCGTAATTATCGGAAATGGCGGTATATGTCTCCTTTTACAAATCGTCTCATACATATGACACTGGACGCACCAGTGTGTTTATAGTCTGAAATATATGTGGTATATAATCTATACGCTTATTATCAAAAAATAAAAATTATAATATACAAGAAAGCATATATGGTAAAAAGTTATTTCCTATTTTTAGCACTGTTTATGTAATTTGTTCTCCAGCTTCAGGAATTAATCACCCCTTATTATTATATATTATAAAAAGATGTTATTTTTGCAATTATATAAATTCTAAATATTATATTCTTGTCACTCTAATTTAATTTATTGCATCTTTTACACTCAGTGCCTAAATTAACACATATCACCAACATCGTTATCGCAACACGCTATCATTTATCTCGGGCACTGAAATTAATGGCTCGCTGCTATGCTCTCACATAATTAAAACTCAATATACACACGAATAAATTGAATTCCGCATGAATAATTTCACTCATTTATGGCACACGCATGATTTATAAGTGCACGCAGATTTCATTACAATTAATTTAAATAAAAAACTTTTTTAATAAATTATAATTCGATGAATTTGTATAATTCCTACTTTATCTGTACCCATTCAATCTAGTTCTACAAACATTCTCGCAGCGTAATCCGTTCAGATTTAAAATTTACTTAATAATTCATTCCTTCGGGCTTGTAACCACTCAGGCGTACTTACAAATTCCCCGCCGAGGGAATTATATCGCACTACCATCTTAATAACAAACGCACATAAATCTCTGAAATTCGTTCTGTTTTTCTTTACAGTACGTGGCAAATTGTATTTTGTTGCTGACAGCGAATGCGTTGGGGCTCACGTCGTATTTCGTGGAGGAAAAACAACAGCGGCGGGCGTTTTTAGAGACACGACAATCGTTAGAAGTAAAGCTCGTCATCGAAGAGCAGAGCGCGGAACAGGTAAATTGGATATTCGACATGGATGTCAACTTGTCTGCATTGCTTTTTCTTTTTGAAGGAGAGATTACTGTTATCGGTGCTGCCAGAGCATGTTGCTGTACAGATGCGGCAGGATCTCGATAGTGCGGACAGTCAGTTCAAGAAGATTTATATGAGTCGACATGAAAATGTCAGGTGAGTTAAAAATCGTAGTACACAAGAATATACAATACTTAGATAGTAAATACAAGAATTTTGTAAGGCTGTTCTCACATATTTAAAAAAACTAATATTCACTCACGACCCCCAGTGAATATTAGTTTTAATAGAATATGTAAGAACAGCCTTTATTATTATGTTATATCATGTATATGTACTAAGGCGGAAAGGCCACTGGCCAATAGCCTAATAAAGATTGTTTTCTTTCTATTATGTTATAATAATTAATATTTAATTATCGATTTTATTTAATATTGGATGCTACGCTCGTCGTCCGTCAAGGCATTGTTTTTAAATATAGAAAAATGTTCCTCGGCTATCTTATTATCATTGCAAGTTCGGTAGCGCATTTGAATGTCTCATAAATAATAATATGACTGCCTAGATATCTTGGTTTCCATTCAAACAAAAAATCCGTAAATTACAATTTAATTATAAGCTGTTTTCGTTATAACTGTGTGCTGCTGCGGGTTTATTGTATGTATGGTTTATTTGCCGTGCAAACCGCTCCCGAGAATCATAATTCTATCTCGTACACCGGTGCACCACCGCTAAACTTGGAGCGATATAGCACGCCGCAGGGTGACTAGTAATCTTAAACGAAAGCACCTAATTTAACGGACCTCGTATATTTTAATATAAGCAAGACCTTAATGCTTACGGTAGAAAAACGGCCATTCTGTGCAAAAGAAACAAAAAACTAAGATATACACTATTCTGGTTAGTTACCATAGTAGTGTATGTCTATTTTATATTTGAAAATTAAAGTAATGATTGTAATTGTGGCAATAATAAATCATAAACAATAAGATCCTTTAAATTAAATAAAAAAATATAACTAAACAATAATATTGATTCAAGTCTACAAAGTTAATTACTTAAACCTACTTGTACACTAAATTTACACATTCTGCAATTCATTACAACGATGTGCCGTCTAATTGGCGAGCATGGAGCTGGAAAGTAAAGCCTCTCTAGGCTATATAACTTTACAAATTTAATTTAGCAACCGTATGTGAGTGTCATACTTGCCATTATTTAAGTTTATTAGGGCCAATTCCAATTTGAGTGTACTATATAAAGTAAGTTTCATGAAGTCTTAATTTCCTATTTTAAATTGCGTTAAACATAGAAATTAAATTAGTTCAGGAGAAATTTGCTTAATATGGGTGTAAACAATAAAATCTTTAATTAAAGTTCTCGTTTGTTCAAATTAAACTAATAAAAGTAGCTTCAAACTTGTTTAATAATAACACAATACTCGTCAACACAACAATGAATAAAGCCGCAGAACTTAAATATCTGCCCTTTATGTATTCAGACATACCCACAACAAGTACCCTAAAGGATTTTGTGTCAGTGCATATTTAATTAGTTAAATATAAAAACTAGTAATAAAAATAATAAATAAAAGTTTTCTTGCCGAATAGTTCTGAATATGCAATAATTTGCATATCTTTGTACAAATTTCGTTATTCAATCCTGTTGTTTAATTAGATATTATTTATTCAGGATTAGAAATTCCCTTGCCGATTTAGCAGGTTCTGGTTACTCGCTGTTCTTGAGCGCGCAGTGTCTTTACTTGGAATTGTTTGTTCCGATATTTATGCAAATATAATGAACGAGCAGGGGGTTTAAATTATGAGCGATATATTATGTAAAGCGTATTATATCGATTAAATAGATGGGCGTTGTGTATTCAAAATTAATGCACCCATTATGAAATTAATTCATATATTATTGTTATTGCATTGATTTATAATGAAAACTAGCGGAATGTTATGATAATTAAATTGGTTCACAGGATTTAGTTTTGTTAATTAAAAATTATATTTATCAGTGTTTAAAGTACATGGAATTAAATAGTTATCTTTTATATTTCTATGGCTGTTATTTGTGAGGATTAAATAATTTTTATCTTTTTATTTCCAGAAATAAAAAAATTAAATTAACCTTTTAGTATAAGGTTAATTCTATTTTGTGCTGCCCGTATGCAGCACAAAATAAAATTAACCAAAGCAAAACGTAGCAACGCCACAAAAAAATATAATCACTTTTACCATGTTTTATATTTTTTTACGAGCGTTGCTGAAAATTCATTAAAAGTTATGTGTTTTATACTGTGATAGACGAGAGGTGACAACCATTAATTAATGATTACCTAGATTTTCAACGTCTGTCAACGTCACGGAGTTTGTTTGTGGTGCTGACCTACGATACACTGCTCTCATTGATTACCAAATTATGTTTGAGTATGTGTTTGATTTTAAGCATCCGTTAAAATATGTGTTTGTGTGTGTAAGAAGCAAAGGCAATCAACAATGTATAGTAATGTGCGATAAGTACTAATAAAACGGACGTGTAGAGGTATAATTACCAATGGACCACTGGCCCGAACATCATGAAATCAGAAATTATTAAAGCTATAAAATCCACCAAATCAGGTAAAGCTGCAGGACGACATGTACATAGAAATCCTAAAGCTTATACAAAAGGAAAATACCGACATTCTTGTAAACTTCTTTAATAAAATATATGAATCCGCAAACATACCGCAAAAAATCACTATTCATCGCCCTACCAAAGAAATCAAACGCAAACAAGTGCGACCAATTCCGACTGATAAGCTTGATGAACCTAGTATTAAAAGTATTACTAAATATTCTACATAATAGAATACGTAAGAAATGCGAAGAAGACCTAAGCAAGGAACAGTTCGGTTTTAGAGATGGACTGGGAACAAGAGAAGGGCTGTCAGTTCTCATGCAAAAATGTAGAGACCAAATGAAGGACGTGTACATCTGTTTTATTGATTATGTAAAGGCATTTGACTGTTTAAAACACGACGTCCTAATAAACCTTCCGATGACCAAAGGCCTTGACCAAAAATATATCTCATTCATAAAAAAATTGTACACCAGATTGCTGCAGTAAGACTGGACCAGCGATATTCCGATTAAACGTGGAGTACGTCAGAGCTGTGTACTATCACCATTGTTGTTCAATATCTACTCGGAGCAAATATTCCTGAAAGCCTTAGAAATCTCTACAGATGGAATCAAGATCAATGGTGAATTATTGAACAACATCAGGTACGCGGACGATACAGCTATAATTGCAGCGCAGCTGGCCTACAACGTTCGATGAACCAAATAATAGCAAAAGGTAATGCAATTGGGCTAAAATTAAATACGGCCAAAATGAAAACAATGGTTATCAGTAGACCACCGGATATCCAAGCCAATTTGCAAGTATACAATAAGCAAATAGATCAGGTCGCTAAATTTAAATACTTGGGCAGCTGGATCACCGAAGACCTGGATCCAGATCTGGAAGTAAGAACACGCATCGAAATAGACAGAACAACGTTCCTTAAGATGAGAAAAGTATTTTGTAAGATAAGCCTAAACCTGAAACTAAGATACCGGTTCGTTAAGTGCTACATTCACTCGGTACTGTTGTATGGTGTTGAGGCTTGGACGTTGAAGATCAATACTATGAACAGAATAGAAGCGTTTGAGATGTGGATCTTTCGAAGAATGCAGAGAATATCTTGAGTGGAGCATATCACGAATAATGAGGTTCTTGCACGCATGGACAGAGACAGAGAACTATTGGCTATTGTAAAGAAACGTAAGACAGCGTACCTAGGACATTTCTTCAGAAGTTCAAAATATATCCCTCTAAAATTAATAATGGAGGACAAGATAGAGGGTCGCCGTAGTCCAGGACGAAGAAGGAAATGCTCCTGGTTAAAGAACATAAGGGACTGGATTGGTCTGGACTCTCACAAGACCGTGCGGAATTTGCCATGATTGTTACTAACCTTCAGCAATGGAGAAGGCACCTAAAGAAGAAGAAGAACGGACTTTCTGTAGGCGGGTTTCGCAATTTTATATTGTATTTAGATGACTTGGAAGTTGAATGCTAATGTTAGTGTCACTATGATAACCAAGAATTACAAATTACTGCTATTTTTTAAGCTGTATGTTAATAAAATAATACCATTGATTAATCATTACCAAGATGTTCAACGCCTGTCTCCGCCATAGCGTTTGCGTCCGTCCGTCAACATTTGCACATTTCGATTTGTGCTTAAACGGACAAGACGTGTAAATAGTTAGGTGGTACTACCACCACTCTACCTCAGGTATTGCAGTAGTAATTATGCATGGGCATTAGATATCTTGGGATTGTATTATTTTATTATTATATAGCTGTAGTATAGCTGACACTTCGTAAAGTCTTTTCTCAAATAGAAATCTCAATCTAGCCTTGAGAGTCCGAATAATTTGCTGTTAGATTTTTTCAACACTATTGTATGTGATGGGAGCATGGACATCAAAGAAAAATAACATAAAAAACTAGAGTGGTTTGAGATGTGCATCTATCGCCGCATGCTCAAGATATCCTGGACGAACCTAGTAAACAACGAAGTCATGCGAAGAATGCATAAAGAAAAGGAACTGATCCTTACGATCAAAACACGAAAGCTAGAGTACTTGTGACATATCACCCGGAGAGAGAGATACTCTATTCTCCAACTGATCATGCAAGGAAAAGTACAAGGAAGAAGAAGCATGGGGCGTCGCAAAACCTCATGGTCAAAGATCCTTAGAGAATGGTACGGACAAACATCGGTCGGACTATTTAGAGCTGCAGCGTCAAAGATTAGAATCGCCATGATTCTTCCGATAGGAGACGGCACCACAAGAAGAAGATAGTGACACTGGCAGTGGCATTAAACTGCCAAGTACCCTAAATACTACCTCAATTGGTAATTAGTTTCACTCCTATACACGTGTTGGCCATTTTATTAGTACTTATAGCAATTATAATAGTTACGGCATGAATTGACCGGCAGAGCCATCGGTAGGTCGCCACTGCAAACTCCATGATGTTAACAGACGTTGAACATCTTGGTAATGATTAATAAAAGATAATACACTCCCATGACATTTAACGCCTATGCACAATTACTACTGCAATACCCGAAATGGTCTTATAAAGTAATGGTACTAGTCAATATACTCAAGAGCTATATAAAATTATTTTTACCTTTTAACATGAATTATTGCAAAGTAAACGCCGTCAAAATCGATTTTTTTTTTCGAAATGCGGGTTGGAATCGGAATGAACTTGGTTTATTGCCTTAATAACAACACAAATAGAGTTAAGTAACTCCGATAAACTACGCGTTGGTGTAATCTGGTAGAAATAGTACAAAAATATACTATAGTTTAGTGTATTGTTATGTATTTTGATTGTTTCTTGCTCTAGATGTATGAGCATTGTGTATTGGGGGAGGTGTGTATTTTTTATGCCAAATAAAGGTTTTTTTTTAAATTTATTTTTTATTTGATTATACTTTAGTGCAGTTTGAAATTTACTATAAAACACAAAGCAATTTTCTTCGGCTCTTAGAAGATTATTATGCTCAACCTAACAAAAACGTACGTTCAACTAAGAAAATAATTTGATCTGAATATAAAGTATGTACATTCAATATTCAATACTAAAAACGATACTCGGCTCTTTCATATAGAGGCCTTGCTATTTATATCGAAACATATACATCATATGTCAGCCTCATAAAAATATTTATTGCCGGCATATGTAACACAATATTTCCCGCGCGATCATACATTTTAAACATGAAAATTCAAATTGTGCAATTCGCGTTTGATGCGAACAAAATTCATGAGAAGCTACACAATTGGAAAATAACGTAAAAAGGTATTTCGACGCGAAACTGCAGCCAACTACATTTAGAATTTCTATGCTGCAGCCAACAATATGCCGCCGCGCGCATTTTCAATTGTGTTATGCAATTTAAAGTAGTTGGCTTTCATTCCAAGCTGGGGCTAGTTTATCTACACGCTTTATTTTATTCACACTAAAGCGTGCACAACTTTTACCGTCCGAGGCGAACACCCGTCGCGGGTTAACTTTTAATGTGGGATCGCCCATCAAAGAACAGCCCACTCTTTATTCATGTTGTTTTATACCGCCCTAATACGCTGAGGCTAGTTACAGGGAAAATCACTTAGCCGAAGCCTTTGATTGGCGGTAAAAACAGTTTTGTTAAACTTTGTAACCTCGCTACATGGAAAATATGGATTATTAATGTCGCCGAAAGTGTAATGTAACTTTGTACTTTCCCGATTTTAAACGATATATGTATATATATATCTATATATATATATATATATATAATAAAAAACAATTAGTATGCTTAAGTACTTGGTCCGGTAAATCCATCAACTCTCCTGTTTATAGGATGAATGTCGCCACTAGGAATAGAATTGATGATACTAATGCAGATATGCTAAAAGACCAGAAAATAGCCGCAAGACTGGCGGGAGCGTCTCGGACAACGGTCGCGATGAAAGGATGTACACAGAGGGGTATTATCACCCCTGCTGTGGTGCCTCGTCGTGGACCTCCTCAACAAGCTAACGGATAGTAGGTTTAACGCGGTGGGTCATTTACCCCTTATTATGACATTGGTGTCATAATAAGGGGTAAATTTGATATCACAGTTATGAACCTTGCACAACGTGCAATAAATATCATCAACTGCTGCAGCAAGAAGAAGGGCATTAGCGCCAATCCAAGGAAAACAGTGATGGTTCCGTTAACACCGAAAAGGAAGCTTAATATGAGGGCTCCCTTCTTGAATGAAAAACTATTGGAGTTTTTGACAGAGGCTAAGTATCTAGGACTAATTCTAGAGAAAAGACTCACGTGGAATCAACATTTGGAAAAAATCTTGCAAGGGACAGCGGCATGTCCAAGCCGAGTATATCAGCAAAGGCAAGAAATGGGGGCTAATACCGAAAATGGTACTATGGACATATCTGCCGATTGTCAAACCCATTATCACTTGTTTGGTGATGCAAGGTAAAAGAGAAAAAAACCCAAACTAGGCTGCAATGGCTTGGACGTCATAGGAGCGATGAGCATAACTCCTACCCCAGCAATGGAAGTGATGTTAGATATGCTCGCATTACACAAACAATAAGAAAAATATGGTTTATACAGTGTTCTCAGACTAGGGCAGGGACGTTATGTGCCTCTTCACGGGCACAAGAAGTATCTGACATGTTCATTCCATGCCAGTTGCATTCGATTTCGATGAGTTTTTGAAGTGGTCATTACTGACCGCCGGAATAGAAAGATGGCACAACTTAATAAACAAAAATCAATAATCTAGTACACAGACTCATCAAAGACTGCAGAAGGTACCTTACCTAGCATATAGAGCCTAGGATATGAAGAATCGCTGGCAACGGACTGCACGCCTACTTTGCTACAAGCACAAATCTGCCTAAAAGACGAAGACGAGTGCTACTCTATATCCTTATAGACAGCTTTAAGAAGGCTAACAGCCTATAGCTTTAACTCCGAAGGTCTGGAGCTCTAGACAAACCCTGAAGCAACTAGCAAAGGGGAACACAGACACTCTGATGTGTGTACGTGGATACGAGGGTATTCAGGGAAACGAAGTCGCCGATGCGCTCAACAAAAGCGGAGCTGAGGCTACTGGAACCAGAGCTAACATGCGGGCTCACAAAAGACCAGTGCAGGCAACTGATCCAAAAGTGGGAGGAGAAGCAAAAACAAGCCCGCTGGAGACATACTCCAGGACAAAGGCAAGTCGAAATGCTCATTGACGATTCGGCGCTAGGAACTATACAAATCCAAAGCCTCATAAGAAATGAGATAAGAACTGTCACAGGCATTCTAACGGGATACTGTCCGGTTAAATATCACGTAAATAAAATTGACAAAGCAAACAATATTGCCTGTAGACTATGTGAATCGGACATTAACACTGCCGAGCACATACTGTGCACATGCCCAGCACTTGGGCAAAAATAGCTTGCCAGTCTTGTGAACGCTAATCTAAGGACCCTGGAGCTGAGAATCAAGCCTCTCAGGGACTAAACTTCGTCCGAGAAGTGGAATTCCTGAGAGAACAATAGTAGTATAGTAAAACACAATATATCAGCATTGGTCGCAGTGCAGAAAGACTAACGACCACTGTAAAAAAAGAGAGTGTAAATCACGAATTCCGGGTTGCACGACACATGGGAAGCTGCTTTTAGAAACACCTCAGAGTTTGTGGATGGATTCCCAACATTCTTCAAAAAAGATTTTGCCCGCACAATTTAATGACTTATCTACATGTGACGTCTCTAAAGCTTGTTTTAGACAAGACAATTTCTTGAATAGTCAAGATATTAGTTCATTTAAATTGTCTAGTATCATACAGCAATTTTTTTGAAATATTGGATTGTAGATTCAATGCAAAATAATATGCGTTCTATTCTTCAATGACAAATTTTATGTGGAGCTACATAATTGTGGACCCTATCTTATTCCTAAATAAACAAAACAAGATCTTAGTCAATATATCAATTCATTTCTTAAACAACTTATGATTCAAGAAATTGTCTTGTCTAAAATGACCTTTAAGGATCTTATATCGTTTATTTGCAGTTTTCTGTTTTGTCTTACCATAACATAGTCGGTTACAAATTTTAAGTTACGCGTGTGCTGTAACCAGGTATAAGAAAGTAACATTCTTATCTGTAGAAACCGTATGTTATTTTAAGTTGGTGGTTTTGACATACTTCAATCAGCCTTTCTTCGTTATGGTTATAGTTTGATCATCTTATAATTTACCCTACGTCAAACTTTACCATTAAGATCTGCTAGAATTAGTAATTCTCTCGATTTTCCTATTTTCGCAATTTCAATTGACCTGTTCAAACAAATCGTTTTTTGTTCGTTATCAGATATAGCGTATAGGTTGTATATATTTATATAATTACATAATTAAATAATAAAACCATATAATTGCATAATTAAACCATATAATTATTCTATTTGACACTAATATCGTCCGTTCATAATTATCGGTTTACAGTTTAAATTTAGCAAGCTTTATTTTAGCAAATATATTGCCATCCATGATTTGTTTGACTTATTCACCATTAGCATACCGAGTTTGTTTTATTTTAAATATGGAAATTATTTTCGTTTTTATTATTACCATATACCGATATTTATGAAAGCACGCTACCTTGCTACCTATTGATTTAACTAATAGAGATAATATTGTTTCAGTATACTCTACGCAGACATAGTGGGATTCACTGCAATATCGTCTACATACTCCGCTCAAGAATTAGTGAAAATGCTCAACGAATTATTTGCGAGATTCGACAAGCTGGCTGATGTAAGTTTATGACGTATTATTTTATATATGAGTTTTAACGGCACATATAAAGGCCATGAAGTTGTGTGAAATATGAGTTGTAAATTAAACAGTATATTATGTTGGCATTTATAGCGATATATGGTAAAATAAGGGTAGTAATCACTTTATAAAACATTCGTCGTATTATATCTATAAGATACAAACATAAAACTGAGAATATAGGGTGCTTTGAATAAAACAAAGTATTTGCTATTACTCCTGGTAGTAAAACAAACACGGACAAACGAATGGCACATTATTTTTTCGAAATGTCAAACTTAGGGGTACCGACTTCATAGAGCTGTAATTAGGCCAACCTATTTTGGGGCTCTAGAAATTGTTTCCTGACACTATACCCCCCAAAGAAATAAAATCCAATAAAAAAAAATTAACTATGTGAGCTGGGCAGAGGCATATTACATGCTCTACAAATATACCTCTGCAAATATACCTCTGCTCAGCTCTAGTAGAGACTAGGCCTCTGATACTGCCTAGTATAGCCAGCATTGGCAACTTCTCTCTTTGATTTTGCTGATTTCCTCCAATAAATTATGGTGGAAGTTACAACGAGACTAGCTTTGAAAAAGTCAACAATTAGCTTAGATTTGTGGCATTCGCTTTATATGTTAGTAACTACTCCTATTTATCTAGAAAATACTGCTGATTGTAGCATGAAACCAGGCTAGTAACGTTGATTGTATTAATACTACTATTAATGTATAAAAGTATTAATACTTCAACCAACGCTAGTAAATAGTAATTATTTTAACAAATATTGAGATATTAGCAAACAGCAATCAACCAATAAACAACCAAAAACACAATTGCCTAATATTGAGATATTAGGCAATTGTGTTTATTGGCTGATTGCTGTTTGCTTACAAATCACGCAGAGAAATCTTCAAAAATAAATAAAAAATTTAAACTAAGTAAGTAACTTCACAATGTCTAGAGCTTAGACGAAACTAGTTGTTGTAAGCAATAAATAAAGTGGTAAAAATCATAGAATTTTGATTAATCTCCTTCATTATAGTAAGTAGTTTCATATGCCATAAATATCAAACTATCTATATATGGGACGTTATTTAGATATTTTAAAAGATGCAATATTGTTACGAAAACCATATTTTCATATTTGTATGATATCATACAAATGTATAGCCTTGTTTTTAATTTAAAACTGTTAATTGATTTTGACTACTTGCTTTGAAGATCGTGTGTTTAAACCTTACACAAGGCTTTGAATATGATTGAAAGTTTCTATTTTAAATAATTCAATATTTGAATTATTTTTTTTATATAAATAAATAATAATAAGCAACTAAGAAGAAAATTCCCAATAATAAGCGAGATATTTCTATAAAATCGTCATTACCGCTAATGGTAACATGAATAATGTGACGTCTGGATGGAGTGATTTTACAGGCATACAGTAGCAAGTCGTTATTGTGATCAGTAGAAAATATTTGAAATGCTTGTCAGGCACATAAACATCATTAGGGAGGAAGCGCTGGGTGGGTAACATTTGTATGAATGTTGCAACTCCATGCTTTTGATCTTCTCAAAAAGAAAATATATACCCATATCAACTTATTTTGTTATACGTATCATTCTAATTAAAAGAAATCAATTATGAATCAAATCTTAGAAGGAAATAATAGATTAACGTATATCATGTAACGAATCTTGCTGCAGTCTTTTAGAGTTTATTTGATTTTGTTGCTTATCACTTTAGCCTGATTTTAATTAATTTTGAAGTTTTAACGGAATGAATAATAAAGCTTATATATATATATATATATATATATATATATATATATATATATATATATATATATATATATATATATATATTTAGTTGATTGTATTAAAATGTGTTATTATTTTCGTGTGGTATTACTAAACCACACGAAAATAATAAATAAATATGTTTAAAATAATATGATAAAATATTTTAAAAAAATGGTATAAATACAATAACTATCACTGTTTATATAAAATTAATGAATCCTGAATAAGGAAGTTTATTTTTATTAGCACTTGAGATTTCAATGAAATATATTAAAGTCTAAACAAAGATTTATATATATATATATATATATATATATATATATATATATATATATATATCTTGGTTTAGACTTTAATATATTACCTACAGATAATATATTTCATTGAATTTGTTATTATTTCCGTGTGGTAATGCTAAACCACACGAAAATAATAAATAAATGTTTAAAATATGACAAATATTTTTTTAAGTGGTATTAATATAATAATTATCACTGTTTATATAAAATGAATTATTCCTGAATAACGAAGTTTATTTTTAATATTGCTTGAGAAATTCAATGAAATATATTATGTGTACATAACTACTATTGGTAAATTAATTTGAGATAGTTTGGAATTTCCATTATCATTTAGATCAATATTGTCGTCGATTATGTAATATGTATTATCGGTAATTAATTAATCATTTGATTGTATCTAATAGCTGCAATAACTGATATGCATCAATTTCAATACATATTTAATGTATAATTGCGTAAAATAGAATTGCATGATCAATAAATTGAATGCGTTTAAACTATATATGATACCATATTATTATAGATACAATGATATTTACTTAATCATTTTACTAAGACATATAAATATGATATGTGCTGTAATACAAGGGTTGCATTTTATATTTCAGGATGATAAATATTTGTTTGTGGTATCTAACAAACAAATATTTATCATCGAAAATCGTCTTTTATTGTTTTTCAAAATACTCTGCATTAAGATTAATAAACTTCAAAAAACATTGTTCGCGTTGAAACCCACATAATATATAATATCTCAATCGGGGTGGAAAATTTCTTCTAAAATTGTTTCAAACTACATGGGCTTGAAATTTTTTTTAAAGACATTATCCACTGCAATTGAGATCCTATATATTATGTGGGTTCCAACGCGAACAATATTTTTTGACGGCCTAGTGTTTATGCAATATTGAATGTATACTGGTTTCACAAATTCCCAAGGATGCCTTAATCTAACAATGTCACATGATGATCTTGCAGTATTAATTCAGCCGATTTTGGACGAGCTTCACGAAATTGGTTGTTAAGCCAACCAAGGCTACGATTGAATTCGGAAAACCATCGATAAACAATAGTTCTTGATGGTGCTTCATCGCCAGAAGTCGACTTAAGTTGCATAGATGCACTGTTGTTGAGTTAAGCTACATCCAATATTGTAAAACATAATCGCATGTAAATGTTCACGATTTAATTCCATTTTTTGACCGAGATGAATTTACTTAGTTTTACACAAATAGCGCTCGTATGTAAAAATATTGTGTGTACGTATCCCATCAAAAATATCAAATTTTACTATAGAGACGTCAGTTTCCATATGGCAGCACTAGGGTTGCCCAATTCGTAACTATAAAAGACAACCTTCCTAATATATACGAGTATATCTGATAAGGCATAGCTAGAGATCGCAAAACCGGAATCCCATGATACCGAACCATTTTTCCTAATTTTTTAAATAACGGTATTTATCGATAAATAACTGTTTCGTTATTGGCAATATTATTCAATTTCTGAATAAAAATAAATCTATCTTATAGTTGAGTTTCCTCTCAAAACTTAATTGCAATAACGTAGAAATAAAATACAGCCTGCATTTATATTTCTATGTATGGATAATGGTAATTACAATGCCATTATATTTTCTACACCCATCAATCTCATTTCTCTGCATTCTGATCACATACAACATTTCCTACAGTAATCAATTATCAAATTTTTAAACCATTCTTCCTCATTTCTACTCGTGAAGCGAGAAATTATGATATCACATCATCTGCTGTGGTTCTCTCGTCTTAGACATTTTAGCAGTCACTAATTAACTTGGATCTGCTTGTCTAATATTGCCTTGCAGTCACATCCATTATCGACTATATAATAACAAACAGAGCAATCAAGCCGGAGCTAGTAATAGATGTCAGATATCTAACGTCCTCAAATATAGGATCGGGCCAAAACCTGGTCTGCAGTAAACCCTGCTGGAGTTACCTATGAAAAACAAAGAAATCGGCCATACAAACTTTTATCTTCGAATCTCTTAAAGTGGGAGAATAAAAAATTTCTATAAACGATGTCTCACTCAACAAATAGAGAAGAATCCTGGAAGAGGACACAATAAATAACTCATGAGCGAAACTAAAAAGCAATATATTCCAAGCTGTGGAAGAAGCATCTGGAAAAAGAACTACAAACCAATCCACCAGCCATAGAAAGCAAAAGCCATATTTCATCAAAGGTGAAAGACTTGGCAAAGGAGAAGACGCACACATCAAATATAAAACCATCAGAATGCCAAGAGATTACAGCAAATATAATAAAATCAGAAACAAAGCGGATATTAGAATTAGTGAAATAAAAAGAGAACAATGGGATAGCTTCAGTAGAAAACGTTTATCGCATGAAAAAAAAAACGTACCTAGAAAATGCTTAAAAGAAGTAGCAAAACATTGCAAGTAAACATCTCGATGATGACTACTTGGTAGACCATACTAAGAGAGCAACGAACAACAAGGACCAGCAAGAAGAATGCAACACGGAGGATGTGGCGCGATAGGTCCGAGCTTGAAGAAGAGAGCGTAATGAACACGTGGACGAAGATAGGTTCGCAAAAATTGCTAGAAACGGAAAACCTCCCGCTAAGCACAAAACCGATGGAAGAATAGCTGGTCCTCGGGCTTCTAGAAGAAAAATATGGAAAGAGATGTAGATTGGTAAAAGAAGCCATCAGGCCATTGCAAGAAGAATGTGAAGCAGAGTAAAATGTTGTTTGCCGCTACGTTATCACTACCACGTGGCTTTTTACTCCTTTCCATTCTGTGTTGCACTTCATTTTATATATATATATATATATATATATATATATATATATATATATTAAAGTGGATGACGGGTATAAGTCCAAACGGGGGAAACTAGGAAACCAAGGGCCAGGTGAACAGAATTAAAGCCAAGATCTTGTGTGGTTCCTGTGTATTATGTTACGTGCCAACGTTTCGCTAGCCAGTGCCAGCATCATCAGGGCATGTACATAAAGTTAATAAAATTGCTGTAAGGCGTTGCACCTCAAATTGCACATCACGTTACACATTCTTGTTTAAAAAACACACCAGGACTAGCAAGGTAAAATTTTTAATTGGTTTTAATCATTTTAATTAGCTCATTTTAAACTAGTCTGGTGTGTTTTTTAAACAAGAATGTGTAACGTGATGTGCAATTTGATGTGTAACGCCTTACAGCAATTTTATTAACTTTATGTACATGCCCTGATGATGCTGGCACTGGCTAGCGAAACGTTGGCACGTAACATAATACACAGGAACCACACAAGATCTTGGCTTTAATTCTGTTCACCTGGCCCTTGGTTTCCTAGTTTCCCCCGTTTGGACTTATACCCGTCATCCACTTTATATATATATATATATATATATATATATATATATATATATATATGTATATATATATATAAAATATTTGCCTTTTACCTTTCGGTGTAGGCTTCTTTGTCATACGTTTATCATTCATGTCTTGCGCCTTTCTCTGATACATTTTATTTTATAGTTAATTTTTTATAATATCAATATTGTCGCCTGGCAAATTAAAAAAAACTATAACCTTTTTATTGATCGCATTTCATGCCCTTCCAGTGTACAAGTATAGTAGTTAGTCTTCTCTTAATATAAGCAATATGACACAAGAACTTATTTAAAATAAGATATTTACTTGTGTACGAATAAGATTTGTCATAAAGTTTTATTAATATAATATATTTGTTACAGAAATATCATCAGCTACGAATAAAAATTCTGGGAGACTGCTATTATTGTATTAGCGGCGCACCTCAAGAGAGGCCTGATCACGCCGTCCTTTGTGTGCATATGGGTTTATCAATGGTTAAAGCTATTAAGTAAGTAACAAACATTCGTTTTTGTAAGTAGTTATTATATGTAATATACATCTAATGTTACTAACGTAGTAACTTGAATTTATAATAGAACCCTGTGTTTTTCTTTGATCAAAATTTCTATCATTAGATAGTTTTAAATTATTTGAAATCAAATAAACACAAACTCCTTAAATTTCAATATATTTGATACTTTTTATGACCAGTATTTCGAATTAATAAAAATTTATTATTCGAAATACTTGTCAAGCATATAAACATCATTATGGTGGATGCGCCGGGTTACATACCAATGAATGCTGCAGTTCCATGATTATACTCAAATAAAAAAACAATACATAGTCACATCACCGTACTTTGTCATACGTAAAATAATAATCATTATAATTACGTGCTTGGCAAGCAATGTAAATATTTACTGCTGAGCACAAGCACAAAAGACATGGAATATATCAAATCAAACGAAAATCTTTATTGCGGTAGTACTTAGATTCGTCAAAACAATACTATATAAATCATGTACTCCCAGGATTGAATGATATATAAGTTGAATTTGAAAATAATTATATCCTAAAGGTTTACATAAATATATGACCATTTCTAACGAATTTAAATGAAATGCTACCGCAATAAGCTCTTTAGATTTTGATATCCCGATTTTGTATTTAAAACTTGTAGAAAAGACACAAAATTGAAGAAATAGCAAAAGAAAATAGTTTCGTAATTGTCTCTTCATCGCCGGTTTTTTCTCTTCTTTCAATAATTCTTGAACAATATATTTGGCCATCATTATTTGATAACCACCATTATTGTGATGGCTCTGTCATATAATCATTAGTCCAGTCAATGAGTGCTCAAAAAAGGGGTGTAGAGTACATGAAATGTGCGAATTTTTTGACTGCAGGGCTTCGTTAAGAGTAGTTAGTAGGTAAACATACTAAAAGTCCCCGCCCCTGGGTAGTGAGAATAAGGTGGCAGGGGGAGGAGAAGATCCCATTTTTGGGGTTTTCGATTATATAATGAAAACGGTGGACTCTATGAAATATGTTTTAAATAAAAATAAAAGCTAATTAAATTTCCTATAAAATTGTTCCTACATACATGTGTCTCCACTAGGAGATGGAATTAACTTTAATTTATATTTAAAACATATTGTTCTATATTCCACCTTTTCCGAGATCTAATCGGAAAACCCAAAAATGGGATCTTCGCCTCCCCATCCCGCCTTAGGCCCAATTCACACATAAGCGGCGTCGGGCGCAGGCGAGGCACAGGCGCGACGTTACACAGGCGCGACGTTGCACAGGCGATTGTGATGTCCATATGCAGTGAAGGAGTGGGCATTGCACCATATGTTTACATAGAGGCGGCGTGGAAGAGTTTCGTCTACCGTGTCTTAGGCGAAGAGGCGAAGACGCGGTGCCGGCGCGGCTAGAGGCTCGAGGCAAATGCCCGCGCCTCGTCACCTAAATCGGCATTGCACTACATGTTTCTATAGAGGGGGCGCGAAAGCGTCGTGCCTCTCTCCGCGCCGGCACCGCGCCTTCTCCTCTTCGCCTGAGACACGGTAGGCGAAGAGGCGAGAGGCATAACTCTTCCAAGCCGTCTCTATGTAAACATAAGGTCCACCCCTTCACTGCATACGGACATCACAATCGCCTGTGCAACGTCGCGTCTGCGCCTCGCCTACACCGCGCCTCCGCCCGACGCCGCTTATGTGTGAATTGGGCCTTATGCTCACCACCCAGGGGCGGGGACTTTTAGTATGTTTATTTACTGACTACTCCTGACAAAGTCCTGAAGTCAAAAACTCTCGCATATTTCATGCACTCTACAATATATTTATGGACTGGACTACATACTCGTCATAGCTACTTGCAGTGACGAAATATTGAGATATGTTATCTACTCCATAATTTCATATATTTATATATATATATATATATATATATATATATATATATATATATATATATAAAACTGCTATCATGAAAGAGAAAGCATGAAATTTTGGAGTAGATAACATCTTTAAATATTTCATCGCTGCAATTAGCTATGGCGAGTATGTAGTCCAGTCAATAAATATGTTGTAGAGTGCATGAAATATGCAAGAGTTTTTGACCTTAGAACTTTGTTAGTAGTAGTTGTGTATATGTACCTTATAGATATTTATTAATGTTAATATGCTACATAAGCATTGATGTACTAATATATACAATACTAATTTCGCGAACGGCATTTAATATTGTGTACCTAAGCTATTATATTCCTCTTCAATGTGATTCCCGTTTCGCTTCTTTTGATCAAATATGAATCAAATTTAATTACGATACCATTGTACATTTATTATTTGTACAGACATGTAATAAAGTTTATGACAGACATAGATAAAGCATCAATCTCTCACGAAAGTTTCGGAAAGTTCTTCATAAGTAGGGCGAGTACAATTCGGAAGTTATATTGCCAACGCGCTGCGAATTATATAAATATTTTATGTTAAATATAATTAAAACTTTGCATCCGATATTGATATTGCATCAAATAATAATAAATTAAATTAAATTGTACAGTGGCAGAGTGATTACAAATAGCATACATGAACTAATGGAAATTACATTGGAGCCATATATACAACATGAGAATAATAATAGGGATTTTATTTAGATTTTGTAAAATAGCCTATTTTATTTTATCTATTCATCGCTACTAACCATCATTGTTAGTACGATATTAGATAACTCTTAACTTTAGTTACATTATTAAAATATGATATCTGTTTTTTATGTTAATATTAATTAACTAGGTGAAATTCCCATCCTCCGATGGCGTATGGTGAATCAAGTGTCTTGCCAACTCATCAAGAGTGCGATTCTTGAAACTCGTTTCGAACGTATTCGTTTAACTGTCAAAGTCAGGCAGGATTTTGCAATTAACAAAGCCTATATCTGTACCGGAAAAGACAAATGAATGTATTTTCTTCAAATGTGGTTATAATTTTGTATTTAGAATCGTCCATCAGTTCTAAGTAATATTTTCAAATAACATTTTCACATGAAAATTGGAGAAAATTCGTTGTATGGCGATTGTCAATAAGTAAAAATTCGATGTAGAAATTGTCCTATTTTTGTAAAATTTTCAATGAATGGGATATCAAAGTCTGCAACCGCCCAAGTGCCTCGCCCATATCTGGCCAACACCACCGATGCAACATTTATATAGATGGTGTTGGTTTGTACCGCCAGGATCGGCTCTGACCACTACTGCCACTACTAAAACTTAACTACTTTCGGTGACGGATCCAATAGTAGGTAGATATGTTCTGACAAAAAAAAATGGCATGATTCTTTTTTTGTTGTCAAAACATATATACAACACAATGCATTATTCTAACACTTAGCTAGTATATCCACTGTTCGAAGGCATATTATAGAAGACATCATTAATATTGTAGGAAAACATCCTATTTAATAATAAAAAAAAAAGTACACGTAAAACATATTTGTTTCGGTACATTTAAAAATGACTGGGTGGTGGTATTTGTAATTACGAATTCTTTTCAGGAAAAATATGCACGAAACGCGTGACATAAATATAGCTGGCATGTATTAAAATTCTTCGCTGCTGTTACGTCAAATTCATATACAAAAGTTTAGAATGCTTTTAACATGAAAGTGCATATTTATGTAAGGAGCACAAATGCCTCGGGCCTCAAGTTTAAAAGGTTGCTTATCAATTACATATATCGCAATCAGAAAATTAAAAAAGAAATGACGATAAGACTTTATTACGAAAGAATAATATGCAATCGTTGGTATATAGACCCTTTGGGATTTTGTGAATTCATCCTCACTAGTTGAACTACACTGATGAGGTGGCTATACAGGTGAATTCACCCTTTTTAATGTAGATATTTGCAAGTCAAGGCAGGACATGTATATGGCATGAGATATAAATTAATTATAGTAAATAATATAAATTAAAAATAATGTTTATAGGCTGGCTTCTGAAATAGAGCACGTGAAGGATATAATCGACGCACATGATGAAATTTTTTAGAAAAGTACGAAACTAAAAAAAAAACAGGATATAATGCCAGTAATTTACATTTTTGTAAGGTGGGCTATCCTAATGTAAACATTCAAGTTACTGTAACTTATATGAATACTTCACAAGGACGGTATACAAGAGGACGTAGACAAGGTTTGAGAGTAAAACATACAAATAGAAGAGGAATTTTATCTTGTATTATATAATTACTATTGATTTAACCTTATAACAAAGTGAGTTTATTTGTTCATTTTGTTCATTTCAATAGAACGACAGAGTTATTTATGCATGGGTAAGAATTTCGTCTATTGCTAGTTGTTTGTAAAATATTGCGATATAGTCGAAAAATACGATATCTTAAATTGTCGTATTTGCGTGAGCACAAAGTATAATTCAATTTCCGCGGGTCGCATGACCTTTATGTAAAATTTACTAGGTATATCATGCAGAACAAAATATGCCCACCTATTGCCTGTGTAGTAGAGAAAGAAACAGAATATCTTTAGAGGAAAGTGCACTTTATACAGCACGGCACAAGGGTTTCCTTTGCCTCTTGGGAATTGAGAATTACACTTGCCGGAGTACATATTTCTCTGGTATATAGAGCATCTTTTAGATTTACTCACCATCCTCTGTACAATAGCGAGTAAATTATATTATTCATATAAGTACATATAGTCAGGTGAGGGGCGAGAGAACCATTCGCCCCAAATGGGGCATATAACGTGTGCAATAAACTATAATACTGGAAACAGCGTAGGGGATATTCTATTTGGTAGTATAATATAAACTAGTGAGTCTATGTAAAATTTGTATTTCCAGGAAATTAATTACGTTTTAAAGCCCGTATGACATTATCTAGTTTTCTATATCGTTTTATATATAAGAATTGATATATTAAACTGTTTCTAGATGGAAAATTAATATTGTGTATTACGGTATTGTTATTGTTAAGTGAATTTATTATTATTCCGCCACTATATAATTTTCTACATGTGTGTATGACACTATGAAGTTTGTCTCTGCATCGAAAACGATATAAGAAACTAGATAATGTCATACGGGCTTAACAAAATTATTCATTTATACTGTACATGATTTTTTTTTATAAAATTAGATATTTATTAATTACTGTTTAAACTACGACTTAAAATACGCATAAAATATAACACCATGTATAGGCATATACATGGTGTTATATTTTATGCAAGTCGTAGTTTAAACAGTAATTAATAAATATAGAGCTCGAAAACGAAATATCGAAATATCTTTCGTTTTTCAACAACAAAATGTATTAGTACATCCTTCAAAAAAGTCTAAAAAAAAATATTAAGTCTAATGTGTAGGTGGATAGGCATGTTTTAAGTCGCATATGCGTATTCCGAATAATTCCACTTTCTTCCACCTTAAATTTTCAATTATCTTCCTATGAGAGAGATAGAAATCATTTAAAATAACACTGCATATGTATGTATTTACATCTCTAACCACCCAATCCTGTAAATACGCCATTATTTTCGTTTCTGCATATTTCAGAATAAAATTATAATTAATTAAATATAATCACAATAACTTTAAACTCTTAATTACTTATAAATGACACGTCATCGGAAAATCTTGATAATTCCTAGAGCTTAGGCGAAACTAGTTGTTTTAAACAATTAAACAAGTTGTAAAATACATAGTAGTTTTATTCATCTCCTTTATTGAAAATGAATTACCACGTAGTAGACGCCAAAACATAAATAAGTTATTTTAAACAAATACAGTAATTGAATTTGTATCTAGATTCTATATGTTATCAAAATTCAGCCACAAATATTGCGATAAATCTTCCTACTTGATACACTCATCAAAATTTATATAAATATTATCTACTTCAACGAGCATATTATATTATAATACGTTAATTAATACCATGTTAATTTAGCGTACCGCAATTAGTTTCCCGCACCTGAGGTTACATACATTTATTATTTCATATACTAAATATGGTAAAACATCGATTCATTTGAACTATGGTATATAGTTTTTGCTCTAGCCCAGAATTTAATCAATAAGCAAGTCCCCAAGCCATCTACATAATGTCGTCGTTATTAATTCCGGTCATATTGATTCTAGCCCATTATGTACCTGTATCCAGCCTGTGATCTGTACTGTTTGTTTGCTCCCGCCACAGAGTTAATTTCCCGTGAAACGAACAAAGTTTCGAACAACATACGATAAGTAGAAAAACAAACTATGTTAATATTACTCATGCATAAGTTAGAATGTTATATTTAATATCATATCGTTATATCCTTTTATGTATATTGTTGTTAAAATATTGTTAGAAATTAATAAATAAAATAATTGTTTGAATTAAAGACAGTAATTAATATGTTATTAGCAGTAAAAGTCCAAAATTAACAATGAACTCTTTTCTGAAAGCAATTTTCTAATCATGATTATAGATAAAAATCAATGTAAAATGTGTCTCAGCAAGAAAATAAATTTTGAAAATGCTACAACTAGGAAGAAAGTTAAACGCCATCTGGCGGCACCACATCAATTAGCAATGCACACCCATATGGTAATAACCGTCAACATGCTCATGCCATCAGGATCACCGGGTAGTGCCCTCTATGGAATAATATTCCAACAGAGTGCTCGAGATATCAGCTCAAAGCCAGTTTTGTAAAACATATATAAGTGTGAATCCACCTTTTAGCAATCTACATATCTAGATTTCGATCTTATTAGATCTCATCAGTGTAGCTAAGCTAGTGAGGATGAATTCACACAATATCTCGAGTGGTAGAACTAATCAACTCTGTTGGAATATTATTCCATAGAGGGCACTACCCTGTGATCCTAATGGCATGAGTATGTATGTTGACGGTTATTACCATATGAGTGTGCATTGCTAAATGATGTGGTGCCGCCAGATGGCATTTAACTTTCCTCCTGCGGGGTTAGTTGTAGCACTTTTGATATAACCACTCGAGATATTGTGTGAATTCATCCTCACTAGCTGAGCTACACTGAAGAGATCTAATAAGATTGAAATCTAGATATGTAGATTGCTAAGAGGTGGATTCACACTTATATATGTAAATAAATTTTAATTATTTAAGTTATATTTAAATGTTTTTATTGATGTGTACTAAGTTAGTAATCACATTTACACATGAAACAAAATATCGGGTAAATCGCCACCGTTGCTCTGTTGGCAGAAATGCAATATTTTGATGAATTTTTACAGTGCATTTTACATCTACACGGCTGTATGAGCGAAATCCAAAAAAAACCATTGTACTATTAACGTAGTTCAAGCGTCAATTTGTGTGAATAATTGAACATAATGAACATCTCACGCGTTATCCACTACCACCCTCCGTGGCGCAGTTGGTAGCGCGACCACCGCGATAGCCGGAGACATGGGTTCGAGTCCCACCAGAAAGTGACATTTTTTGAGAAATAATTAATTAACATTTACATATCTAGTGATTCTTCATTCAGATAGCCGTATACGTCAAGAAGTCCTTCACGTATTTTTACTAAATTTCTTTAGGTAATAACAAACGTGACAAACGGCCGGTTTTACCGCACTACGAAACCAGGGCTTAAGACGAACAAGAAAATGTCACTGAACGGAATTGATTTTGTTATACTTTATACGAATGTACAAACAAATATATAATTAATTAAAGAAAGAATATTTCGGCCTCCAAATATTTTCTTTGTCGAAATTATACCGCCCACGGAGTCGCAATCATGATTGACATTGGGGTAATAAGATTTCAGGCGGGAAATGAAATGGCTCAAGTAAAGATCAAGATTGAAAACTTGGGTAGGGGGTCGAAGAACTGGAGAAATTGAAAGGAAATGAAACCGCTTGTTCCTTCCCATTATCGATAAGAAAAAAAAAATGCGGGGCTATGAAATTAAGCTGTAAAATAATTTAATTTTAAGAATATAAATTAAATTTACCATGAAACTATAAATCTTTCAAAGAGAGATAAATTAAATTACAACTTATGTAATATAGAAAATATTTATCGCAATCTAAAAATATACAATACGGAATAATTTTCATATTTAAACATTAATTCAATTATTGTCCGTTTTAAAGCATTAAATATTCATAATACTCACATGCAATTAATTGCATTATTAATTTTAGTACTTCATATTGAAATTAATTTTATGATATGCTATACCTCCTATATAAATAATTATAATAATTAATTAGTTAAATGTACAAGCTATATAATTCATATTCATTTCAACGTATGTAATTACTGCAATTATAAGTTATTTACGAGACCTACAATTTAATAAGCATGTGCATGTGAATGAAATGCAGCAGATATTCCGCTATTAGATATGAAGACGATTCCAAATGCATCCTGTAAATTTCGCTAAATCTAATTAGGATGCGTTCATTACACGCTCCCGTGCTGATTGTATTAACCATTTAGAGATTCATTGATAGCTGCCCGTAATTAAATTAATTTCGGATAGTTGATTATTTCGATGTATGGATTGAGTTAAATTAATAATTATCCCGGGTGTTTCCATGGGCGGAACAGTCAAAATCAGGCGCAGCGTGCGGGCTGTAGGGCAGTAATGTTTGGGCAATATTACTTGATATTTAAGTTACCTGCAATCTGCAATCTATTAAAGACTTGGCGGTACTCTTCCATCATCATAATATAAAAATGAAGATAATGTTTTGAAGCAAACCATCCTGTCATTTATTTATTTTGTACTGTCAGTTCAAATTAAAATAATGAAGAAGAAACAAAAATACTCGCCTCAATGGCTATTCGAACCTTACCCCCAAGGTTCGAATAGCCATTGAGACGAGTATTTTTGTTTCGTTTTTTTTTTTTTCATTATTTGAATTAAAGTATTAATTGTTTTGAGGTAATAGCAATGTTTTAAGTTAGGTGTTTTTACAATTAAAATAGTTACACTAATAATATTGAATATTGTAAGATGTAATTTAAAAAAATCACTGAAAATTCATTATAGGGCATTTAAACAACATCCCCCTCGGATGACGGGAATTTCACCATATATATATATATATATATATATAAATGTCTATTTGATAAGATTCGTTTCTGTGGTAATAAATTTACTTAAGCTTAAATGTCTACAGATGCTGGATTTCAATATTAATAATATTTAATTTATTACCACAGAAGCGAATCTTATCAAATAGACATTTATATATATATATATATATATATATATATATATATATATATATATATATATATATATATATGTCTATTTGATAAGATTCGTTTCTGTGGTAATAAATTAAATATTATTAATATTGAAATCCAGCATCTGTAGACATTTAAGCTATGACTAGTTTACAATTCCAGTTTGCTGCTGTATAAACGGACCATTGCATTTGTCTATAAACTTTAACCTCGCCACTTTCAGTGTTTAAAAGCCGTTGTAACACAAAATTGCACTATAATATAACAATGCACTTATAATAGATTATAACTGAATTTAAGCTGAAAACATAACCGCCATGAGAATTTACATCTAACAAACAACACAATTTCTGAAGACAAGTGGCTTGGATCTTTAGTGCTCGTAAAGAACTCGCTGGTTTTCAGAGTGGTAGTAACATATGCTTTTGCGATACTCAAACATGAAACTTCACGTTTGCACAGTACATCAAGCAGAGTAAACTCCATTAAAGCAGCCACTACGTATGAGACATATTGATGCTTATCTGTGTGCGAAACTTGCACCCATTATATCAGTGAAAGTTATACGACTATAATGTAATTAATAAAGTTAATATTGTACATCACACAGGCATTCGATAGATATTATAACATTAATCTTAATTAAGAGTGTTTATAAACAAAGCGCCTTAGCGAGAACTGTTGTTATACAGTTCATTTAAAAGTACCAGTGTTTGGTTTAAATTTAGCGAGATTAAATAAAAACTTAGCTGTTTTTTTAGTCTCGGGCTGTATTGCCGATTTATTTGACCAATTTCTTGCCACTCCAGTGCCTGTATTCTGTAACTTGTAATTTGATTTAATTTTAGTTATATATTTCAAAATGAATGTACTTGTAAAAACAAGGCATTGTTCAACATATCTTCGCTATGAACATATAATAATAATCATTATTATACAGAATTATACTAATAAAATTTAATTTCAGCGTGATATATCCTTCAAACTTATTGCTGAAAGCACTTTCCTAATTCTATAGAACTAGAATCTTAATTTAACCGTAATATTCACCCTACAGCCTAATAATATTGATCAATAAGATTAGTCTATAAGGCACCTTACACGAGCAATATTACTGTGAATACTTTCGAATAACGACAGTATTACTGTATGATAATATGTTTAAAGTGTTCATTATTCTAAAATATTGTCAGTGTTACTCATCGTGTAAGGTATAGTAATGATATAATGAAGAGAATACTGATTTGTATCTGGATAACTGATTACTTGATAAATATAAAAGGAGGATTGTAGCAAATATTGACAGTACCAGTGGTACTAGTATTGACAATATTATTGACCATGTAAGGTGCTTTATAAAGACACCTTACACGGTCAATAATACTGTCATTCCTAGTACTGTAAGTATTTGCTTCAATATTTATCAACTAATCAATTATCAAGATTAACAGAGTATTGTGTTCAATCCATCAATACTACACCTTAAACGATCAGTAATACTGTCAATATTTTAGAATACTGTCAGTTTTATTGACCGTGTAAGGTGCTTTAGCCGTAGCACTACAAGGAGTTTGAATTAAAATACCAACGAGGCGTCGTGGAGCACCTTATAAAAAATCCATATCTTGTTTATGTTAAAGTAAATATAAATGTAATTATCATTTTAACGTAGTATTATTTTTTAGAAATCAGGAATGAAATTCATAAAACGTAATAATATTAAAATTAGTTCAACAAAAAATATAGAACTTAATCATGATTTTCATACTTAAATAACAACACATGGTCAAACTCCTAGAATGCTAAACATAGAAATAACAAAAATATGTTTTTATAGCAAACGTTTAATAAGGGTATTCTGTAATTTTTGTATAAATTATTTTTTTTAATTGCAGTGTATAAATGCTGAGCCGATGGTCGCATACACATTTTTATTGCAGTGCCCACATTTATTATGTGCTTTGCGCTTTTTTTCTTGTGCTTTTTTCATAAGGAGATTATATAATTGAGAGTGTACTGAGAAGTTCAGTCCGCCAAAAAAAAATTGCATTGTTGAACTGTGATTAAAGATTACTCTGATCGCCGGCGACACCACGTTCTGGTTCTGGGTTACTAGTATTATTAATAATAATGGCGGGGTCTTCAATAATATCATGAATAGTGAATAAAAATACATACGTACATCTGACATACGATACTAAACAAATCAAATATAAATTATCTGGAGTGAGTCATGTGTAGCCTTACAACTGAGGGATTTGTATCAAACAAGATTGTTATTTATAAAGACGCTGGTGAATCACAAGATGAAAATAGAACTTACGAGTGTCAAATAAAAATCATATGTGATGCGATTCATTAAATTATACCTAATACAAAGAATAATGAATATAAGAACATTAGTATCCTAAATGTTCAGCTGTACTAACCTATCCAACCAGGTTATGTAATATATGTGAACATTTGTAAACTCAATTCCATACAAAACTGCACATCTATATAAAGACAATCCAGTTCATACTTCACATCAATTATTAACATAAAATCTGGATGTACATACGTATGTGATTTATCAAGAGTGTGTAAAAAAAACTCACATGGCAATTTCCACGTAGATCCACGGGCGGCGAGATCTCACTACGTGCGTCTGTTAACACATATCACTATCACTAAACACTGAACACTCCAGGTTACACTTTTAAATTAGTAATATTACTCCCTGATATCACGGCGCACTGGATCACTTTATATTCACTAATGTTGGGCGATGATGGCGGACGATGCAAAACGCGTGCGGACACCGCGGCGTTCGGACACAAGAGAGCGAGCTGCGCGGACTCATAGCCGGACTTGCGCGCGAATGAAGCGGATGGGTCACTTTTTATTGAGCGGAAAGATTTGAATTTATGTATCGTTTGAAAAATATCTTTATAGGATCGTGAGACTTTTCCGTCGGTAAAGGGAGAAGTTCAGAGGATTTTAATCACCTGGTATTACCTTAACTTACCAGAAAATCCCTGAATACTGTGAAAGGTGTTTCGCGTAGTTTCGCCCACCACGGGGTATAAACTCTCGCTCCCCAATGCTCCGTTTGAGTCGGACAGTAACCACTAGGCTATGGAGCTAGGTTATATTGTTTAATTTATTTGAAAATGAAATAAAGCAGCCTGGTTGCTAAAGGTGTAGACCGTCTGGTAATAAGCATTGGGGAGGTAGAGATAAAACTCAACATAAGCATATTTACAAATCATCATTTTCATAGATGTTCAGAGGATTACGGGCAATTGTGGTAACCATATATGATCGGTTTATAGTAACTTTCCCCGCCTTCCGATATTGAAACGTTTCGTTTGCAACGCTGTGATCTTTTCAGGCATCATAAAGATATATGTGGCTCAATGCCTTTTTTATTGTATCTCCCATAGTTCTTTCCAGATTTGAGTTCCCTTTATAGCCGGCTTCTATTGTTCTACCAAGAAATCCACTTCTCGGACGAAGTTTAATATCTCCCAAAGCCCCGGTTTCCCATGGGAGCGGTCTCTTAAGAGCGGCCGCTTTTGACGTCATTTTGTCGCCACAAAAATAATAATAATAATAATAATAAATTTATTATCCAACAGACATAGTCTAATTACAGGACAATAGCATTTTTTAAATTAAAACTAAATATAGATATATTAATACAATAATAGCAAGTTTACCGCTGATAGTAACTATAACATAATTAGCATTTTATCGTAATTAATCTGATTCGCATTTCTAGCCATATGAGTCCTGGTTTCCTAGCAAGCAGTGTCGATAAATACGGCAGTTTTTGACTTCATTTACACATTATAAGATACGTTTTAAGTACATGTAATTTGAATAACTCACCCAGATTCCAGTGTAATTAATGACATTTTCCCAATACTTTGAAGTATACCGCTCTCTGGATTACCAGATTTATTTAAATATACATAAAAGAAATGTGTGACGTCAAAATGACGTATAATACGGCCGCTTTTGTCGACACTGCTTCCTAGGAAACCAAGGCTTAAGAGGAGCTTTTAGGAGCATGTTGGTTTTTGCCATGGGAATGAGAAACGTGCTAGAGTTCCGTGATGACAGTCGCGGTACTTGGAAAAATAAATGTGTATATAATCCAATATGATTTCTCATAAAGAGTAATATCTCATCGTATTGCAAAAACGTAATGAAATAAGAAAGAATAAATGTTGTTGAGTTGTTTTAATAATTATATATACTTAAAACGATTTTTGTGATATGCAAATGCCGTCAAACGCGACCGCTTTCCTAGGAAACCAGGGCTTTAGCCTTTTCTGCCCAAGTGCTGGGCATGTTCACAGTATGTGTTCGACAGTTTCGATGTCCGATTGATATACCCTGCAAGCAGTGTTATCTGCTTTGCTTATTTTATTTAGGTGATATTTTACCGGACAGTGCCCCGTTAGAGTTCCTCTGGCAGTTCTCATCTCATTTCTTGAGAGGCTTAGGAATTGTATTGATCCAAGCGCCGAGTAGTCAGTGAGCATTTTAGCTTGCCTTTGTCCTGGAGTGTATCTCCCGCATGCTTGCTTTTGCTCCTCCTCGCATGTTTGGATGAGCTACCTGTCGTGCTCTGTTGTGGGCACGCATGTTGGCTCTGGTCCCAGAAAGAGAGCCTCATTCCCGCTTTTGGCGAGTGCGTCGACGTTTTCATTTTTTTAAATACCCTCGTATCCCACATTACGGGCTGATCCCTTTCGCTAGTTACTTCAGGGTTTGTTTACAGTTTCAAATAACTTTGGACTCATAGCTATAGGCGTTCGGTCTCCTTAAAGCTGCCAGCCTGTCTCTAAGGATATACAGTCGCACTCCCTGCAGTGGCCCTTCTAGGCAGATTTGTGTACGCGCCATAATTTCTGCTTGTAGGATAGTAGGCGTTCGTAGTAGGCGCCCGTTACCAGTATTCTTCATATTCTAGGCTATAGCTCCTATATGCCAAGTCTAGTACCTTGTGCAGTCTTCGATGCGCCTGTGTACCAGATTATTGATTGTTGCTAGCTTAGTTCTGCGATTGTAATAGTACTTCTCCGGAGGTTAGTAATGACCACTTCAATAGCTTCATCGAAATCGAATTCAACTGGCATGAAATGAATGGCATATGTTAGATACTTCTTATCCACCTGGGAGAGAACCTTCATGTGCCCATGAAGAGGCACCTGACATCGTAACCCTAGTCTGAGACCACTGAGTAGACCATCTTTTTCTACTTGTTTGTGTAATGGGAGCAGCTCTAACATCAGTTCCATTGGTGCGGTAGGGGTCGTGCGCATCGCTCCTGTAGCGCTCAAATATGCCAGCATTTGGAGCTGTTGCAGCATAGTTTGGTTTATTTTTCTTTTCTTTTATCTAGCTCCACCAACCAAGTTATCCATAGGTGATAATGGGTCTGACAACAGCCAGGTACGTTAATTTTCGGTTTTAGCCCCCATTTTATGCCAAAGAGTCCGCGGTATATTCAAAAAGGCCATTGCAAGATTTTTTCCAAACGTTGGTGAGTATTTTGTCTAGAATTACTCCTCGATATTTAGCCTCTGCCGAAATCAGTTCTGAGTAGTTTTCCATTCAGGGAGGGAGCTCTTAGGTTAAGCTTCCTTCTCCGTGTGAATGGAACCATCACTGTTTTGTTTGGGTTGACGCTAAGGCCCACCTTCTTACTTCGAAAATGGATGGCATTTACGCGTTGAGCAAGATTCATAATTGTGGTAAATATTTACCCCTTATTATGATGGCAATGTTATCTGCATAACCCACAGTGTTAAACTCGCTCTCCGTTAGCTGGAGGTCGACCACGAACAGACACTACAGCAGGGGTGATATACCACATCCTATCACCGCGGCCATTGTTCGAGACGATCCTCCCAGTCTTCCGGTCTTTTAGCATATCTCCTATCCCATCGATGGAAGGATCGTCAATTCCTTTACTAGTGACTGTATTCCTTATGTTGGTTGTGACCACATGTAGGGCATCCACTGTCGACTTGTCTTGTTGATAAGCATACTGGTGTGTATAGAGTGGATTTCTTTTCAATGGGGAGGCTTTCTTTTCAATGGGGCATACCATTTGTTATAGTCCACAACGTTTTCCATCATTTTGAGAAGGAAGGATATGATACTGATGGGGCGATATGACTTTGCCTCATCCGGAGATCCAACCCCCCTGTTTTCTTGATGAAAATTACCTTGGCCTCTTCCCATTTCTTTTTGTCATTTTTAACACTTCTAAAGTAATCGAAGGCTATGATAAAATGCCTCTTGTCTGCCTCCATTAGAATTTCCACCGCTACCACTGCCTCCTGTCTCCTCTACGGTATAAATTTATATCTTCCTTTTTTGAACATTAGGGCTGCTCTTGGTGTGGGACAGTTATTATCGTAGACCAAAATACAGATGGGGGATGGTAGGCCTTTTATCTAGTTCCTGTTGATTACGGGCTCCTGCAGAAAGCCAATGCCAATCTATTCTTCTTTGAAGCTCCAATATAGGGTAGTAGATTCCGCGTTTGAATGATAGAAGTTGGTTTGATTGCACCTTATCATCATATTTTTATTTGTTTCCTTCCTTACAGTGATCCTTAGGTCTTAGGCTTAGGCTTTTAGGTCCTTTTGACCGAACATCACAGTTGTTTTTGCCGTCTCTGAACTAGTTTGGGCTCTCTGACACTTTGACTGGTTAGGATTTCTTTCTCCGACGAGGCAAAAACAGATTCGGGCTGTTGAGTCCCTTGAGTCTTCCTTCGCTCTCTCAGAGTTACCTGCCCAAAAACACAGTTGATTCTCTCTCCGTTAGCTTTGATTTTGTCAGCCAATCCTGATCGGCTCCTCTGAACTGTATGGAAAGTAACGGATGAATATTTCCGGACGCGGGATCTAGCCCGCCTCCACTACCTTCAGGCCGGCTCCTTCCTAAGGCTTGAGTTGGGCCTCCAGGACATTTAAGCAATTGGCCTCTTCCTGTTCACACAGATTAATGCAAGCCATCCTGCTCGCTAGTGCAACTGCAAGAGAGCGGGTTAAATTGTACCTTTTCCCCGCCGACTATGACGTCCTGAATGGCTAGCTGTACAGACTTGGCCTCTGTCATTAGGTCCTTTTAAGGTACTTTCCACCGTTACAGAGGTGGCCAGTTGGCTGTATGTCGCCGGGGCATGGCAGGTTGTACGCTGTGAATGCCTTTCAACATCTTTACCTCACTCCATATTCAGGATTTTGGGCTCATGCGGATGCCCTTTAGCTTTTTTGGCCTGGCTCCTATCAGGAGTGCTGCCATCAGATCTCTAGCGCTTATTTGGATTGGAGTCCTTTAGGGGTTTGTAAGGTTGTAATGCCTTTTTCCTGGCCGCTTCTACCGATAAACCGGACTTAATGAGGCATTTCATCCTCTTTTTAGCAGCGCCGCTCATCTTCTTTTTTAGGACGTTTGCGTTTAGACCCTTAAGATTTTTGAAGATTTTTTCATCGCTGCTCCGTAGGAGTTCATCCTACCTTTCTGTTATCGTATGAATATGCCATTCATGCCTTTCGTGAGGTTATGATCATCCTCGCACTGAAAGCACTTGAGGTAGCGTCATTACCTTTTGTTTCCGTACGTTGGTCCTTCATTCTGTTACACAAGTAGCTAGGGAACTTCCTGGAGTCCGCCATATTATTGTGCAATGCTTTTTTGGCCATGCAGCTGTGGGTTGGCCCAAAATTATCTTGGAGATACTATTTAGGGTGGATATCATTTTATTCGGCCCGTGCAGTTAAGCCTAATGGGCCATTCACAATAAGCGCGGTAGTGGTAAGGTAGCGGTAAGCAATATTTTGCATGGCTATAACAATTCAGACGTTTAGAATTGGACAGTAATGCTATGCGATAATTATGGTAGAGATAATTACCCATGTTCTGTCATAGTTTTACTGCGCTGCTGTAAACGCCCGAATTTTTATACATGTGTGCAATTTCGCTTACCGCTACGCTACCCCTACCGCGCTTATTGTGAATGGCGCATAAGTCGCCGTACCTGCTACAGCATTTAATACGGCTTGATAGATCAGATGTCGGTGAAGGAGCAAACAGATCTGGCGTCGTTTGGCCCTGTTGAGATCCTTGGCCGCAACAGGACAGCCAGGTGGGGTCGGCAAGCACACACACATTCATATTCACTCAATGTTCATTCTGTTTACATACAACTGGGGTCCGTAGGGACGTGACTCCCCAAGCAGTAGTCTAGACTACCACCCCCTGCGGAATTGCCACCACCTGCGAAACGACAATATCTTTACTCGCCCACCACGACTGCTGTTACCTTCTTTTCTGCTTGTATGATTCTTCACGGCTTAGATCCGTATGTTACCAAGCTTCCAACGGGTGTATTTTTTTGTTTAGTTATTTCTTTGCACCACCACCTTTCTTTCATCAGGTCTAGTTGGATTGTGTTTCTCGCGATACTGTGCTACACTACCTGTTCTGCAGTTGTTGAGTACTGTTGCGTATTTTTCCATCTGAACTTTCTCATGTCCATTCTATTTGTTTTTTTTTTAAATTAATTATTTCATTAGAATTTCAGGGATTGTTTCGAGGAGAGAATGTAGCAAATTTTCACCGCGAACATTTCTTCCTTATTATAATTTAAAATCAAATTTACTTATTATATATTTACATAAAAAGATAATGTATTTTTTTCTTCCCCCCGTCCTCACCGCGAGGTTTGTGGTTGTGATTTTATATATTTCTATTATGTATTCCATGATTACAGAAGTTTTATATGTGGTTTTAAGTGTATATATTTAAAGAAATTTAAATTAAATATTATTTTTATTGGTATTATTATGAATTAGAATAGTTGTAGTATTATAAGTAATTTAGTCCTAAATACTTTAATATTAACTACGACTTTCAAATTAATAAGAGTTAATACTTTTTCTTCCCTTATATTGATCGTAATGAAGCCAATTTATTTGGATAATAATTGACTTTAAGATTAATAGCCTGCACTCTGCTAATCTGTCAGATCCCCCTCGCAAAAGCTCGCTCATGAACTGAAATATGTCAAGCCGAAAAAAATTGAATTCGAGAAACGACAGTCCCAATCGTCACTTCCAATCAATTTCGTGTATACGACGTAAACTGCACATTTACTAATGTTTTCTATTAAAAAAAAACGATATTAATTGGAATTACATAAACCACCCCCACTATATAATTATAAACCGCTCGATCTAATCAAATTTATCAGCCACAAACAAAGCTAGAAGTTATAATTACACTAATGTATTGTATCGCATTCTCGTTTTATTAATTAACTGAATTGAAATGGGCTATTTGACACGTTTCAATAATTATTTCAGATACGTTCAGCAGACAACCAACTCCCCAGTCGATATGCGGGTGGGAATCCATACCGGGGCTGTGCTCGCCGGCGTTTTGGGACAGCGGCAGTGGCAGTTTGACGTTTATTCCAAAGATGTCGAGCTCGCCAATAAAATGGAAAGCAGCGGGATGGCGGGGTGAGAAGGACAAATATTAAATTTACATTATATTTAGAAAGCGCATCAGCGGCGCTTTATCGATTATTCAAATTTAGTTTTCACACCGCGTTACCGAGTTAATAATAAACGTATTAATATTGATTTAGGGTAATTTAATCGGGCGAAAACCGGGGAGGTTGATCTTGTTCTAAATTGAGTGTTATTTGTTTTTATATTATATTTTTTTTATAAATAAGTGGCAAGTTTTGAAAGTTTGTTCCTCCCGTTATCAGAATGATCTATTTTGTGACAGCTGTACAATACAGTATATTTCATTAGGAAACAATAGCCAAGGAGAATACAGAATCTCATAAAGCTATTTGCGGGTAGTGTGCCTTATAGGGTAAATTAATATATATATATATATATATATATATATATATATATATATATATTAATATTCTGGACTATAGATAGTTTTTGTCCAATAAATTCAGAATATTGAGTCTTTTGAGTCCATGGTCAGGGCCGTAACTAGCTTTGGGCCCTGGGCAGACTCTTCAAAAAACCAAATCTGCTCCCTTTCGATTATATCTCACTCACAATTAGGCATTGGACTTCACTTCCTAATTACGAGTGAGATATAATCGAAAGGGAGCAGATTTTGTTTTTTGAAGAGTCTGCTAGGATTTGAAACCTCTGTGTTACATGGGAGGGTGGAGTAGGGAGGACAAAGTACGTATGGAATGATGATTCGTAAGAGAGGAAGGAACGTTTGAATGGGATAAGGATACAACACGTGTGTAGTGTCTAGTAACGAGTAACACGAGGTGGAATCAAGGTAACGAATGTGATGGTGTGAAAGCAGAATGGAGGGGGGTTGCAGAAAGGTGAGTGAATGGTTAAGTGTGGGCGAGAAAGGCATGGAAAACTGCAAACGACTGGCATGATAAAGGAAGTAGATGAGGATAGCGTGGGAGTTGTATTTTTTGAGGTTTGAGAATTGTAATGTACTATTAGATATTATGTCGAGTTGTATTTGTTTATTTCGTTGTTGTTGTTGTATTTGTGTGCAATGGCTATGACAAATATAGGTTTTTTTAACTAATTGGTACATGGAATATATCTCAATATTGTTCAGATAATATTCGGGAAATAAATATTTTATTGAATTAAATGATAAGATAAGAAAATACAATTATGTTAAATAAATATCAAATTTTCAATTACAAAAGCTTTTTTTTTATTTACCACTAATATGATTTGTTATCAAACAAATGTTCAGTCGTTACTTGAAACATGTTCGTACTATATACCATAAGGTATTAACTTAAACATAACAATGACAATGTTTATAGTAATTAGTACACTCGCTTGGAGAAACATGAGAAGACAAACAACAGTCACGGCCACGACGTAAATAAAGCTTGTTTTCTCGGATTGATATAGCACAAACAACATACAGACTCGTAATGGCTACAAAATCTGCTCATTGAGGCGGTACAAATGAGTAACTTTTATTAAACTCGCCGTTATTTCATGCATCTGTTGCTAGATACAGACATTTAATTGTATACAGTAAATTCTTCTTTGTAGCGTCTTTTATAGATCGAGTAATATATCAATAACATAATATGAAATAGGTCTATTTCATATTATATGATTGATATATTACTCTTTTCATAACATATAATTAGTGACTAGTAATTTCCCATTCGACATTATAATACAGCAGAAACAAATTCAGTCTATAACATTTAATTAAATTTTTCTATCGTGTCATGTTCAATTAAATTTAAAATTAAATTATCTATAGTATAATATAGCATAATCTCCACATAGTACAAAGCCAATACTTTACTTCAGTTATTCTCAACCCTGGTGCCGCAAGATTCTTGAAGTGTGGCGTCAAATTGTACGAATGCATACAATAAAAATAATGTTTAACAGTAATGCAGTGAATATCAAAATATCATTTTTTTATAATTAAAATATTGGCCGCATACTAACAGTAAGACAAATATTACTGTTAAAGGCACCTTACACGGTCAATAATACTGTCAATATTTTAGGATAATGACAGTATTACTGTACGATAATATATTTTAAATTTTCATTATTCTAAAAGGCCCCTTACACGGTCAATAATACTGTCAATACTAGTACTGTCAGTATTTGCTTCAATCTTCCTTTTATATTTATCAAGGAATCAATTATCCCGATAAATATCAATATTCTCTGCATTACATCATTAGTATACCTTACACGATAAGTAATACTGGCAATATTTTAGAATAATTAACACTTTAAACATATTATCGTACAGTAATACTGTCATTATTCTAAAATATTGACAGTAATATTGATCATGTAAGGTGCCTTTAAGATATTGACAGTATTACTGTAAGGTATAGTAATGATGGAATAAAGAGAATACTGATGTTTATCCAGATAATTGATTACTTGATAAATATTGAAGGAGAATTCTAACAAATACTGACAGTACTAGGATTGACAGTATTATTGACCGTGTAAGGTGCCTTTTAGTGTGCGGCCAATATTTCAATTATGAAAAGTGAACCGTGATGAAAAATATTTTGATATTCACTGCTTTACTGTTAGATAGAGGGTACATAGTGCTTTTATAATTACTCGTTGATATCAATTTTAATCACGTTTAAAGTTTTTGACACACTATGCTAGACATAAATACCGTGTCATGATAGATAATAAAGAGATGATTAATTTGTCATTTTTTATTCTCACAGGCAGTATAATATATAAATCATATAATATGAGATATGTTTGGAAATAGACCTATGTCATAAAATATAATTTGTGACAATTAATTTCAGAATTATCTCCTCTCATTGCATTAAGGTATAAGCACATTGTGCAATAATGCTGATACATTTAATTAATTCTCCTGTAGTTTGCAATTAATTAGAGCGCTAACAGCAAAGAAGATATTTTCAATTACCCTTTACAAAGCAGTATAGGTAAACCCTTATATAGTGTTTGTGCAGTAGTTACTGGGAGGCGGGCTTTAATCAAGTTAAGTTGAGCAACTGAACTCGTGACACACAAATATTCCCAGCAGACCCAGCACCCGCGCACTTGACGAAAGCTGGGAGCAAATTGAAATATTTTATTTAAGTTTCTAGAGTTGTGAAAGTCCCAACTGTCATAAATACATATTTCATTTTGTACATTTATTACTTTCAATTAATTATAAATACGTATGTAATGGTTCACGTTCTTTTTGTTAGTTTGAAACTAAAAACGTTGATTAATAATGAATCAACCCCCCTAGTGATATTTTTTTATGGTACACTTAAGGTGTTTTTCGGCTCTGGTGGAGCCGAACTACCCCAGCTATTAGAAGATGATATTCGGCTCCTGTGGAGCCGAACAAGGGTCAGCAGCGGTAGAGCCGAACATTAAATCAGACCTGGTGGTTTGATTTATACTTTAAATTGTCTGATTGACACTTTATATTGACATCTATCATCTAATCAATCGGCTGAGACAGAGACAAACCAATAATCGGTTTCAGCTCTATAAGGCACCTTACACGATCAATATTACTGTCAATATTTTAGAATAATTACAGTATTACTGTACGATAATATGTTTAAAATGTACCTTATTCTAAAATATTGCCAGTATTACTCATCCTGTAAGGTATAGTAATGATGTAATGAAGAGAATACTGATCTTTATCCGGATAATTGATCACTTGATAAATATAAAAAGAGAATTGAAGCAAATATTGACAGTACTAGGATTGACAGTATTATTGACCGTGTAAGGTGCCTTTATTGCAACCGAGTAAACAATATCTGCATTAGAATATAAAAGGCACCTTACACGATCAATAAGGCACCTTACACGGTTAATAATACTGTCAATTCTAGTACTGTCAATATTTGCTTCAATCTTCCTTTTATATTTATCAAGTAATCAATCCGGGTAAAGATCAGTATTCTCTTCATTACATCATTAATATACATTACACGATGAAGTAATACTGGCAATATTTTAGAATAATGAACATTTTAAATATATTATAGTACAGTAATACTGTCAACAATACTGTCAGTCCTAGTACTGTCAGTATTTACTTCAATTCTCCTTTTATATTTATGAAGTAATAAATTATCTGGACAAACATTAGTATTCTCTTCATTCCATCATTACTATACCGTATATGATCAGTAATTCTCTCGATATTTTAGAATAAAGAATATTTTAAACATGTTTACGTACAGTAATATTGTCATTATTTTAAAATATTGACAGTAATATTGATCGTGTAAGATGCCTTTATATGTAATATGCCGACAACATCGCAAACGAATGACAACGGCATATTACTTATTCGGATTTTCTTTCCTTGGCTGGGGTCTGGTGTTGAAATTCTGGGGAAAAATTAATATTGTGCATCGTATTATGGCTAATATCCGTCTGAATCCAATACTGAAGAAACCTGAAGTTCGTTTCTGTATTCGTTGTTGATATATTTGCAGGCATGTTTGGTACCGAGTCTTAAAAAACACACTTTTGAGTGTTGAAAAATATGTAGCGATTCGACCCGCCTTTTTATGTTAAAATATGTTATATAACTTTTCTATTTTATTACATGTTAATTAGGAACGTAATAGAAGTAAACCAAGTTGTATTAAATGGGCCGTTATTTACAACAATCAGCAACCCACTATATCTATTTCCCAGTACAGTATGGATGGAAAATCAGTAGAATTTTTAATATACTAACTATCCATCCATTACTGAAATAAAAAAAAAATTAAATCTGTATCTGTATCTGTATTATTTAAAAAAGACTACATAGAAAAACCTGGTAATTATAAAATTAATTGTACACATAATGTGCCCTACCGTTCGATGGAAAATACACTTAAACCCAACAGTGATTAGTTTCGAAATATTGATATTCCAATATGTATGCATTACACGATCAAAGTGAATCGCAATTCGAGTACATATACATTATGTAATATTATATAAAGCACCTTTAGTAATTATATTCGCACGTGATGAAGTTCGTGCATTAGTTTATTATGCAAATTGTCGATTTATTTAGCTGCAAAACGTGTATTTTGTAACGAAATAATAATAATAATACGAATTTAGCATTATAATAGTGCCATTGGGGATTAGGATTAGCGAAAACCGGTGCAAGATGCTATTGGTCTAGACAAGGCGTCGTCCACCTTTCCTTGAACAATTAGACTATCTAGTTTGTCGTTTCCTCTTCTGGATAGCTAGTCTAAATATCTTAGGTTATGAGCGTATATTAGTTTATATTAGAAGCTGTGATATATATTCGTCATTATGGATTGGTTGTATAAAGCCAAGTTACATGTGGCTCGTGATTGCATGCAATCCGCTGAGTGAATTTACACTTCAAGGGTCATGTAGTTTTGCCTACATATGCCAACATTTTTAATGTGCTCAATATTTTCATAAAAAAATAGTAGTAGTAGTTGCTGTATTTGTTACAATTCTGTAATTGGCTATCGACTTTCGGGTCCTTCTGCCATGTGCTATTTTATGTGTATGAGGGTATAAGGACTTGTTACTTCAGAAAATCATTCTCTAGTTTTTAATGTATCACTAATTGTATCCAAATGACAAATGGTACCAACTACCCCAGGTCTACCCAACGCTCATAAGTCTGCTAACCACTACACAACATCGGCGTGTAACCAAATTATTAAGCAAACAAATCTTCTCATGTTTTTTTTAATCCGAAAATGACCTAAATCAATTTGGCTACTACATTTGTCTAAGGGATTATAAAATATTAGTGTATTATCTAAAATAACCTTTTCGTAATAATGTTTATAATGGGCTATGGTATTCTTAAAACACACATATAAATAAAATAATAAATAAATAAAATAACAACAGTAAAAAATTTATAATAATATGTGTGGTGTATGTGTATATAGGACATATGCCAACATTGTGCCATTTTTTTATGTCAAACTTGACGTTTGAATCATTGATTAATAAATCTTTAATTTTAAAATATAATATTCACAAAATGAGAAAATTGATAAAATAAAATAATGTTATAAATGTAATATAATACTATGGTGGTCAGGATTATAGTTTTTCCAGTACTATTACTAATGCTCAGTTTAAATAGAAACTTATACGGCACCAAATAACAATCTATTGTAATTGGATTCATGATAAAATACAATTGGAAGTGTAAATTGCTCTGCAAATGTAAATACAATGTAACGATTTGGTCTCTACAGAATTGCAAATGAAAATTAAATTAAAACTAATCAACAGATTTTGCATCCAAACACGAAACTGCATAGCGAAGCGATTTTATAACAGGAATCCCAAGGCTTATATATTCATCAGAACATTACACATTAAAAAGAAGATTCAGATGTAAACTGTTAATATTTTCTAATCGTAAATCAGAATAAATTATGCTTTGGCAAAAAAATTAGTAATTATACTTAAGGGGTTATATACCTTTTTGTGCGGAAAAATTTAGGAAAGTTTGAATTTTTGTAAAGGTATGTAGCATTAAGTTTTTTACATCAAAATTATAATTTATTAATAGTACGTTATTTAGTATTAGTTTATAAAAAAAAATTCACTATTGGCGGAGTTATGGCCCTTTCCCCGAAACCCTCTTTTTTTGATGAGGCTTGCGGTGATCATCATGAAAGTCAAGCAGGTCAATTGAAATCATAAAACCCAAAAAAAATCACTAGTATAGGGACCTTCCCAGTACTTGAACGATTATTTAAATAAATATTTAGTTTTTTCAGCATACGGGAACGTTTTTCCTAAAAATGTTTTGAGCTCTAAAAATTGTATTAAAAAATTCGTATTTGCAAAATCAAAATTTATACATAAAAAAGGAATCGTTCAAGTACTGACAACATTAATTACAAACAATTCAAAAAAAAAATTAAGAAGATCAGTCAAATAGTTTTCGGCAATCGTGATCACGGCAAACGCACTTTTGGAAAACACCATTTCGAGATAATCGAGTTTAGCGTGTAATTTTGTTTCGGGAATCCATACTGATTTTGTGAAAAGACGGCAAAACAAACAGCAGAGAAAAAAATTCGATAATCGATTCTAACGCTTCGGAAGCTCTTATACAACTGATTATAAGGGATTTGTCACAAAACATACGCGATTTGAATGGTCGAGAATGGAGTAAATGTTCCAGGAAACATGGCACCCCGCTTCGAAATGCTGTAACTTTCGATCTATTGCTCGGATCTCCATGAAAATTTCGTAAAATATTCTCAAAGAGTTTTACTTTCAGATAAAGCAATAAAAAATCGATTTTTTTGAAGAAAATAAAGGTATATAACCCCTTAATCATTGCAATATCACTTGATACACAAACACATAGATAACTAATTCATATTATTTTTATATATTATCCACTTTTATATAACTATCCAGAACTATCCCATTTTTATATACACGGTATATCAGATATTTTGTATGTGAATGTGGTGAATGATAGACAGAAAGACATGTCATAATGGGCTTGGAATTATAAACTATGTCGTGTCTGTGTGTCTATCATAGTCATTATTATCTTATTTATGAACATCCTATACATATATACTATATATATATATATATATATATATATATATATATATATATATATATATATATATATATATATATATATATATGAAAAGAGAATTCGAGGTTTAACTACTTCATCAGGGCTCGGGTGCCGACCATAGGCCGTGGTGATGTCTTCATAGAACCCCGACAGTGTTGGAATAATTTATTAAACAATACAAAATCAAGCAACAATATATTATAGAGATTTTACTATTACTATACTATTATAGTAATTATTATCTTATGTATGAACATCCTATCGATATACTATAGAATCTCCGATTGGGGCGCGTGAGTTGTCACGAAATGGTGTAAAAGTAACTTTTGGTGTCGGCAGAAGTACCCCCAAAGGGTTTAAATTGTAACGAATAATGTAACTACTACTTTTAGCTCCAAGTGTTTGTTATCGATTAATTTTAATTTACTTTGATAATTTATTATGACGATGTATTTCTTGTACAATGTGAACTTAATACTTTATTATAAAACCTAATGATAGAAACCATAAGATTTTTTAATAACGTATTAAGTTCACATTGTACGAGAAATACATTGTCACATTCTAAATTCAAAACTTCGTTAGTACACGTTCCAATGATATATAAATAATTATATTTCAGCTATAATCATAATAGTAGTAGACATTAATAGAATATTAGTATACACTAATATACTATATAACTATTTACGGCATAAATTCACGTTCATGTTGACGAATTTATGTTATGTCGTATTACGCATAACATCCAATAATCTCCCCCGGATGCCTCCTCTGATATATATCTTCTGTTAGTCTTGCTTACTATTATGTATTAATGGTTAGGGAGCCCATGTTATTAATAAAATATTATGCAATATGCTGTCTACATTATAAAGAATTATACCTCCTCTGTGTTCGCAAGTCTATTTTTGCACAAACGCAAGGTGGTAATAAAAAATACGTTTGTATGTACACAATAAAGTAAAAAATAATATATACTATCCAATGCTGCTATAAAAAAGTTATATCATTCCTGAGTTAACGACCGCAAGGTTCTCTCCCGAGGGAATAATATAGAATCCGCAAGTCCCGCAGAAAAACTTTAGAATAATGAAAACGTAGGCAGCAGCTATGTTTTTCCAAGTTAATACTAATATCTTTACTTATCATAAAGGCACCTTACATGGTCAATAATACTGTCAATACTTTAGAATAATGACAGTATTACTGTACGATACACGTTTAAAATTTTCATAGTTCTAAAATATTGACAGTATTACCGATCGTGTAATGTATAGTAATGACGGAATGAATAGAATACTGATTATCCGGATAATAGATTACTTGATAAATATTGAAGAAGGATTCAAACAAATACTGACAGTACTTGAATTGACAGTAGTATTGTATTATTGACAGTATATTTGACCGCCTTATACAGAATATGGATATAATTATAAATTATCGAGTAATTTTATGCAAATGTCTTTAAAGTCATTACATTGCGAATTCTATTATGGAGTACTACTAACAAACGGGATCCTATCATAAGCATCGACAGAAAATTCTTAATTCAAGAATACATATTCGACTAGAATATCATTTATATTTACATTTGTAAACAGTTACATTCAGTAAATAATATGGCTCTATTGGCACGTGATTAGCTGTAGTAGCTTCTTTTTTACATGTTTATTTTCTGAATACTATAGTGGTAGTACAGGTAAAATATTTTAATAATAATAACTGCTAATTTTGATATTTATTCTGATTCAAAGCTTAAATGGATCATAGTTAAAATTAACTAGTTTTTTTAGGAAATGTCTATATAAATGTATTCGGCTAAACAGCTTTATGTGTTAGGATAAATTAGGAAATTTAGTTTGTTAGAACCATAACATGAACAGTACTTTTATTGAACAAAACGTTACATTTACTATTTACCTGAAATAAAAAAATGTCTTTTTATATAATTTTATAACATTTCATATCTACTAAGATTTTGTAGATTCATAAATATTCTAAAATTGTATTCCGTATAACTTTTTTATATAATATTCATATAATTAATATTTTGTGAAACATGTAGTCACATGAATATTATATAAAATATTTAAAATTCCTTTACTCACGACTTATTTAAATTGTGTTTACCCAGAATTAAGTTATTGCCAATCTAGTAATGAAATAATTTCTGTGAATGTATAATTGATATATACACTAGAATGTGAAATTTAAATCGTGTTCTATTTGAATAAAATAAATGTTTCTTCAATGAATCAATTTATGTAGATCTATAATTGATAAATGTGAAATTTAAATCGTTTTCTATTTAAATACATAAAATATTTTTAAGAAAAATATTTGTTTAAAGTTTACGGGCGTTTTTTGTGTTTAGCAATAGCAGTCATTATATTAGATATATTCATAAAATGAGTTAGCATGATGCCGAACACTGAATTCATTAGGAATCTGAATAACTCAATTAATGACCAGGAATCCCATTTAATATAAATATTAGTTTAAATATCAAATAAGAACGGTTAATTCATTTTAAGATTCAGACTGCACAATATATGCATGTACTGAAAATAAATGTATTGATTTATTACTTAGTTTTGTAAAAATATAAAATTCCCCTACAATTTCTACAGAAATATAGCGGGTAAATCATATTACACGCGTACCATGCAACATCGTAAATTCCAGAAAATAATAGCATTCCATTCTCTGTTTGCAGGAAGGTGCACATTTCAGCGACGACGCTTTCCTTCCTCAGCGGCGAATTTGAGGTAGAAGCAGCATATGGAGAGAAGCGAGAAGAATCCTTAAGGATAGCAGGACTGAAGACGTATTTTATCGTGCGTGTTCTCAAACCGGTAGGTGAATTTATTTTCATATCTACACGAAAACTGCATAAAGTATCATTGGAATTTATCGCACTGAAAACTAGCAGTTTGCATTCTATTTACGGAATATTTATGGATATCATCATGATTTATTGTATGCATTTATTGGGTATTATCTGAAATTTAAGTTATTTTATTTGGTTGTGTTGGAGTTATTTATGATGCCAGCTCACGTTACTTATAAAAATCGTTACCAATATATTAAGGGAGATGCGCTATTATATTTTGCAGCAGTCATTAATAAAATACATAAAAACTGTCTGTATGTTATGTTATGAATTCCTATCATGTTGGGGAAGTTGCGCGATTATATTTTGCACCATTTCTTTAATAAACTACATAAAAACTTCCATTTTTATGGGGTGATCGGCCCGAAGGCTTTTCCGCCGGGAAAGGGAGAATGTTAGAGGAAACTCCATTAGCCGATAGTTAGACTAACTTTATAGGAATACTCTAAGAATGACCTAACATTGTCTTTATAAGAATAGATCAATCATTTAATTGAAACATAACATATAACAGTAGTTACATAGTATTATAGATCTTATACAGTGATATTAATTATAACAATATGTTTAAGGTAGGCCCCATGGCAGTATTTTCACGTAAATAAATAATAATAATTAAAAACAAATAAAAAACGAAATCAAATGTTTATTATGTTAATGTACTTAGATTGGTACTTACATTCGTCAAGTCAAAACAATAGAAATAATGGATAACCTAGAAGTGCTGTATAAGTAAAATTTGTAAATAAGTTTATATTGTGGATTTAACTCAGCAATTTCTCAAAGCAGAGAAGTACTCATCAGTTGAGTAAAATTCTTCCTTGACCCATTAAGATCCAAGGACTTTTTTCTAGAATTTTATTATTTTAATGTTTTAGTTAACTTTGTAAAAGCTCTATTTTAAGCAAAAAGTCAAATGCAACCCCTATTCGAAAATGCCAGGTTCAGAAAATAATTATATGTACTGAAATTAGTCCAATGGGATTACATACAGTATATGAAAATAAAAATGTTGAAGAAGATTTTATTGAAAAACTTAATTATCTTCTTAAAAATATAGTGGGTGTGTATGTGTGTTATAGCACACACACCACTATGCCCCGTAGTAATTCGAACTGTTTCTTCTTTTTAATAGCCATATCTATGCCATGTTAAAATTTGTATATAACTTAAATTTAAATATGAAATCCTCCTTGTTCAGGTTTATAAATAAATTGAGTAAAAAAAATAATATAAGTTGCGTTTAGATTTGAAATATATATTTTTTTTCTAAGCATAGAACCAAATAGCAACATTAAAGCGTTAATTTCTTAAGAAAACGGTACCGCTAAAGCGGTCGTTTGTGACGTCATTTAAACATCATAAAGAACGTTTTTAGTATACACTGTCTTGAAAATAATGGTCGTCACGAAATAAAATACATTGTATTCCATTTTATATTTATATTTGCTGTACTTAAGCAAATAAAAATATTATTATTGCTCTTGCTCATTATTGGTAACAGTAGTAGTGGTTATTATATTTGTTATAATTTGTAACTGGCTATCGACCTTGGGATCCTGCCGTTTGTATGTATATGTGGATGTAAAAACTTGCTACTTCAGAAAGGCAACCAATGGTACCGACTAGTCATTGTTGATTCCCTGGAAAAATAATAAATGCTCTAACATGAGATAATTTACATAAATCCATAGAAATCTAATTAACTCAATTAGTGACCAGGATTATAGTGCTCTCAATTAATATAAATATTATTTTATCTCATTATTTATGACTTTAAAAAACGCGCAGACGATTTGCTGAAGACACAAACATACAGATACACTAACATACGGCAGAAGAGTTGTCATTTACATAATTTTAACAAATACATTAACTACTACTGCATTATTTTCACGTTGAGGTCAAACTTAGTTGCCATATTACATCACGAAACAGCGATGATGAATGAATGCTAATCTTTCGTGAAAAGCAACACGCATCTCTCACATACGAAATTACAATAGAAATGTTTTGAAAAGGACTCTCGTCCCAGACTGAATCTGGTGTGGATTTAAGCTCCCGAGGATTATCTATGCATGAGGGAGTTTCATCTCGGGCCCACGAATCAATACCTCAATATAGCACTAAATTAAATTAGGCTTTACCCTTGGAAACGTGAAAGTTTACCACCGGGAAAACGCTAGGGCGGCATTCCCGGTCCTTCTTTTATTCCAGTGACAATGCGACTACAAATAGCTTTTTATATTAGTTTCAGTCTGATGCGAAGCTGGAAGTTCAGAACGGCGCTGGCGTCGTTCATGAAGAAGACAGCTGCGTTATATCCGATTTAGCATCTGATACAAAAGAGGAAGAAGTTGTAAGTATTCACTTGTATGAAAAGAAAATTATGGGAGGATTTACTATGTTGTGCTATACAATGCTATATTCTATAATAACATTATATTTTCGTGATGAGAATGCTGCGCTTATATACAGGGTGTCCGTAAAGTAGGGAATAAATTCGATAAAACCTTTAAGATTTTTGAAAAATTGTTCCGGTACGTCGGTTTTAATTTTAAATTGCCATTTTTTGAAAATATTATTTTCTTTCGTATTTATTTTATTTTTATATTTTTAGAAATAATAACCCCATTTTTTTATTGTGGATTCTGGAAGGGATTTATATGTTCATTATTGAAAATATTGAACTTCGATCTTCGATTAGCTCATTGTCAGACTGTAAATGGTGTACAGCATTTACGTTACCTTTTTATTGTTTAATTAATAGTAATTTACATTATTAGTGCAGGAAGGCAAGTTTACCGAATGAACGAATGAGTTTACAGTGTATTAAGAGCGAATTCGGGAAACGGCCGTATCGCACGAATAATGTATCTTATTTTTTGTGCGAATAAATACTTAATATTTATTTAAAGTTATTTAAAGTTGTTGTGACAAATAGTTTATGTCACACTACCAATTACATATAATTCAAAGTCTATATTTTTTTAACAATTGTATTTATTCAGTACCATATCGTTAATTTTTAATGCTATTTGACGTATATGAGGTGTACACTATGTTTGCATGCATTCTCATATTTATAAATACACATTTACAATAGTACCGAATTTTAAGTTGTCAATACTGGCTACTTCCCGCACTAGTACGAGAAGTAGTATTTCCGGCATCCAAACAATGCGGGAAATGACTTGTCTTAAGGTCGTTTTAGACAAGACAATTTCTTAGCTCAAAAGTTGTTCAAGAAGTGAATTCATATATCCTCCTCCCATACAATGTGTCCTTGACAAATAGAACGCGTTATATTTTTCCATTCGATCTACCATCCAATTCAATACTTCATATAATTTGCTGTATGATACGAGACAATTTGGATTGTCTCGCATCTTGACTAACTTTTGAGTCAAGAATTGTCTTCTCTAAAACGACCTTTAGGACATGAGTACAAAAACATTATTTCGCGTTTCGTGTTTTTCTTCACTGTGGCAATTGATATGATTTTTTTTTGACATTTCCTTATGTGACCTATATCATAATTTACATCGCTGATTGCAACAAATAATCCCTTTCAGAATCCGGAATCAAAAATGGAAAAATTGTCGACGAATCATTGCTTATTAAAGAATGGTCGACAAAAACTGAATCTATCATTAAAAAGGGATATAAAAATTAAAAAATGGAAGTGTCCGAGCAATTTATGCAAAAATCATAAATGAAGATATTATCGAATTTATTCCATACTTTATGGACACTGTATAATAAAGTACAAATTTACTATGTATATTTTTTCTGATAAGCTTACAAAAAACAAAATAGTTTTTTTTTAACTAAATTTAAATAGATTATTTGATAGTGAGAAATATATCAACCAAAATGAAAACAAATTTCGATAATATATTGATCTCTATGAAAGGAAATCTTTCATAGAGATCGGTTATCTGCTAAATACGAGCTAAATCCGAATAATTATATGATTTTTTAACCTGTTGCTGAATAATGAAATTAAAAAAATTACATTTGTTATTAGCATGCCAACATAAAATTAGCATAATGATAATATTATAGCATATATTAACATATAGTAGAATTTCTCTCTTCATGATATAATTATAAACATATTAATCTGCATAAACGTAATCAATCTAATACCTTTTGCAGGACGGCAGTCAATTGGGAACGATGAGGCCTCGGCAGGATTCCGAGGATTTCAAAAAGCGTCTTCGCAAGGAATTGGTTAACAGGGACGGACACAAGTAAGCCATGCCAAATTTAATAACACCACAATAAGAAAATTACGCCATGTTTATTCAATATTCTCTTTGATCGTGTCTTCTTTACGAAGGAATATATTTTTTTTACAAATAATACGCGCTATCTATATAGTTTCAACACAGCTGCCATATTTTAGCATGCGGATTAAATTATCAAATTTCCCTTAGAATACTAATGCGTGTCAAACCAGAGCATCGATTTTCACTTAAATTTAAATTGGAGTGACAACAGATTGATTTTTAAATCCCCTGACCCACTTACTGCTATGTGTTCTACGAGACTGGACTAATAAAATGCGAATAAAATCGGTGTTAACATAACACGTACATAGCTTGAGGTGCGATATAAAATTTAGTTATGGGTTTGTTTTATGTAATTTTATATTTTTATGATTACATAACAAAATGAAAGTTTAAGATATTCGTGCATTCTATACACACTACGAGTGTGAATTAAAAAAAATCTATCTTTATACGGCTATCAGCCGTGAAGCTTTTCCGCCGGTCAAGGGAGAAGCTCAAAGGAGTTTAATCACCCGGTATTTACATTAACTTCACAGAAAACTGTGAAAGGTAATTGGCGCTGAGGATCGAACTCAAGCTCCCCTATGCTCAGTAACCAACGACGCCTCTAACCACTCGGCCACTGAGGTTGTAAATTAAATTGTACTTGATTCGTCAAAAAACTTTTCTCCAATTATGCTCTGTAATTTGAATCGTGTAATCAGAAAAAGATTCGTACAAGAAATTTCACTGAATTTAGTTTCCAAAATATGCGCAGTACATTGGTCATGGTACTGACTGAGCTTATACTTAATATAACTTGTACTTTACTTCTATATAACTTGATATACTAAGATCCATATACTTTCTACAATATTCATGTTTCTACACCTAGCGCAGTGGTGTAGTAATTAGAGGTGCCGTCCGTCTCATACTGAGCGTAAGGGGCCGAGAAGTTAAATCCCGTAATGGGCGCAGTTTTGCGAATCACCTTTCACAGTTTTTCAGAGGTTTCAGGAATTAAATACTCTTTACCAGCGGAAAAGCTTTTAGGCTGATAGATATATTTCTATCTATATATCTATCAGGGCTAAGAGCTTTAATTTCTTTCTCCAGTATTCACTATACACAATTGTAATTTCAACAGGCTGCCAGATTTTGCCATAATTTCTCAACCTTAAACATAAATATAAAATGCCACCAAGCGATCGACGAAGATTGGCTTCGCGATCGACTAGTCGAGCGTGATCGACTTGTTGGCCACCTCTGGTACGACGTTCACCTCACCATAGAGAAAATGATGGTGCAAAGGAATCCGAGAGAATTCATTCTTCAACGGAAGAGCGGCAGAAGAGGATAGAAACAAGAGTCGAATCGCAAATTAAAGATTGCGGATGAATGATGGTTTTGGTTTGGTTGATAACAAAGGACTAAAGGGATCGAGAACGATGAACCAGTAGGCTAGGGTGGCTAGAAACGGGTGGCAGGAGTACGGCAAATTCGAGTTCAGAGTTGAAAAAAAAATTTTAGGAGGAATGTAGAGAAAAGAACTAGAAGAGTGAATAGATACGAACGACATAGTGGGTTTGGTGGAGATAAATGTAGTAGCAGTAGGTGCAAAAAAATAAGCTATAGGCCCGCAGGGTAATGTAAGGGGTGAAAAGGGAGGCGAGTATGAGGAAAGCTAATCGAGAAATAATGATGGAAGTGGGAAACAGAATAGGAGGATTGAAAAGAGAGTCGATGAGAGAAATTGCGGGGCTCGTCATTGGGAAAGTAGTTAAGTTTTAATCTTAAAGTGCTGTGCCTATCGGAGGCAATCATTAATGCAATTCTGATTTTCGAGGTAGTAGCTCGGAGTTCCGTTGATACCATTCACTAGTTTATTTAGCTCTGCGTCACCCTACGATTCTCTTTCCCTGTATCATCTGTTCTTCGACAATTTGAAGAGTAGAGTATCTCTCCTCAGGTAACATGACCCAAGTATTCGAGCATCTTTTTTAAGTTTTGGAATGTCTTAATGGTGGGACCAACACATCTTCAAACGGGTAAAAAAGCACACTGGATGATCTATGATGGTTGAGTCTGTGTTGTCTAATGGTAGTGAGATCTGTGTGATGGACGCTCAAATGAGACGTCGAATAAACGCAGAAATCAGATATCCCGTGATAGTATCGCATAACGCATACAAAATCATAGCTTAAAATGGTTTGGATACCTTATGCGCATAGATGAATATCGATGGCCTGAGAAACTTTTTAAATGGGTCCCTCTAGAAATGACAGAGGAGACCGACTACTACAATTCTGCCAAGAAAAGGAACTGATCATCACAAACACATGGTTCCAGCTACCACCACGGCGACTATATACCTGTCGATCGCCAATAGACAAGGGACAAGGAAACGCGATATTCAGAAATCAAATTGATTATATCATGATCAACAAATGCTTCCAAAACTGCGTCAAAAGCGTGAAAACATATCCGAGTGCTGATATCAACTCTGATCACAATCCTGTTGTTGCAGAAACCCGACTCCGGCTGAAAATACAACGAAAAAGACAACAAAGCTAAATTATCAATATCAATAACCTTAAGAATCCCGATATAGAAACAATTTCTCAGATATTCTAAACAACAATATAAAGATCATGATATTATCACCTGAATCAGATATTGAGGAAACATGGAACAACCTAAAGAAAACAGTCATGGATACGGCAATAGACCAACCAGCTTGTTTATCAAAAAAAAAATAAACGTAACAAGAGTGGATGACTCGCTAAATTCTCAATTTAATGGAAGAACGAAGGAGAAACAAAAATGAGGCAGCAGTTTATAAAAACATTCACCGAACAATAAGACGAAAAATTAGAGAAGAAAGCATGGATATATACAAAGTGCCCAGAAATAGAAGAACAAACATGACAGTTTTAATTTACATAAAAGAGTGAGAGAAGTAACGAACAATAACCGAAAACGAATTATCGCGAAACTGGCTGACGATGAAAACAAACTTATAGTGGAAAGTAAAGAACAAGTGGAATTATGGAAGACCTACATCACAGAACTTTTCAGTGACGAGCGCTCAATTTTCGATGATATTAGTAAGAAACTGGAAGGTCCGGAAATACTCAAAGAGGAAGTGAGAAAGGCTTTAAGCCAAGCAAGACCTGGCAAAGCAGTTGATCCAGATCAAATCAATGCAGAACTGCTCAAACTAATTGACATCGATAAAAATGACATCCTCCTGAAGTTGTTCAACAACATATACAACATAGGTAATATACCCGCGGATTGGATAAGATTTTTTTATCAGCCTTCCCAAGAAACCTAACGCGAAACGATGCAGTCATTATAGGTTGATTAGTCTCATGAGTCATGCACTGAAAGTGTTCCTAAGAATTTTGCACACTCGACTATGTAGAAAAATAGAAGCTAATATTGGAGAAACAAAATTTGGATTTCGTAACGTAACAAGGGATGCTTTGTTTTCGGTACAAGTTGTAGTTCAGAAATGCCTTGACCAACAGAAAAATGTCTTTGCATGCTTTATAGACTACGAAAAAGCATTTGATAACGTAAGACATGACATCCTAATCAGCTAACTTAAACGGATCGGCCTGGACAGCAAAGACATCAATATCATCAAGAAACTGTACTGGAACCAAACAGCTCAGATCAAGATTGGAGACCTAGTCACGGAGGAAATTAAAATGAAAAAAGGAGTGAGACAAGGATGCATTTTGTAACCAGGGAGTTGGAATTGTCAACCTGTACTCCGAAGAAATATTCCAAAATGCCCTGGATGAAGTCGACATAGGAATCAAGATCAAACGACTCAACAATATTCGGTACGCAGATGATAACATGGCTCTCGTTGACAGTTTAGAAGACCAACAGTTTCTCAGGGACAGAATAAACCAAGAACGCAAAGAGTTTGGACTATGAATATTCTGAAAACAAAGACAATGGTTATCAGCAAGCATAGGGTTAATAATGCTGTAATCACCTTAGGTGGAAGCCAGATTGAGCAGGTTTCACACTTCAAGTACCTTGGTTGCTGGTTAAAAGATAAATGGGACTCGGTTAATGAGATCAAAATCAGAATTGAAATTGCGAGAGAAAAATTTCAGAAGATCAACAAACTATTGTGCAATCGTGATCTCAGCTTTGACACACGATGACGTGTCGCAAAGTGCTACGTATTGTCAGTGCTACTCTACGACGTAGAAGGATGGACTCTGAAAATACCCTCAATGAAATAACTAGAGACGTTTGATATGTGGATGTACCGCAGAATGTTGAAGATACCATGGGTGGACCGTGTCACCAACGAAGAAGTACTCCGGCGGGCCGGCAAATCACAGTGCTGACCATAGTGAAACGAAAAGCCGTGTATTTCGGTCATATCTTCCGAAACGATAAGTATAATCTCATGCAACTTATCATTGAAGGCAAGATGGAGGGAAAGCGAGGAATTGGCAGAAAAAAGTGTTCATGGACGAGTAACCTCAGGTAATGGTTTAACACTCGCCAGGTAGCTACACTAATTCGGTGCGCGTAAAATAAAGAACAGTACCACATGTGGTCGCGAATCTTCGGTAAGGAAAGGGTACCAAAGAAGAAAAAGGGTCTCTCTAAATTATAAATTAAATGGGGACCTCCTCGGCGGTCTTGAAATGATGGAATGGGATAGGCTATAAGAACCCATGGGTAAAATGAAGACGATACCCATGACATAAGAGGATGGAAATTCGGCGTGGTTACGCAGTTTGTAGTTGTATAATAAAAGTTTATATATACCAAAGGTGGCCAGTGTAGCTATTCATAGTTGTCCGCCTGTTTTTGGCTTTAAATTAATACTTATTATAACATAATACATACGATGTTGGTAGACTAAGGCCTATAATTTAAAAAAACATGTCGTCAAAAGTGATCAAAAGTTTGGCCAACCCTAATATATACAATAGATGAAAAAGCTCAGGAGAATAAATATGTAGAAGAAAGACTAACTCTGTACCAGACCAATGCGCAAGGGTTTCACAAACTCACAAAATCAAACATAGATCAATGTATTTAAAGCAATATGCAGACTAGTTTCAACATTGGTATGCTATTCGAGAATGTTTTTGGAGAAAAAGAATAACTAAATACAAGAGGTGAAATGAAATACCACAGAAGAGGTTTACTGAAATAGAAAACCTTAGAAACACAAAAATAAGATCTGAAAATACAACAGAGCAGAAAAGAGATAGTATAGGATGGTGAAAAAAAAACGGATGGAAGGAAATTACCCTACTGAGCAGATATAGGAAGCAACAGTACAGAAGGAATGCCGAAATTCACGAAAAAGGAAATACCAGGACTAATATAGGATTAGTAGCATACCAGAAATAAAAGGAACATGACGGGCAAGGACAAACACAAAGGCAATGTATAGGGGTGCTTGAAACAAATTCATCTAGTGACACAACACAATACATCCCTAAATAATTATATGGTAGATAGGAATCTAGATTATATATACATATAGTGATGACTCAAAAGTAGCGGTATTTACAGAAACTCGACTGAGAGAGTAATCCAAAATTTCCTACAATTTGTATTATTTATTAATTATTACTTTTATTATTAATAATTTATTTATCTTGCACAATTTTACCGAAATAGTTTCATATATTCTTATGCAGTAAATATGTTCCTCTCGTTGTGCCATTTTTTCGAATCTTCCGTGAAATAAAAACTCATTATATAGAAGAAGATATATTTACATACATACATACAAGATATACATACATGTACAAGAGACCATCGGCCCTGGTCTTTCAGCCTGTGCATGTTATATTATACAAATTATTAAGAAATACAATGCGGGAAGCTATCCCGGTAGTTGATTTGATGAAAGTCAAGTATTTGCTTCAATTTGTTTGTACTACCGTAGTAATTTTTCCTATATATTTTATTCATCTTTTAATTCATACTACCTTATATATTTAAACTTATTAGTTGAACTACAATTACAAATATGTGTCTCTTTGTTTCAGAGAATTAGCCAAAAGTACAAAGTTTTTAAGTTTAGCATTCATTGATCCAGATTTAGAGAAAGCATATCATCACCATACAGAAACATTCTCAAGTGTAACACTGCAGGCATTTTTAGTTGTTAGGTTAGCTATAGGTATATCACAATTTGTAATCCTTCCTAGGTAAGTAAAAGAACTACAAAACAAATTACACAACAACTAACACATTCTAATATTACAGGAGATTATTAAGTTTCCTCTCATTCGTCATCGGCAATGTTATATTAATGACTGTGTCACTAATTTCGTTAGCTGAAGTCGTACCAATGGTAAGTAAATGTTTAAACATATAATTATAATTATCTCTCACTGATGTATAGGAAGTTATTGTTTTATTTAGACACATACTTTCTAAATATTGGATTGTTAAGGCGTCTTACTTTGTAATCATTCATTTTAAAGGATATATAACACGATTTTTACTTTGATTTTTATCACACTTTATTATGTGATAGAAAAAGTAAAACACGTTTTATTTTTCCCTTCACATACCTTTTACTTTAATTCCTATGATTTGATTATTTCTCTTTCCAATTCTTTTTAATCTGTCCTTTCTTGAATGATATATAGTTCCTCGAAGATTATATATATATATATATATATATATATATATATATATACAATATATATATATAATCTTCGAGGAACTCTGAATTTGACCATTTGACATTATATATCATTATATTATTCAAGAAAGGACAGATTAAAAAATACAGTTAATACGTTAATCTGTAAGTATCTACAATATGCTGTATGTGGAATATTGTTCATACTTACAGATTAACACATACATAAGGATGCTCTCCCCGTTTTAATTGTCAACATTTGCTTTGGATAACAATTAAAATACCTTGATGCTGCAGCATTTCAATAACCACACCCATATTAAGTTACGTAATTGCCTCATTAGCAAACGCGTGGCTGCATATAATATTTATTTAAACTAATTAGAGTCTGATTTTGGCATCCCGTAGCAGCGAATAACCGTGCAATAAATGTGCGTCCATGTATGAGAATCGGATAGCGGCTGGGTTTCAGCATTAACTAGGCACCGTCCAATTTATATAACAGAAGCATTCAAAATCTCCACTCAGACGTGGTATTAAGTTAATGGAGAGCGCAACGTTTGCCGTTACAAAATTACATAGTGATAAAAACATGGTTCAAATTGCTGTTTGAAATATAAAACGGAAAGAATTTTCACAGAAAATATGCAATATGCAGCATTATTTAAATATTTGAAATATTACCTAATATAACAGTACCTTATTGGTATATAAAAAAACATCTATCAAAATATAATATGGTAAAATCTGGGGTATTGGTTTTCACGATAAAGGCTTTAATAGATACGATGGAAATGCTGTATATCTGGTATTTAATTAAAAGGTTTAATTAAGCTCCAAATTGGATATCACTTCGTGTTTAAGTAGGAGAGGCTACACGGGAGCCGCGGAAATTCCCCGACAGGCTCTATATTTGTTTTTGAGTCAAATTAAATTGAACATTATTTCATGTATGATATTACAACTATATGCTATGGTATTTAAAAATTATGTTGTGGTTTGCATTGCATCCTGTAAATCATAACATATTTTTTTAAATTCTATAGCATATAGTTGTAATATTCATATTTAATTAACTTCCTTAAATATATGATATTTAACACAGCAAACAATATTAATTTTAATTTAATTTAGCAACAAATATAGAGCCCGTCGGGTAATTTCTGTGGCTCCCATGTAGGCTCTCCTACTTAAACACGAAGTGATATCCAATTTGGAGCTTAATTAAACCTTTTAATTACATATCATATATCCAGTCCTCCCATCGTATCTATTAAAACCTTCATCATGAAGAACAATACCCCATATTTCACCATATTATATTTTGATAAATGTTTTTTTTATATACTCTCTTGTTAAAAGTCAACGGTAAAAGTAAAATATATTAAACCTCTCTATATTTAAAATTATTAACTATATTTTATTAATATATCTAGTTATGGTCACTATCGAATAAAACCAGAAACTATCATAAATCAATGGAATAAAAACAATGGATATCAAGTAATATTAGGGCAATTAGTCTTGAAAAACAAGTTACTGTTTAGGACTTACTAACGCCTGCGTGTACTAAAGCAATGTATTTTGCGGATGTGCTATTAGTAATAGTAATTATATGCAATATATTGTTATCTAACATTTTGTATAAATTTAGTGTACATAATTATATTACAAGATATTACATAGAGCAAGTCCAGAAAAAATCGTTTTTATTTGATAGTCACTATCGATAGTGCCCATCACTAAATATATCTTTAAGAACCAACACTATTTAAAAATATTATTGGTTATATATTTTTAATAATCAGAGTAAGTTTTAGTGAATGTGTGTGTGAATGAAATTATTGACGAACATCCTAACTCACCACTGCCGGCTAAGCAAACACGCCTGTTATGTACAGGGTGCAATGAAGAACTAGAAATAGCAGAGTATGTATTATGCCTGTGCCCAGCTCTAGTAAACACTAGGCATCTAATACTAGCGGAGTGCTGGCCTAGTATGGCCAGCATTGGCAACTCCTCACCCGCCAGAGTTTTGCAGCTCGCACGCAAAATTGATTGGTGGGACGAGTGAGCAGCCTTAAAGGGAGGTTTCATAATGGGTCCATTTTGAGTGTTTGTAGCTATCCTACCCTCCAGTCAACTATCCAGAACTATCCAGTTTTAGTGAATAATGAAAGTAATATAATAATATAATATTACTAATCGAAAATATTATATATTTTATTTTATAGGAAATTTCGAAAAAAAACAACATTAAATTGTAATTTAAAGAAGAAGAATTATAATGAACATATGAAAATAAGGGAAATATTAATTAATATTGAAATACTTTCTACACATTCATAATAATTAAATACTATTTGTTTGTAGAGTAATGAAGAATTTTGGCCGAATCACAAACCAACGAAACATCCATTTATATTCAAATGTAGTAGCATGCAAGTTGCAACTTTAAATATAAAATATAGTCTCTATAATATTTGCATGCAATATGTCACTCATAAAAAGTTTACAGCATCGAACGTTAGCTGACGCGAAAACTTTTTAAATAGAATTATTTTCGCATTTTATTTTCAATTACACAAAAGGCCATTCAATTCACTCCACATGAAATTTCCATAACATTTCAATTTAAAGCAACATACACACATATGCAATTAAATATCAAAATTAATTTTACATTCATCGCGCACACACTACATTTATATGACACCGCCTTCAGCAACAAATAGTTTATATTAACATCCTCCCCGTGCTTCATGCTTCAACTATTAGAACTATTAAAACTTGTTCAATTAACCCCGTCTCACTCCTACTGTCGCTTTTATAATTCCATATAAATTTTAATATTCATCCTCAAACATGTATTATTCATAATTTTCTGTTCCAGAGTATCTGTTCCGGTCTAAAACTGTGTTGCCAGTGTATAAATGAATCGATGTGGATGCGGCGCATCTTGTCGACCATCTGCATAGTGATTCTCACCACAGTGAACATCGTTGATACTGTAAATAATTCCACATGCCTGCTTGTATTGTTGTCACTCACTGAAACGGTTTCAGATCTCGTGCGCGCCCCCACAAAAATTCCAAAACTGCTCGTTTGTAGAAGATACGGATGAGGCATGTTTGTATCCGTCATACTTCAGCTACTTCGCCGTCCTCATTTTGGTGGCTGCCGCATTACCAGCGTCGCTCTCATATACGTGCAAGACTATTTTGATGGTGTTTATTACGGCGGGGCACTGTTGTATTAATGTAATTGTCCTCGGGCCCATGTTGGATTGCGAGGAGTCGCGGAAACATTTCTCTAGGTATATAATTGCGACGCGGTACATGCCTTCGGGGTTAATTGAGTTTTATTTTCATTAGCATAATTAAGGGGAAATACACGTTATCCGCTTTGCTGATGGCGGCGACTGTGGCGTTGTCGTTTTTGGCGCGACATGTGAGTAGACTTCCGGTGGAGATTTGATGGGATTAAATTAATTTGTTTGCCAATTAGATGGAACAAGTTGCACGGGTCCTGTTTCTATGGCGATCAGAAGTCGAGGAGCAGAGGGAGTGTGCATCGGATATGAGGAGGAGAAATGAGGCGTTGGTTTACAACATTTTGCCGCCGCATGTTGCAGAACATTTTCTTGGTAACAGGAAGAGGCAGCATGATGAACTTTACTCGCAAAGTTATGCCGATGTCGGCGTGTTATTTGCATCTATGCCGAACTTCTCAGGTAAATATAACATTTATTATACTCTCTGGTGACTATAATTAAGAGCGGATTAATGCTTTCATTTTCAATTAATAACTTGAGTTTAGTAAATATGCGGTTAGATGACGGTCGGACGACGAATCGAAAGAGCACTGATATAAATTAGGTTACTGTGGGTACTAGTTAGATTGAAGCCTAATTAAACTATAATTTCAAGTCAAATTAACTATATGACTACAAATTTAAAGATGCTATATCCAGATATGAGAAATAATATAAACATTTTCTTAATATGCATGATAGGGTTAAGTTAGGAAAAAGTAAGAAATAAGAAATAAGAAATAAAATTTGAAATAAGTTTAAATAGGACCGCTTATGTTTGCAACATAAGAATAAACATTTTCTAATCAGTTCTTACTTTACTAATTGACTTACCGGTCTCTTTTTAGAATAAAAAATACTCTTACGTTATTAATCAACGATTGGATAATATTTTGTATATTATCGATCACCGTTCAACATCGACTTAAGAAATATACCAAGATAATAGGGGTATGTGTGGCTTTGTGAGCAACAACAGATGCGACTCATGTAGTTCAGCAGATAGTAGAAAAGGCATATGAATATGACATGAAGCTGGAATGTATCTTTATAGACAATAAAAGATCATTTGATTCAATTAAATGGGAAATGTTTTTGGAAGCGCTATATGAATTTAATATACCCATATACTCTGTAATGAAGCAAATCATATTTCTTTGTATGTAATCTAACTTAATCTGTACTCTCCAAGGTATGACTGTGTATGGCGAAAATGAAAAAAATACTGCAAAATATATACACCTAGGTTATTTTATAAAAGCCATACATTAGGAAGACATATTCATTGACATATACTTAAAATGTTATTGTGTCGCTTCTCCAGAAAACAAGACTAGACAAATGGCGAATGCGCCGGGCATAAACTTACATAATAGTTAATCTATTTATTATACATATATGAGCATGATATGATTTGCAATCATCTTAAAGCTAAGAAGACTAATTGCCATGAGAATATGCAGAACCTCAGCAACTGTACTCACATGGAATGGGAGAACCGAACGGTGTGAAACCAATATAGGTATATATATATATATATATATATATATATATATATATATATATATATATATATATATATAAATATATTCAACATAAGATTAAAAGAATAGGAACTATCAGAATATAAGGAGCGCAATTAGTATGCTGACGATTAGTGGTACTAAGCAAGCTAAGACAACTATCAGAAAGTATATTAAAAACATTTCTGATAGTTGTCTTAGCTCTCCAGATCCATCTATCTTTTTTCTTTCGGTAACTAAGTATATTAAAGAAAATAGTTACCGAAAGAAAAAAGATGGGTCTGGAGATAACTATAAAAGAGGCAAAAATACCAAGAATTGATAAAGTAAAGATAGGTAAAGATAGGTAAAGAAAGGATTTTTAATTTTGTATTGGAGGATGTTGAGATCTACTAGTATCTTTTAAGTGACAACAATGGAAAGCAAAATGAGATTCACGAGAAATCACAGGCCGCGAATAAATCGTATTGCGCAAATAGTAAAATTTTAAGAATCAAAACCTTAAGCCTCAGAAACAAAATTATTATTAAGTATACGAAATAATGTTAAGACCCATCATAATATATGCGGCAGAAACAATGACAGTCATTTTAAAACATTAACAAAGAATAAATGTACTAGAAAGGAAGTTCATGAGAAATATTCTTCAGCCACCAAAAAATTAAGAAATAATACAATAAAACAAATAACAATAAAACAACAAGAAGAACGAACAAGAATATTTACGAATAATTAGTAGAATATGTAGTAAATTATATAAAAGCTGCAAGAATGCGATGGCTGGATCATACATGGAGCTTGAATCCTGAGAGATGGCTGAGAGTAATAACATAATGCGATCTAAGTATAACAGAAGAGGAACATGAATGAATTGAACAATGAGCCTGTGAGAATAAAAATACAAGTCACATTTGAACTATTTTTATTTTATAACAGGAGAAGATTTTGCGTTTTGTATTTATGTAAATCAACGTGCGCAGTTACAGACTTCAAGTCAATTTATTAATAAATAAAAATGTAACTGCGTACGTCGTTTTACATAAATATCAAACACAAAATCTTTTCCTTTTCAAAATAATTCAAATGTGACTTATATCACTTTCATTCTCACAAGCTCATATATAATTAAATAAATGTGTATATATTATGATTATATAATATTAATTTTGAGTATACTTACATATAATATTATACTTTTTTAACTGTTGATTATTAAACCATATATAGAATTAAATCAAATATATTTAATGAAATTTCAGTTTCATAAATGAATACCATAGACGTCTATTTTACATAATAATTAAATTGAAATGCACCGTAAATTTATCGTAAAGCTTCATATTTGTACAATGGCTAAATAGCGAAGCGGTAAACTCAACCACATCACACTCACAATTTAGAAACTTTCGCGAGGCACTGGTGGTCGATGAAATTGTTCAGTGCACGGAAATTGAAAATGCATCGTATGATATTTATAATAGCTTCAGCAGATCGTTATTTTAAATTTTCATGAGCATTTATCCGCGCACTGCAAAATGAGCGTTAGGAAATATGACATGATTTTGTTGCACCTATATATTTGAAGCATGTAATTGCAGTGCACGACGGCCAGCATATCGAGCATACCGCGCTTCAGTTAATATAATTACCTGTGTGCCTGAGGGACACTAATCTTTCTCGTCGTGTAGTATGTGGTTACGCGACGAGAAAGTAACTCGAGCATGGCGATGCTCAGGTAAGCAGATAGATTTAAAATGCAATGTTGTGGTTAGTATAAAACTTACTTAAATATACTTATTTCTCAGATAGAATTTTTAGTATACCGTGCGAATATAAATTCACGCATTGCTGTATTATCCCATATGTGGCTACGCGACGAGAAAGTAACTCGAGCATGGCGTTGCTCAGGTAAGCAGATAGATTTAAAATGTAATGATGTGGCTAGTTGAAAGATTACTCAAAAATAATTATTTCTCAGTTAGTAATTCTAGTATATCGTGTGAATACAAATTCGTCAATTGCTTTATGATCTCATGAAAAATCCCCACAAATACGTGTTACTTTATTATTACAGCACTATTGTGTGTGTGTGTGTGTGTGTGTGTGTGTGTGTGTGTGTGTGTGTGTGTGTGTGTGTGTGTGTGTGTGTGTGTGTGTGTGTGTGTGTGTGTGTGTGTGTGTGTGTGTGTGTGTGTGTGTGTGTGTGTGTGTGTGTGTGTGTGTGTGTGTGTGTGTGTGTGTGTGTGTGTGTGTGTGTGTGTGTGTGTGTGTGTGTGTGTGTGTGTGTGTGTGTGTGTGTGTGTGTGTGTGTGTGTGTGTGTGTGTGTGTGTGTGTGTGTGTGTGTGTGTGTGTGTGTGTGTGTGTGTGTGTGTGTGTGTGTGTGTGTGTGTGTGTGTGTGTGTGTGTGTGTGTGTGTGTGTGTGTGTGTGTGTGTGTGTGTGTGTGTGTGTGTGTGTGTGTGTGTGTAAAATGACAGTCTATCGTCAATATATTGTAAATGACAATAACTGATATTGTACAATAATTTCCACCGTCTGTAACGATTTATGTCATTGCAATACAGGCGAAACATGCGTGTAGGTAGGGGCAATTCAACGTGAAACTTACTAGAAGTTCGTGCAAATGGCATATGTGATCGTACCGTCAGAAGAATACTCAAGGAAGTTGGTTTGAAGTCGTATATACCAATAAAAGCCCCAAAACTCCAGAGACGTCATCAATTAGGGCGACTAAACTTTTCTCGAGAACACCAGAAATTTTAATGATCGATAAGGTCAATAAAACTTGACCTCATCGATCATTAATATTTCTAATAACCTCATCTGTTACTATTTTATTTATGTTTACGTAAATTCAATTTATTGGAGGGGAAAAATTGTATCAACGTCAAGGAGAATCAAATGCACACTAATGTTACACTTACTGTCTCTTCTGGTTGAGGCTCAGTAATATTGTGGGGTGGGATATGCCTAGGGACACGCACCGGCTTGGTGGTGGATTCTGGCGGCACTTCTCTACAGATAGGTACATTGTAAATATTCTGCAAGACCATGTTGTACTTTTCAAGAATGATTACAATATATTTCAATATATTTAGTTAATCAAAAATAGTTTTTTTTTATTGTGCAATGTGATAAATATCGTCTATTATATTGCGATATATAAGTTTAGTTTTGTCTTCACAGTCGTGCAATAAACATGGAATTATAAAAGATAGCTACAAAGAATAAAGAGGAATAAAGTACATTAATTTTAGAATTTATTGAAGTATATCATTTCTTTTTGGGATCATTTCTTCATCAACATGCACTTCGTTTTCCTTTTAAACGCTATAACTAATCCAATCGACATACACTTGCTTTCTTTTTATTTCAAATGTTGACTGCAGAAGTATGTGGGGTGAACTAATTTATTGGGGAATAATATTGTATCGTATGGGTCGACCCAGCAATATTATATACAATATATTGATAATAAAAAGTTAAAAAATAAAAAAGGGCTTTATTTGGCATGACAACTCAAAAAAAATACATAAACCCTCCAATATACAATGCTCATCAAGAACAAAAAAAAATTATATTGATAATAATATTAACCGTCCAGGGGCCGCTTTACAATCATTATTAAATCGAAAAATAAACATTTTTTACCCTGTTTCCTATTCAATAGTTGGTTTGACAACCATCCAAGCTACAAAAACGCCTCACACGTAACGAAAATTGAGTTGCACACATGTACTCAGTAATGAAGCAAAGCATCTTTCTTTGTATGTAATGTAACTTAATGTGTACACTCCAGGGTATGTCTGTGTATGGCGAAAGTGTAAAAAGAAAAACACCTAGCCCATTTTAAAAAGCCATAATAACCAAAACATTTTAAGTATTAGTAAATAAATATGGATTTACATATACTTAAAATGTTTTTGTGTCTTTGATGGCCGTTATTATTGTACCGTTTCTCTAGAAAAACAATACTTTATTCAAAATAAATAAGCGGAGGATCTGGGCAAAAATTTACATCATAGTTTATGTATGTATTATACATATATGAGCATGACATGATTTGCTATCATGTCTGTGATATTAATTTGTTTGTTTGTTTATTAGTAGATCGAAAACATCGATATGGCCTGTATGCAGTCATTGCTTTAAACTCTTTTTGAATTAAAACACGTAACTGAACGGATCGTTATATAACAGATATTATTTTAAATGCGATATAACTATCAACAGTTTGTCAACGAACATTACTATCATGAACAATATTTTGTAATTTTTGCGTATTACTTATTACTTTCCGTATACTGTAGTTCTGAATAATTAAAACATTATTATCGCGATTATTTTGATGCAACCATAAGTGGACGCAGTTATATATATATATAGATATATATATATATATATATATATATATATATATATATATATATATATATATATATATATATATATATTGATATATAGATATATAGATATATATATATATAGATATATAGATATTTTTTGGCGATGTAAAATTTGTTTTGCAAAGACCTTCATGATTTACAGCTACGCTAAATTTGTTATGTAAAATACGCCTCAATAGTAAACTAATCGTGTTAATCACTAAACTGATATTCACATCGACATAACTTAATCCACTTATGATGATTCAATTTAGTCAAATTCAAGGGTGCAAATTGAAACCAAAACCCGATATTTATGAATGCTGGGTACATATGTATGCCTAATAAAAATCTCATAAAAAAAATAAATTAATTATTAACCCAAATAGTCGGTAATATAGCACCTGCCTTGCAACTTTGCAATCAAACGACGTAAAAATTAGGCTAAACTATCCTGCAGTAGCATACTAGGGAGCTATTTGGGAAATCGGAAAGTGTCAGAGATGCTATAAACCGATAGTGAATGATGATTAAGCCAAATATCCGACTGAATACAGACGAATGCTTCATTTATTATTCAATTTATGTTAATTATTGTTGCTAGTGATGTATGCCGGTATGATTTAAATTCATAACCAGAGAAAAATATGTGGGCTGGTTCACAATTGGTTTTTTTTAATATTATATTACCAAATGTGTATTAATTACTTATCATACATATTCCGTAATTATCAGGGTAGACAAATATCCCTAAATATTGTGTTAAGTTTTTCGTAATAATCTAATTTAAGGTTTATCCCAAAAAGTAACCTAAGCAACTACACCACATATCTGAATTGTTATTCGAGGTTGATAAGAGAGAGATAAATTCATTATAAAATGGTTATAGCAGTAATTAAATTGATCCTGGTTCAAAATTAAAACAAATGTATGACTTGTCAGAGTAAAATAATTCCAATAAACATTTTATAATCAGTATTTCTCTCTCCTGTCATACTCGAATCTAATTTTAGATGTGTGGTGTTGCTGCTTAGGCGACGATATATAGATAATGCAACCTGAAAGCAGTAAAATATAGAATGTAACATATTATTTAGATTAGTGATTCTCAAAGTGGGGACTCATATTACAACATATTTGGAGAGTCCCAGAAAAAAAAAATTATAGTTCATTACGGATGTTTTGGGAGGCATACTCATTCTTTGGGGGTCATTTGAAATTGCAATAGGTGAGCGCGGACCAAATAGTTTGAAAAACATTGATTGATATATATATATATATATATATATATGTAATATAAATCAATGTTATATATATATATATATATATATATACATGTGTGTATGTGTGTATGTCTATTACGACAGCGTAGTATGAAGTAGTAGTTGGTATAATTCAGTGTTGTATAATTATCAACAGTTGTCAATATAATATTCTGTATCTATGGTTCAATTATCACTGTAAGCCATCCCACTAGACGCAACAGTACTTAATTATTGGACATTCAGTAATGCAGTATATAAATCTTAATCACTTATAAATCACCCTGTTTATATAAATATATTGTATATTATTATATATAAATAATTACTTTATGAAACACACATCAACCTCCCAGCATGGATGAAAAAATCGTTTGGATCGGAGTTGAATGAAATACAAAATTATTATATAAAAACAATTGTTATCGTTTTGAATTTCCTCTCGGCATTTAATCAAAACAGTAAATATTTAACAGAACTTTGCAATGCATGAAGCTAAAATAATATTGTATGTTTATTTATGTGGAAAAGATAATATAATGAAAACCATAATATTCTGATTTATGCGCGAAATATATTGGATGTTTATATACATAATATATATATATATATATATATATATATATATATATATATATATATATATATATATATATATATATATATATATGTTTTTTATTCGTGATGATTCGAGTTGATGCTTCATCCAAAACTAATTAAAAACATACATACGAAATAAAAAAATTAATATATTATATTTATTAATTTTTTTCAATTTAAAAATTCTAAGAAGTAAATAATAATAATAAAAATTATAAAAATAATGTAATTACTAAAATAAATCACTGCATATAATGCCCTTTTCTCTCAATATAATAATTACCGGAGTCTGGATGGATATCCATTTTCTATAATTCCGGCGGCCGCGCGGGGTCGCGACGCGGATTATGATTCTCCAGTAGTGGAGCATTAAAAAATATTGATTTTTGGTACAATTGTTTACACATGTCTTGGTAACCATAATATAAGAGTAAAAAAAAAATAAGTTGAGTTTGTTAGTTGTTATTGAATAAAATTTGCAAGAAAACATTTTGTAATTTTTAGCAGCTTAGGCCACGAAGATTTTTTTCAAAATGTTCATGTTTTGTTTAGAATTCAATAGTAATCATCAAACATATTTTTTTAAAGTTGCGGTGGTCTTAGTTTGTTTTTTTATTAATTTTGAACTTAAACTTGTTAGTATACGGCGTGCTAAAAATCAATAAAATCGATTAGAACCTAAGGAATGTGTTTATATTTTCTGTAATGATTAACACTTACAAGGTCAGCATATGTTGGAATAAAAAATTAAAAAATTACGCCCTACTATTTTTTGGCGGCAGTGAAAGTCAAAATGATTCAATTTTGCAATCCTAGCCCACTGACATTTTTTTCAAATTTTCACCATTTCTTGCTAACCCAATAGTGGTTACAAAAAGAATTTTTTTAGATACGCAGGGATACATATTTTTTTTATATCGATTTTTAATTACTTAAACCATATACGTTGATGGTTAATTACAGGTGCATGTGAATACAAACCTTTATTTGAATTAAACCATATTGTTGCTAAAACATGGCTTTAGTGGTTTCTAAAAAGTCCTATTGTAAAAAATGATAGCAAGTATTTTTTAGAAGCTGTCAAAGTTGACCCGAAATCTATGGTTTTACTTTGTTGCTGAAGGAATTACGAATTATTTAGCAAGACTATTTTTATTTAAATTATTGTATATTGTTTATAATACATTAGGTCAACATGGGGTAAAATCAAAAATCCAAAAATGACGTTCAATAAATTTTTGACGGCGGTCAAAGTCAAAATTAAAAAAATTGCGCCCTACTATTTTTTGGCGGCAGTGAAAGTCAAAATGATTAAATTTTCCATCCTAGCCCACGGAATTTTTTTCTTCAAATTTTCACCATTTGTTGCAAACCCAATAGTGGTTACAAAAAGAATTTTTTTAGATTCGCAGGGATACATATTTTATATCGATTTTTAATTAATTAAACCATATACGTTGATGGTTAATTACAGATGCATATATGGTTAACAATACCATTTGTGGTAAATGTAGCTTCATCCGTAAAAAGAATTTTCTTGGAAAACGTGCTGTTGGTTTCCATTTCACCTTGTACCATGAAACAAAATTCAGAGCGGCTGTCATAATCTCGCTCTTGCAATGTTTGAATATATCTTGGTTTATATGCTTTATAATTATTCATAGCTAGTATCTTATGTAGTGTTAATTTTCCAAGACCTAAATTCCCTCCACATTTTCGTACTGATATGTTAGGATTTTCAACCATACTTTGCATTACATTCAATGAATTGTCGAAATTACTTACAGCTTTTCTGCGTTCGTTATTAAAATTTAATTCCAATTTACCAAATTGCTTTTTCGGAATGACTTTCGTTGAATATTCCAGCCGCCCTTCTGCAGGTGTTATGATTATCTCCGCATATGAGCATTAACACAGCTCGATCTTGTAATATGTTAATCTTCGTGCCATATTTAGCGAAGTTTATAACTAATCAACGTCAAAATCTTGATGACAGTTGCAGGAATACTTGATTAAATTTACTTAGAAAAGTATGGTAATTTAATATCTGTAAGCTATAGTTCTATATCATATGTTTTGTGTTTTTAATTGGTTTTGGAAGAAGCACCAACTTTTATGAAGAATAAAATTTCGAACACACGAATAAAAAGCTTCACATATGCAACATATTACGTGAACACCATCTATATATATATATATATATATATATATATATATATATATATATATATATATATATATATCTATATATCTATAGGGTTTTTTTTTCGCCGAAAAACTAGTTAGAGGGAGATTGTTGGGAATGCGGCGACTAGGGCTGAAAGAAACCTCTTCTCTTTTTATCGATATTTCGCTCTGACTCCAGAGCTTCATCAGGATTTACTAAAAACCAAACTAGTAAATCCTGATGAAGCTCTGGAGTATATATGGATATCTTATAATATATGATGGTGTAAGTCACATTTGAATTTTTTTGAAAAGGAGATGATTTGCGTTTAGTATATATGTAAATCGACATGAGCAGTAAAAGATATAAAGTCAATTTATTCAGGAGTAAAAATGCATACTGCATACGTCGATTTACATAAATACGAAACGCAAAATCTTCTCCTTTTCAAAAAAATTCAAATATGGCTTACATCACTTACAGTCTCACAGGCTCATATAATGGACAAGATGAAAGCCGTAATCCTTTCATTTCTTTCATTATTTGACACAGTAATACACTAGCGATTGATATAATATTTTTTATATATAAGGCACCTTACACGATCAATATTACTGTGAATATTTTTAGAATAATGACAGTATTACTGTACTATAATATGATTATAATATTCATTATTCTAAAATATTGCAAGTGTTACTAATCGTGCAAGGTATAGTAATGATGCTATCAAGAGAATACTGATGTTTATCTGTATAATTAATTACTTGACAAATATAAAAGGAGGATTAAAGCAAATACTGACAGTAGTAGGATTGACAGTATTATGACCGTGTAAGGTGCCTTTATGACGTATATATTTTGACGAATCCGTATAGAGTATTACCTATCTCTATGTAATCCTCTATAAAGCCTTCCATTACAAACAAAAATAATGTACAATACATATTTACATAAATTAATAATCCACACTTCTTTAAAACCTACACATATACAAATATAATCTTAATCTATAAAGCGGCTACTTTTTGGGACCATAAATTATATTATTACGAAAAACTGAACACAAGATATGGCTGCCCTGATAATTGTGTAATGGAATGTATGATAAGTAATTATTAATATACAGTTGGTAATATAAAATAAATAGACCAGTTGTGAACCAACCCACATGTATAATATGGTTGTAATTTAAATCATAACGGCATACCGCACACAAACAATAATAATTAACATACATCGGATTATAATTGAAGCATTAGTCTGTATTCAGCCGGATATTTAGTTTAATAATTAATAAAATAAAGTATATTAGATTAGATTAGATTTAAATTAAGCATACATATGTACCCAGAATTCATAAATGTAGGGTGTTTGTTTCAATTTACCACGTTTTATGTAACAAAATTGAGTCACCATAAGTGAATTAAGTCTTTCTATTTCTATTTCAAATGATGAATATCGTTAAGTGATTGGCACGATTGGTTTACTATTGACTCGTATTTAATACTATATTATATATTAATATATTAATCTGCACGTGGATAATTCTCGAAGGTCTTTACAAAATAAAATTCACCGACAAACAAAACCAATATTACTACGTCCATTTATAGTTGCATCAAAATATTCGCGAGAACAATGTTTTCATTATTTAAAACTGCTGTATTCGGATAGTAATAAGTAAATATACGCAAAAATTACAAAGTATTGATCATGATGGTAATTTTCGTTTCATGATAGTTATCAGGCATTATGTATCTGTTGTATAACGATGCGTTCAGTTACGTGTTTTAATTAAAAGATTAAAGCAATGACTGCATATAGGCCATATCGATGTTTTTGATCTACCAGTAAACAAACAGATCAAAGAAATAAATTAATATCACATAGATGATAGCAAATCATGTCATGCTTATATATGTATAAAAAAAAGGCATTTTCCTCACAAAAAAAACTCTTCAATATCACCAACCACAACCAAAATACAAAAAAATATAAATACAAATAGAAATAACAGTCACAAAAATTACAAATTAACATCATATATGTATAATAAATACAATAATTATGATGTAAGGGTATGCCCGGCGCCTTCGCCATTTAATTTTAATAAAGTTTTGTTTTCCTAGAAAAACGTTAACATAAAAGCGGTCATAAAAATCATTCTAAGTATATGTAAATTAAAATGGGTTGCTATGATATCCCGGCTTTGATCAACAAATGCTCAACATTGATAATGTGCAACGAAAATACGCAAAATTCTTATATTTTAAGTCTACAGGGATCTATCCTGCACAGGGGTTTGACAATAACCTCTTACTTTCCTCCAGGAGAGAAGGTTTCAAATAAGTATACATTTTTTGTATGGTATAGTGCACAACAAAATCAGTTGCTCATATGTGTTGGGTAAATTTATTTTTCTGGTGCCAAGAATAAACTCAAGGTCTAAGCTCATGTTCTACTGTTTCCAATTCCAATCCAAGAACTAAACTAGGTACCATGAGTCCAATAAATGTGATGTGCGGGAACCTTAATAACCTTTCAATAGATAGTGATCTGTTTCATGCGTAATTTTCTAACTTTATTTTATATTTTATTTAATTTTTTATTGTTCTTATTATGTTATTAATTGATGTGATTATATAGTTTGCTGTGGTTTATATTACCTAATTTAAGTTAATTTAATTTCTGTTCATATAATACTTTGTTTATTTAAGTCTGTTATTAATGTTTTTTATATATTTTTTTATTGTTATTTGTATGATATATTGTTGTCCACTAACTGGAGTCATCTTTTCGGTAATAACTGTTATAATTAAATTATGGATTTTTAAAATAAGCCAATATCGCAGACTAGGTGTTTGTATTTGCTATTTTTTTTTTAATTTTCGACATACACAGACATACTTTGGATTATACAAATATAATTATATTGCATCCAAAGAGAGATACTATAAATAAAGATCTATATCAACTGCCATTACGCGTAAGGCGCTGTTGTGGCTTGCTTGGTTTTTAAACCAACTTGTTGAATAGAAAGAATAGGGTAAATTAAGTTTATATTTCGAGTTAATAAAGACCACTTGGTAAAGCAGTCCTTGGATAGCTAAAATTATCGTCAATATATTGCATAATAAAAAAAGACCTATATTTGGCATCTCAGCCCAACCCTTCCCTTTACAAATTCCAGCCTCAAAAAAAAAAATACTTTCACAGAAAGAACTAAAAAATAAATAAAAAAAGAATACAAATTAACATTTTCTACTCACTAAAATAAACGAAACCCCCTTTGCCCTCGCCAATTTCCCTTCCCACGCCAGCCTCCTGCAAATTTTCACGTCTTTCCCATCCTCTCCTAACCATTCGTTCAGCTTTCTGCACTCTCCCACCCACTCTGCTTTCACTCCCTCACATTCTTTGCTAAGGTGCCACCACGTGTCACTCCCCTTCCTACACAGCGCACACTAGGTGTACCCCAACCCCATCCACACTTTTCTTCCTCGCTCTTGCCATGCATATTTCGTCCTCTCTGCTCCACTCTCCCCTGGCTAAGTAGCTCGGGAGTTTCCCCTGCACTTGCCACTCTACGTAGCCAGGATTGTATGAGCTCTCAGCCATTCTCACTTGCCTTTCTTGCCATTCAATATCCCTCAGTCTCTCCCTTATCTCAGTTCCTAGGCTACCCCTTTCTCTCAGCTTCTCCTCTACCCACACCTCAGACATACCCACTCTTTCATACATCCTTTTTCTATCCTTCCTCCATCTACTCTCTGTTCTACTCTTACACCTCATCCATACCTCCCTTACCAGTCTTTCCTCGCCCGAATCCTGCAATCTTTCGTCAAACTTCACAACCCTCACACACGACTCCCACCACATACTCATACGACTTGTCTCCTGCAACAGCACTGCTCTCAGTGTCGACCTTTCGAGCCCTAGTGGATTCTTCAGAAACCAGCCTTGCTCCCTTTCTATTACCTCCCATTCACGAAATCCCCACACTTCCACTCCATACAACAATATATGTTTTACACACGCATCCCAGATCTTGCACATGCATCCTAAGCCCTCCTTCACAGTCAAACCAAAAGCACAAATATTTACAGCCGTTCACTCTCTTAATCAGCCTTTCCTTCCATTTCAGCCCTTGCCCTTACCCCTTCTGCCCCTATTCCTAAACAACATCCATTTGGTCTTTTCCACATTCACCACTTGCCCCCTTTTATCCAAGTACCTACCCATTCTTTCCAACATATCTTGCATCTCTTCCACTCTCTTGGCCACCAGCACCACGTCATCTGCATACGCCAACATCCACACCTTGGATCTACCCACCACGACCCCTCCTGCCTGTCCTCTCCTCAGCACCTCTTCCAACTCGCTCGTGTACAGATTAAACAGGAGGGGGCTCAGCGGGCACCCCTGTCTTACTCCCACATTCACCCTAAATTTCTCAGATATTTCTCCATTCACTCTTGCTTTCGCCCATGTCTCTTTCTACATCCTTCTCACCGACTCCACTCCTTCCTCTTCCATACCCAATATATCCATACATTCCACCAGTTTAGGAACTGAGTCATCCGCCGTTTTTAAATCCACAAACACCGCATACACTCTCCCTTTGCATTCCAGCGCTTCCTCCACCATTCTCGCCAGCGTGAAAATCTGCTCCCTCGTCCCTCTTCTCCTTCTGAACCCACCCTGGCATTCCGGCAGCATCCCACTTCCCTATCCATTCTATTTTTCACCATAGTCATCATCAATTTATAACCGGCACTCACAATGGTGATCCCCCTATAGTTTTTAACGTCCGAGGCCTCTCCCCCTTTATGAACCGGGACCACCACCCCCACACGCCACTTTTCCGGCACTTCCTCCTTAATAGTTAATACTCTGCCGCGCCTTCTACCTTCCTTCCTCCGGTAGCTTTTTGAAAGCCTCTGCCTTCAGCCCATCTTCCCCCGCTGCCTTTCCTAGTTTTAACTGTGCCAGGGTCACCTCCACCTCTTTCCTGCCCAGCTCCACCTCAGACCCCGCCATCTTCCACTCTGCTAGCTCTATGTTCACTTTGCCCTGATTCATCCTTCCCTTTAAGATCTCCCACATCCGTTTCTCCACTACACACTCCCTCAACCTCTTTTCCATTTCCTGCAACTTTTTTTCCTCTCGCACGTACTCACAATAATTTGCACAATATATTGACAATCATAGTGCTGGACTGATCTACACGATGCAATATTATAGCGCAATAAGTTAGTTAACCGCACACATTTCTGCAATAAATAGTTGAAATTTAAAAAAAGCTAGTGTGTGGTAACTGCATTAAATATAAGTTTAAAAAAGAAGAATAAATAAAAGAGTAAGGTGATCAAGGAATTGTTGAAAAATAAATGATATACCTCGATACATTCTAAAATGAATGTTCTTTCTTCTTCTTTATTCTTATAGTTATTGTCGGATGATTCAATTTTGTCTGCACAATACCTAATGCGAAACATTATTTTAATTAAATTAAATTATATTAATTTTATTATAACAGACGAAGCAATATTTACCACATTTCATATTAAATATCTTTTTGATTGGCATGATGTATTGTAAAATCTCTCAATATGTTGTACAGGCGATTAATATTGTACAATATCAGTAATTGATATTCTCAATATATTGACGATAATAATAATCATCCAGGAGCAGCTTAATATTCTTGTTACACACATACAAACAGTGCTGTAATAATAAAGTAATACGTATGTATTTGTGGGGATTTTGTATGGGATAATACAGCAATTCGTGAATTTATATTCGTCCGGTATACTAAAATTTCTATCTGAGAAATAAGTATCTTTAAGTAAGCTTTATACTAACCTCAACATTGCATTTTAAATCTATCTGCTTACCTGAGCATGGCCATGCTCGAGTTACTTTCTCGTCGCGTAGCCACGTACTACACGACGGGAAAGATTAGTGTCCCGCAGGCACACAGGTAATTATATGAACTGAAGCGCAGTATGCTCGATATGCTGGCCGTCATGCAATTACATGCTACAAATATGTATGTGCAACAAAATCATGTCATATTTCCTAACGCTCAATTTCCATGGCGCGGATAAATGCACATGAAAATTTAAAATAACGATCTGCTGAAGCTATTATAAATCCCATCCGATGCATTTTCAATTTCCGTGCACTGAACAATTTCATCGACCACCAGTGCCTCGCGAAACTTTCTAAATTGTGAGTGTGATGTGGTTCAGTTTACCGCTTCGCTATTCAGGCATTGTAGAAATATAAAGGTTTACGATGTATTTCAATTTAACTATTATATTAAACAGACGTCTATGGCATTCATTTGTGAAACTGAAATTCCGTAAATATATTTTATTTAATTCTTGGCCCTGAAAAAAGTATGAAGTAAATTAGTAAATTATAAAAATCTCACGTAACGCCAAAATATAAAATATAAACAAATTTAAAGGCAATTTATATAGTAGCAACAAATAATAAAATAGATTTCTATTAACTATTAACTCAGATGACAGCGAAATGTGTACTAGTTACGTATAAATAGTGTTCTTGTTTACCAGTGGTATATTGATGTTGATTCGATTTTTTCTCTTCACTAAAAATTAATAATAATATATTCCAGAAAGCGAAATCATTCCATTTATTTCCACAATTGTTTTATTTATTTAATTATATGCTTTCTACCGTAAAGTGTAGGCGTATTGTCATTTTAAATATTGAAGTTAGGGTCGTCTGGAATACATTACATCCAGACGACCCTAACTTTAATATAAATAAATTAAAATATCATTATCAAGTTTCACGAGCAGTTTTGGACTAAAATATTTTAAGACCCAGAATTTTAGCATGTAAATACATAAAAAGGCTATAAAATAAACTTTATTGTTCGCGTTAGTGTGAATCTCATTATTGGCGAAAATATTTACATGAAGTAACTTCTCCTTTTTATTCCATATTAGATTTTTACTCCGAAGAAACTGTAAACAATCAAGGATTGGAATGTTTGCGCTTCTTAAATGAAGTAATATCGGATTTTGATGCTGTAAGTAAATAACAAATAAAAACAATTATAAATACTAATTCCACAATTTCAGTTATTGGAGCTACCCCAATTTCAAGATATAATCAAAATAAAAACAATCGGCTCCACATACATGGCAGCCAGCGGCCTAAACCCGACAAAACATATTAAAGTAAATCCCCCAATAAATGAAAATCTTTTATTATATAATATTTTTTATGTGTAGCATGATGATCCAATAACAGTCCGCTGGGCGCATCTGGCGCTACTCGTGGAATTCGCATTGGAACTGAAAAAGGCCTTGCAGAGCATCAACGAACAAAGTTTCAATCATTTCGTTCTAAAATTAGGGATTAATCACGGACCTATTACGGCGGGAGTTATAGGGGCGCGAAAACCCCATTACGATATCTGGGGTAATACGGTTAACGTAGCGTCGAGGATGGAGAGCACCGGAAAGGCCGGATGCATTCAGGTTAAATTATTAATTATCTTTATATCCCCAATCAAAACTAATTCATCCTGTTAGTACTAAATATACAATTAATTATTATAGGTAACGGAGGAAACGTGTCAGATTCTGCAGTGTTTTGGATATCAATTCGAGCAACGAGGGCTGGTCGCTGTGAAAGGAAAGGGTCAGCTGATGACCTATTACTTACTGGGGAAAGCGGGGAAAATGACACCCCCAACAGCCCCAATTTCACCTACACTTGGACAAATGGAGGTGGTTACGGAGGAGGACGAGTCTAATGACAGTCCAACGCCGAAATCAGATGATAAAACTGATAAAACTGTTATAGAATGTACTGATGCGAGAAGCGATGTTTTTAATGACTCTGATGGTAATTCATCGCAACCTTTAATTACTGAGGATAGTTGCAGTAGGGATCTCACTGAAAATACATTGCTATTAGGCGGAGCTTAAATTTAAATTATTAGAAGCTTTAATAAATGTGGTGTAAATGCAACCTTACTAGTACTAATTGACTCATGTGTAAAGGGACCTGTCGATATTCAAAATTATTAATTAGGCACTAATTATCATATCAACATTTTGTCATATCATTAGAATTCTGTGGGTTGCTACAATAAGTGTTTAACAATTTACAATATTAAACTAAATAATTAATCTAATATAATTTTAAAATATTTATTAATTGGTTATTCATCTAAAACAAGAAACAGATTTAATTTTTAGATTAAGATACAACCAAAAATTATTATTAAATTATTAAACAAAATGAACATTAAATATGGAAATTTATTTCTACAAACTAATGAAACATTACGGGGGCTGGCCCGAAACTATCCTGTTTTTTCATTAAATTCGATTGCAGAAACATTAAGCAAGTTAGTTACTATTGAATAAATTATAATAATTATGGTAGAAATTATCGACTAAAAACTATCGTTCAATACTCTATGGACAGAATAATTTCGTGAATTCGGTAATGGAGTATTTAGGGTACATGTTTATGTGATGTTTTTGCTTAAATTTATCTTTTTCTACATCATAACCGAATGGCTTACGCATACAATTATTGAAAATATCTACTATAGTTGCAGCACTTATTATACAAATCCACAGAATTCACCAAACTAAAAAAAAACCACATAACAAAATAAATCACAAATATTTTACTACAATAACTAGAACTCAATTTAGTAAGTGCGGTTGCATTCGTCATGGAAACCCTTTAAATAGCCTAATGGATATAAAAATCAGGAGTGAACATTTATTTATTATTGTGAAAACCAATCATAAAATATGTGTTAGATTTAACCTGTGTATAGAATAATATTGAGGTGATACTCGTAACTAGACTATATTTACACTGAAGATATTTTATTTAGATGCTCTATCTTAATGTTAAAAAGATGATATATAGCAGGAACTGAACTTTTCTTAGCAAAACGCTAAAGAAAAATAAAATAACTTGTATATAGTTTATGTATAGGACTGCTTAACTAGAGACATTCCAATCTAGTGAAGTGTATGATTTTGTATTATATTATTTCGATGTAAACTAATTAATCAGAATTTAAAGTCTTCTACAACAGCAGCAAGTTAGGTATATTTATAAATCTTCATACATGTAATCAATACTAAAGTAAATGTTGGAAAGGCTCAGGAAGTGTTGCAATATTCACTTTATGATACTCTTTTGTAATTCAATTCAGCTACATATTAACTATGGGAACAATCATCTTGGATAATTACTTGTATGATATTATATTCTTTCTATAGTTTCTACAGTGTTGTTTTCATTAACATGTTAGAAGGAGAAAATAAAGAATCTGTAGTATAATATCAAGCATATTACAATATTTATATTTTTAGCACAGTATATATAAATTATAATTGTTGCTTTCGAGTTTTAAAACAATGAAATTATCCAATCTGGAATAGTTTTAAGGGTTTTAAATGCGTGACAAAACATGGGATTCATGGCGAAAAAGGAAGACATTATCAACCTCGTATTTTTCTTTCTTACTGCAGCAGGAGGCATAAGGTTGGTTCTCTCGGGGTAGCTTGTAGATACCATAAAAGCAGGCCCTTATATACAAATCTATGTACATCTCTGACACTACAAAATCCTTATATATATATATATATATATATATATATATATATATATATATATATATATATATATATAAAAGTAAATGTAAGCTGCCTAACCTGTGATGTATGTATTTTGGTAATGTTGTCTGTACCAAGACGTAGTGTAAAAATACTACTCGCTGCCATGTGCAGAGTACTGAGATTGTCTTCTTGTAGATTTATTAAACATTATTATGGGACGTAATTTTAACGTCCATTTTGAATATATATATATATATATATATATATATATATATATATTATCTATTTGCCTTTTACCTTTCGGGTTAGGCTCCATTTTGAAAATGTATATGATAAAAATACTCATTCTCTAAGAAAGAGAGAGTGATGCGGTAAACTTCATTACTTGATCTACTGCACTACACTACTGAATCCAAGTAGCAAATATATAGGCCCATTAATAATTCTGATATGAACCTATTTTATCAATCTCTGGTTAGTATAGACTTTCAGTTTATAAATAAGTCAAAATGTCAATAAAAACTTCGAACTATTCCAAAACATATCAAATCAATTTTACGAAGCATGCTGTAAGATACGCAAAAAGATACATTAGGATTGATTGGTTTTCTGGAGAAATAATGGAATTGTCATAACATTATTAGATATAATAATTCTCTTACAACTTAACTCCAAACCGGTCAATATCAACGCTCTGCATTGTATCTCGATAAATCCCTAGATAACGCCTATTTTACACCGTATCTCGATAACTAATAAAAATAGAGGGCTGCGGTATGTTGCACATGCTTCAGCTCGGTGGTTTCTATACGATCAATCTAGCGAGATTTTCCTCAAATATTCTCCTGGTCTAGAAAACAATAAGCTGAAGCGATGCAACAATCCGCAACCTTCTATTTTAGCTTTTAGTTTTCGAGATACAGTGCAAAACAAGTTAGGCATAGGTGGTGAATATCATTTTCCTGCAACCACACTCAATCTATCCGGTTTTCCTCAATCACTCCCTGTGTAGAAACCAGCGAACTGAAGCGAATAAATCAAGCAATCGAGATGTAATAATCTTATATATGGAGCATATGGGTGTATGAATTTGTCGATCCTCCAATTAGCCGGCAAAATAACGTGTAAGAGAAGGATCTCTATTTCTATAAAGGTAGTCGAATTTTCTAATTTATTAGTAATTGCAACATAAATAGAGCAATAATACATTATGGATAATTTTCACAGTTCTCTTAAAATCAACGTAGAGAGGGATGGAGAATCATAGGAAGGAGACATCATGCAGGAAATACAGTATGAGACAATTTAGGCGGTGAATAAACGATGGGAAAGTGATATTATGTCGGAGTTTGAAGCGATAAGAAGAAAATAAGAACGTAGAAATAGGATCATAGCAATAGAATCGACTATGGAAGGGATGAAGCAGGATATAATTAACACATCGTGCAGTATATCGAGTTGTAGCAGTGTTACCACCTAATCTCCGAATTGCTCTAAGTAGCAATCTTAAACCCTATCGATAAGGTTATAGCATGATCAAGAACACCATTTGAAGGAATATGCCCCAGTTCAGGGCCGGTCCCAGCGGGCATGCACAGTGCGCACATATGACCTACACTAATATCCTATATTTAATAATAATTATAAAGTTTTAAGTACAGCACGTGGGCGGCCAAATTATGTTTGCACGTGGGCTGTAGACAACCCCAGGACCCGCCCTGCCCCTGTTCAAGAATTCCTACATTGAAATCCGTATATAAATATGCTATGTCTCCCCGAACACAGGCATGGTGGACTTAAGGGAGCGGAAGCTAGAGACAATAGTACGGGCGTCAGGGAACAAAGTCATAGTCACGGGAGACATTATTGCAAAGGCCGTACATTGGGGCGTGCCACGCACAGACGCGAGCAGGCAGGAGATCATAGAAATAGGGAACCGCTCTGAAACTCAACCCCTGGATTCACCGACATTCGTGAGGGGCCACTCTTTCTCACACATCGATGTTGCCCTAGCAACGACCATGGAGTACGGTGTAAACAAAGAGTTGAATGTAACTGACGAGGAGACCCTGAGCGACCACAAACTCATAGAGTTTGTATGGAAGCGATGCCTGGAAGCAGCAAGCTGACCACTGCCACACATAACAGGAGATGGAGCTCGGGCCGGCTTCAAGCAGAGACCCTGAACCATTACTTAGCGGTGACGGTAATAGCGTCGGTTTTCCCGATGGGAAGGCGAACAATCTACGAAATAACTCCAGGCCACCCTGGGAAAGACATGAGGTGGAGCAAACAGGAAGCGGCAAGGACGCTTGGAGGTTTCCCAGGGAAAAAGGCATCCGGCCGAAACGGTCTACCCAACGAGCGGCGGGACACAGTTAGCACATACAATCAATGCCTCGCAGAAGGCACATTCCCGCAAGGTGGAAATCAGCCAAACTGGTATTGATATCCAAAAAGGTAAAACCACCTACAGAATCTACGTCGAATAGGCTACTATACCTACACGACTGACTGGCCAGGGTACTGGAGCGGCTGGCTGAAAATCGACTGGAGCACGCAATCTAGGACGCGGGCGGATACCAATACTATACGGTTTCCGTAAGAGACGTTCAACGGTAGATGTCATACAGGCGGTTAGGAAGTACGTCGAGGCTACAAACACGGGTGCACGAAGGAGGCGGAGGCATTGTGACGATCACATTAGACGTCATTAATGCCTTAAACTTCCTCCCTTCGGACAAATAGTTGACAGAGCTCGGAGACTTGGACCGACGCCGCTGCTACGCCTGATTGTGAAATGCCACCTATGCGACAAAACAGTAATCCACAGTTCCCCGGATGGCAAGAAACCAAAGTACGAAGTGACTAGAAAATGTCCACAAGGTTCAGTTTTGGAACTCCTTCTCTGGAACATTGTTTATAATGGGTCCTAAGGCTGGGCTGGAGGCGTTCGCCGATGACCTCGCACTCATTGGCAGCGAGCGGAACGTGGATTCGCAGAATGACGAGGGTCACGCAAATCGAGGAATGGGTACGCAGACACGGCCTAGAGATTGCTGCCCGAAACGGACAAAATTAGAACTATCGTCCTGCTGAGAAATATCATTCCCGTAGGCCAAACAGTTATCTACTTGGGTACAGTTATGGAGGCCAATGTTCACTACACCCGCATCCTACAGGCTACACAGAAAGCGGGCAGAACCGATAACGCTATTGCTAGAATCCTCTCAAACATCGGAGGACGTAGGGAGGCTAAGAGACGCCTACTGGCCACTGTATCAGAGGCTCAGCTTTTGTATGCTGCTCCCTTCTGGGCCGATAATACGACAGGCTCGCATAGAAATACACAAAGACTCCGCGCAATGCTCCGTACCGGAGTCCTAAGCACCAATTGCACCTACAGAATAGTGTCAACCGATACCGTAAAAGACGTGGACGCTACCATACCAGCTGACCTCCAGGCGATGGTGCAGAAAATAGCATACAATCTGAAGCAAATGGGACACCAGCGAAGGACGCGAAGCAACAGGCTAGAGATTTAGTCATGGAAGCGTGGCAGAGGAGATGATAAGACTCGACGAAAGGACGCTGAACGTGGAAATTCCGGAAATGGACCAACCGGAAGCATAGAGAAATAGATCATTGGGTCACACAGATACTCAACGGGCGCGGGTGTTTTCAAAAGTACCTGAAGCGTCACGGCAAGGCGACGAGCGAGGTATGTCAACACTCTGAAAGCGGTGTTGAGGACGACGTGGCATACACGCTGAAGATATGGTCCAGGGAGACGGATGTGCTAACGGGAACACTGGGAGAGAGGGTCAGTTCTGCCCGCCTGGTGCCATACATGCTAGAAACGTCCGAGAAATGGGACGCGGTGGCTTCGCCAAAGCGGTCATCGGCGCCAAGCACCAGGACGGTCTGGTAGAGCCGGCCAAGAGACGAAGACGCTGAGCAACAAAAGCTAGAAAACGTTTAGCGCTAACGTGCCTATTAGGCGGACCAGCGCCATGTCGTGAGCACGGGTTTAGGGTTTAGTCGGTATTCCTTGCACTGAATGGCAAGGCTAGCCCCTCACCACCCGGTGAGAAGCGCCGGGTTTGCGTACATGCATCCCCGACAGCAAAAAGGTAGCGCATGTGTGGGAATTAAAGATGAGTGGGTGGGGATTGCAGAAAAGTAAGTGAATGGTTAAGAGAAAAAAGTCGAGGAAATTTGCAAAAGACGGGCATGGGCGAGGAAGTGGTTGAAGGAAGGGGAGGATAGAGACATGATATTGCAACTGTGGAGGGAGCATATTTTTAGTTTTTCTATTCGATATTGTATTAATGTTGTAATTTTTGGGATAGGTGTACCAAAAATAGGTTGTTTTATTTTTTACTAATACGAAGGTACATGAATTCAAGAATTAGGGATACCGTTCACAAAACTAGAGGAAATCTCCGGAATTAAAGGTAGCATGACAAAATTATCAAGGAATTTCTTAAGTCTGATTCAAACACATTTGTCAGCGAAGATTTAAACATCTGTATATAACAGTAAGAAGAATGGTGGAAGGGAAAATGAAAGATGGGGAAGACCAATGACAAGGTGGACTGATAATTTAGGACAAGACCTAAAAAAGGTAGTCCAAAAATGGAAACAAAAATTACAAAACAAGAAAGAAAGAAGAAAAGCAAAAATACATAGATCTATAAAAATGAATAAGGGAGCTGATCCGCTCAAAATAAGGACACATGAAGTTCGGGCTACGAACGGCCGAAGCCCCTGGACTGTAGAGCCAAGAGAAGATAGAAACTGTTTAAAAAATGTTTGCAAACATTTGTTTAAACACATTTGAGGATAGAAAATACGTAATAACAAGAATATCTGGATACGTTCGGAGCAACTGTTAAAAAATAAATAGCCAGTACAAATTCCTGTCACTGCTTCAATACTTATAATAACGACATGTTTTTGTCTTTGATCTGGCCGCAACTGAAACTTATTTGAAGACGCCTACTAAATGTTTGTCAAAACAATACTTTGACAACAAACATGTGTGCGTTGTTTACGGCCAAATGTTTACAAACTACGCAATGAGTGATGGTAGGTTGCATGTTAGGCGTAAGCTTGAGAGACAGAATTCGGAACGAAGAGATTCGCAGAAGATCCGGTGTGACAGATATCATGACGCGAATTGCAGAATTCAAGTGAAGCTGGACAGGGCATGATAGACAAAAATACTGTCGATGGACACATCGTATAACGTCATGGCGACCAAGGGAAACAAAACGAGGAATCGGAAGACCTCAAAGAAGATTGTTGGACGACGTTAAATAGGTAGCAGGATATGCCAGGTACTATCCAGCCCAAGACAACATCGTGGAAATATCTAAAGGAGGCCTACGTTCAGAAGTGGACAACAATGGCTGAAAGAAGAAGAAGAAGTTTACGAGCACTATATATAACTAACTAGGCTTTAGATGGCTGGAAGAGAAGGATTTTATATTATTGCTAAACTGAACAACTGGAGACGAATTGGGAGAATATACATAGATCGTCGCTGCTGGATTTCTTTATCACTAACGATGCAAAGTAAACGAAATAATTGAGTCCGCTCATCAGCCTATACAAATAAAATTAGAAAGGGATGGATATAACATAACAAGAAATTAATTTATAAGGACGTTTATAATATGAGATGAGGAGAGAATTAAAATAATATAATGCTTAAAAAAATTAAAAAAATGCTTAAATAAAATCCTAATACAAATAAGAAACTGAACGATCTCTGACAGACAGAAAAAGGCGATGGTGGTTTGAAATATGAAATGCAAAGATGGCGTGAATACAGACAAGTGTTTTTGGTTCTATGGATAGTTAGGGGCTATAGAAACTGGGCAATTGTAGCGTGAACATATGGGACGGGGGGCTGGGGGTAGTGAGATAATAAATACAGAACATTTGGAAAAAGATGTCAATAAATAATAATATAATGTTTAGCTGCAGCATGTTGTATACCCAAGATCTGTGTCAGAAATGTCGCAAATAAATAATTTGCCGTATGTGGCAGCTGCGCTCTCGTTCACCCCACTGGGCATAAAATGCCCGAGTTACGCATAAATAACCGTGGTCTAGACAAAAAGTCTATCTTGCTTCTTCGTCTGCCTAGCCGAGTGTAGTAACTCGGCTATGATGATGCCCGGGTAAGTCTAGTTTGAGTTATAGTAATTAAGTAACTCATTTTTATATAAATAAATAGACCGATACCTCAAGCTCTTACAGTTTACACCCCCCTATCCGCGACAATATTTTCTTACCCTGCTATTGGATGTGGTTTGTAATATATATATATATATATATATATATATATATATGCATACAACTTCATCTTTCTTCTTAAACCAGATGGATTTTCATGGAGGCGGATTTTATTTTATTAAACTAGGTGAAATTGTTTGGAAATCTATGATATAGGTTTAAATACTGGTTTGAACATTCATTGATGTGTAGTAATAAAAAAATCATTCTCTATAAAAGTACAACAATTCCATATAAACCTCTAGGGACAAACTGCTCTAAATGTATCGATATACATGCGAACTTTGCCCATAATTTAATATGCAATTCCCATGCTAGAAACTATAAATCAAATACATCGACAAGCAACTACAATACATGTTGGTGGGCTGGACATAAATAAAAGTAGGTAAATAAAATTTATTAATGTAAACAGTTAGTTATAAGCATCTCCGCGATAATTGTGCAATATATGTATTATACAATATGGTTCATTAGAATACAATTTTGATTGTCAGGTAACAAGAATATATATTATTTTATTTCTTTAAATTCTTAACTATATGTACATTATACATTATGGATTACATAAAATATATAGTGTAACTAATAAACACGTCGTAATATATACATGATAATTGATAAATATATCATACGTACATCTATATTCCTTTGGGGTTTCGTAAATATATCACTTGAAAAGCTATGGGTTCAAATTAATTTTTTAAAGGCGCATTTTAGAGATAGTTAAGTTTAAATTAATGATTATTTATACATAATTTCTATTTACAATTAACAGCTTCGATTCGATTAGTTTTTTAATTATTAGTATTTTAATAAATAAATAATATTGCAGTATTCGTTGTACTAATAAAATTATTTAGACAAGAAATATGTTAACAATGTTAAGTTAATTATTAATACATGAATGCAGAGCTACAATAAATTTATTTTAATATCTAACAAATTATTCTTATATACCTATTCGAATATTCGTTAACTCGAGCGAATTTTGTTTTAGTTAAATTATATACTGCTCCACTATCGAAGGAAACAACTCCAGCCATACAACTATTGAATCTCGGGTTACTATCGGACTATCCATAGTTGAAAAACTATAGTAATATAAAGAAACTTTTAATTGAGACTAGATGGGATTATATAAAATAGATTAACAATATCCAAAAATACTATATATATATATATATATATATATATATATATATATATTACACCAACTATATTACTGGCTCCACTATCGAAGGAAAAATCTCCAATCATTCAACTATTGATAATCGAGATACTATAAATAGTTGAGAAACAATCTAAAGAAATCTTGAATTGAGACTGGATTGTAATCCTATTTTATGTATAAAATAGAAAGTCCTATATATAACTATATTAACAGTTTAACGGAGAAAAACTATTTTTCAGTTAACATTTTGGGCTTGGCTAACGAATGATGATATATATGAAATTTATAAAACCGCTGCTGACTCATACTTAACTAAGAAAACGCAACTGGTAGTAATTTTAGTTTCGAACCATCGATAGTTGTTAGTTGGTCGTTATCACTAACTATCAACTATCGATACTTTCTAGTTGATTGTTATCGATAGCTTTTATTCAATAGTTTTACTAGTGGCTACTATTATAGTTAGTATACTTCTTTCGATATTTTCCATCATATCTATTCAAGTTAAAAAAAAAATAGTTAGCCAGTACAAATTCCTGCCAGTGCTACACTACTTAGCGACATGTGTTTTGTTTTGATCTGGAAACAACTGCAACCCAGTTGCACGTGCCTACTAAATGTTTGTCTAAACCAAAATCGAAAAACAATCTTTTTTACGGGAACATTTTTGAGATTTGTTTATTAACTGTATGAAGGTTTGGATTAGGCTTTATATGGCTGGAAGAGAACAACTGGAGACGAATTGGGAGAATATAAATATATTGGTTCTAACGGAGGGTCGATAATGGATTTCTTTAATCATTAATATTGTTATCGATAGCTTTTATTCAATAGGTTTACTACTAGCTACTATTATAGTTAGTACACTTCGGTAGTTTCCATCATTAAAAGTAAACACATAACATATATATATATATATATATATATATATATATATATATATATATATATATATATATATATATATTCTATTGATAAACAATATTTTCTACATAATTAAAATTTTGTGGGGAAAGTAATAATTAACCATTCGCAATTCAGTCGAGTTGAGGAATATTGAAATTAACTCAATAAATACGGTTGTACAGTTGCCTGAAAAGTTTTAAATTGTTGGTAGAAATTTCATATTCAAGCGGAAATTTCATTCTGCAATACAATCTAACAAAATTAAATAATTTTAAATCCTGGTAAATTATAAATGTTTCAATACCGCAGCGCAATTAATATACATCAAGTATTTATCAAATATTAAATGAGAACAGAATGTTATCACGTATTTAGGTGTTAACATTCTGTTCTCATCCGTGTTATTAATCAAACATTTTTGCACAACGGAATAACTAAAATATATACAGTACACGCGTGAATAAGCCTCGCACACAATTGAATTTGTGTTCCTCGCACAATGGTTTCATGCAGAATATTCCCAAATAATTTAATTACAAAATAGAATTGTGTGTGTATCATACACTACTTTTTATTGCGCTGGTAATAGATAATTATCTGGATGACAGCTAATATTTCGCATATTGAATATATTGAAACTTGTCTATTGTATAGTAAATATTTGATATAGTAGATATTTTAATAATTATATTTTAAAAGTTATAATAAAAATAGTATTTTTTAATTTATTTGTTACTGTTTTCCAAACTCCAATGTATATAGATTACGTGTGTATACAACTACATTAATAACCCATACCATAATAAATAAAAGTATGTATATTTATATTTCCAAAATAACACACATATTGATAACATAGATTCCCAACCTATTGGTTTTCATATCTAAAATTAATCAGCGCGTCCTGTCTTTAGAATTGATGACTTACAACTTGAATTGTGTGTGTTTATTTGTAAAATCAAGTACATATTCATTCGACTGTTTAGGCATCAGCTGAAACATGAACAATTAGGTTTTCCAAATAGCTATCACTTCCTAGGTGCTGTGTGTACCTATATGTGTTTCCCAGAGGGGATACCGTACACATACGGTATCCCCTTTGGGAAAACACATATAGGAGTGTGTGTATATGTGTGTACGTGTGTGTATGTGTGTGTACGTGTGTGCGTGTGTGTGTGTGTGTGTGTGTGTGTGTGCGCGTGTATGTGTGTGTGTGTGTGTGTGTGTGTGTGTGTGTGTGTGTGTGTGTGTGTGTGTGTGTCTGTGTGTGTGTGTGTGTGGGCGTGTGTGTGTATGCTTTATCGTTTCGTGAGGAGTAGCTCTGGTATGATCCGTTGGGGGCAGCTAGAAACGAAATCAGCTATAGTGTGTAAGAGTAATTATATGAGCTGTAAGAGCTGAGTTTTTATTGATGTATTGTTTTTACGACATTAAAATTTCTTGCTGCTACATTTCCTGTTAAAAGCATATAACAATGAATAATTAAGGAATATAATAAAACTGGTATAACCAAATACGTCTAACAATGTCAGCATGGTAACTCAAGATCAGATACATAAAGGCACCTTACACGGTCAATAATACTGTCAGTCCTAGTAGGGTCAGTATTTACTTCAATTCTCCTTTTTATCATTTATCAAGAAATCAATTATCCGGAAAAATCTTTCTAGTCTCTTCATTCCATCATTACTATACCTTACACCACAAGTAATACTGCCAATATATTAGAATAACGAACATTTTAAACATGTTCTCGTACAGTAATACTGTCATTATTCTAAAATATTGACAGTATTATTGATCGTGTAAGGTGGCTTATAAATATGAGTAATTCAAATTTTGAACACAAAGAAAATCAATACCAAACATCCGAGACGACGGAATAAAACAAATAGCGTCATTTACATCAGTCTTTCTGAAACTTTTTGTTGCGCGACCTCTTTTTGCAATTAAAAACTTTAAGGAATGTGTGTGTAGACATCCCGAATGATCTGTAATCATTTTTTTCTACCTCCACGGGGAATCATTAATTTGCACAATATAACAACATTTTACTTTACTTACGTCACCCAGTAAGAGGGGCAAGTTAATTTTATCGCAATCTGTAAGTTTCAAAAACATTTAAAATTTCCGTTTACTTAGCATCTGTTAGAAAATTTATTATTTTTAAAATCTAATTAGTTATGTATAATGGCGAAATAAAACTGAAGTTCTATTATGGTTAGTATGTTTTAATTGTAGTCATGGTCGGAATAAATGGTCATTATGCCTTTATATTACCGCTCATCAAACTTAATAACTTCTTGTGTTTCAGCACTAAACATAATATACTTGAAAGCCTCCGCACCACGGTCGTAGTTATACATGTTCTAATAATAGCAAATCCCATGTGTATTAGCCAGGTGCTTGCGCTGATATAATCACGGATTAAATGTCTCTAGAGCTAACGGGCTCATTGACAATCTATACATTTATCATGTATATGTTGATAAGATTTCTAATGGAATTATTAAATGAATCATAGTTTGATAAGTTGTATAACATCTTATAACGTGAAAATTATATAAGTAGAATATATACCGTAATTGTACAAGATAAATATAATAATAATAATACCAATGTATCAAACAGATTAAAAAAAACTTCGATCTTTATAGGGCTATCAGCCATGAAGATTTTCCGCCGGACAAGGGAGAAGCTCAGAGGAGTTTAATAACACGGTATTTACCTTAACTTCACTGAAACCCTCAGAAAAACTGTGAAAGGTGATTCGTGAAAATTCGACCCTATGGGGATTGAACTAATGCTCAGTGTACGAGGCGGATGACGCGATTTAGAATAATCAATTTTCAATCAATAAAAATAAAATGAAAATAATGACTACATGAAACTCAATGATTCTACAATCTACTAAAATCATTTAGATTACATGATAATCCTTCAACAATACGCCTTTGAAGAACGGATGAATACAATATTTTTCTCAATTACGTGAATATTAGTTGAATTGATGAAAAAGACAAAATAGCAATAGTTAAAGAAAATATGTTCAGGGAGTGCCCACAGCCATAACCCTAATACGTTATTACCCAATAGTAGGGCGAATGTTGAAACAACAAGAACAATATTTTCGGAGGCAATATTTGTACGGAAGCTATTTTAAGTTTCGTCAGGGTTGACTGGATACCAATGACATATTCAATATGTCAAAGATATAGATTGGTGAAATTTAGGCTAAAATTTAAGAATTATCGCTGTGTTGAATGATCCTATCGAATTCCGTGGTATAGGTGGACACAAATTGGAGCAGCTAGACTAGAGCATATTTTGTTCTATTAAAAATGCTATGGGGAGCAATAAATCTAGGCAATTGTTCAGCCTTAGAAATTTCTTTCGAGACACTAGCAGACTGTGTTAGTTATCATCATACATGATGACTCCCAGCTGATTTATTGAAGTTCTTAGATTACATTAATCGCCATGAGCGGCAAGAAAATATTTTTCAACCACTTCACTCTAAAATTACACGACTTTCCCGGATTAATTAACATGAAATCATCTTTGTTTAAAACATGCGACCATTTTCGTGGCCCCCGCGATTTATAAACTTCCATCATATTATTAAATGTCCACGTTACTATATTTAACATGCAAATATTTACGAGACCCGCTCGATTATTGCTTATTTTATTTTTCGCAAAAATGTACTTATAGTAGATATAAAAGTTGAAGAATCAAATGATGTTGAATCAATAACATTTTCATACAATGTACAATGGACTATTACAAAGTTATATACGCAAATGAAAATTTGTTATTCAGATAAGCTTCAGATATTGCTCAAATTCTCGTGGATTCGTACGGTAGTAATAACAAATACACTTTCCAAAGTTGGTTTCGATCTCTGCAGCTGTTCTCCTGCAATGTTCATCACAAACAACACACACATACACACAGCGATACACACATACACACACACACACCACACTTTTTCATTTGGAAAGTAAAACCAATCAAATATTGTGACAAATAACGAACAAAACTATAAAAGCTTTCTAGGCATGCCGGCGTATATTCGAAAAAACCTGGCGACCAACACCAAAAATGATGTATTGGCTCTATAATCGAGATATAGTACTCATGTAAGCAACAAGCCAGTGGCACAATGCCTCAGATAACGTATGCAGGAGAATACTAGGAAAACTGTAAAGAATGACCTGTTTAGGCGGAATCCCATGGATTCCATGCCAGTTGAATTCGATCTCGATGAGGCTTTTGAACTGATCATTCCTAATCACCGGAGTAGCACCCGAAAAATCGTACAACTTAAGGAACAACAATCAATAATCTGGTATACAGGCGCATCGAAGACTGCAGAAGGTACCGGATTTGGCATATATAGCCTAGGATATGAAGAATCGCTGGCAACGGGCCGAATGCCTACTATCATACAAGCAGAAATCAAGGCTGTTAAGAGATATTTGCCTACATGTGCAACCTCTACCACCGAAATAGAGGTTAACAATCTAAATTGTCTCGTATCATACAGCAAATTATTTAAAATATTGAATTAGATGGTAGATTGAATGGAAAAATATAACGCGTTCTATTTGTTAAGAACAAATTGTATGTGGGAGGAGGATGTATGAATTCATTACTTGAACAACTTTTGAGCTAAGAAATTGTCTTGTCTAAAACGACCTTAATCAGCGCTTAAGTTTAGAAGTCATTGTTGTATCGTACACATTATTTCGGCTTCATCTTAAATAGATATTTATTGTAATGTTAAAAAAGTATTCTTTTTAAAAAAGCGTTATGAAACAAATAACTTGGTGGATCATTTATAACTAGTCTCAAAAGTTTGTTCATGTTAGTTTTTAGGATTATAAAACATGCTATTTATATCGATATTATTAACGTAAAGCGTAATACAGCATATCAATAGTGTTGCTCAGCAACCTGTTATGTCGAATATGCAAATTTTTCAGGAGGATTGAAAAACTGTTTGTAGCTAACATCGATTCACTGCAACAACTAAAACTGGTTTACTTTATTTAATTAATTTACTGCTATAAGAAAAGTGATTTTTCAACTATGATTATTGAACCGAAAACGAAAAAATTGACATACGAGGTTATTGATCAACAGCATCGATAAGATCCAATTTTCTTCATAAGCCAGACATAATAAATAATCTGTTTATGCCATGCAGTGGGGTGTTATTTTAATTCATCACGCAATGCAAATACCTTTTACTAACTCATTTTAGTATGTATTTATTTGATTCAAATTTGGATTTGGATTCAAATTTGCATGGACGAAAGAGGGTAACATATTCTTAAGAAGAAACACAGAAGACAAAATTATAAAAATAAGATGCATGGATGACATAAAAACTTTGAAATTTCAACAGAATAATGAGTACTATTTATGATTATTTGGGTGTTATTTTCTTCATTATATTGCTATTATCTAGTTTATGAAAAATAAGTAAGAAAAATAAAGAGCACTCGCTATCTAATAGTGTTGGGGTTAGGAAATAAGAGGCTACACAAGAGAGGGTGGATAGTTAGATAGAAAGATAAGAAGGGGGATCTGTTCTAAGATTGGTTGAAAAAGGAGCCAGATCCAGCTAGGGTACCTCGGGATTGCTAGTTCCCGTATTCACCAGATGTGAACCCCTGAGGTCCTTATACGGAGGACAAATGTCGAAATGAAATAATCCAAAACAATCTCAATAAAATGAGACAAGTCAACAACTGACAATATCAACATTTACTGCGGTAACACATGGTGAATTGTATCTGTTGGTCATTACAACTAGATAGCATTCAATTATTTGGGCCTAACTTTGATAAGCCATGCAAAGTTAGTCCCACGAAAAAAACAAAATAGAAAGAGACATTTAGAAAGAGAAATTTGATAAGATAGTTTTAAGACCCGCGGTAAGATATGATAGTGAAAGCCATATGTAATTTTGAAACTAAACAAAGTACATTTTATGTAAAAATCTACTGAATTTCAGCTTCCATCGTTATATGGTTCTCTTTCATTCGCTATTTGTGCATAATATGTTAATAAAACTTCGAAGTATTTGTGTTCCTATTTTTATTATCATTGAGTAATCAAATATTCATTTAAATTTTTATGAAATATGTAACAGATCCCCGTTGTTTACTTTACTTTTAGTTTCCTTGTGTCCTTCAGTATTTAGTATTCAGTCATTTTGAACTCATTCAGACATACCGTTTCGACCATTTTTTATTTTAAGTGTTCTTTGCGAATACGTATCACTGTGAACATACTTCTAAAGATTGAACTACTAATTCCGACCACTCTCTACGTAGATAATCGGATAATCTGAAGCTTGAAAAGAAAATAGAACAAAATATTCATTCATTATAAATGGAGTATCACTGCCTTCCGCAGGTTTCCAATAATTAGTAATTCTTGGGAACCGGCGGAAGTAGTGCTTCCTATTTAATATCACTGGTGTTTGGGCAAAAGGGCTTAAATCAGGAAATGTAAAGTTACAAACCGTTTGTACCAATGAACAGAGCAAAATTTGTTTGATAAAAAGACATAAAAACAATATTTTCGTAAACATGATAACTTAAGTCCTTTTGCCCAAACACCTGTGATATGTAAGTGTGAATCCACGTATTACTTATTACCATATGGGTTTGCATTATTAATTGTGGTGTCGCCAGATCAAACATTCCTCCTAGAGGGAATGTATCATATTGTATTGTATCATACTCCCTATTTATTAAATAATCCCAGAAAGTCTAATACAGATGCACTACAATTCCTTCAACTCCACAACAGAGCTATAAAGATGCATTGGAGTTTGGAGTAAATTATATACAAAGTTATTTTGAACTGCAAATGAAATTTTAAGTATTTCAAATAGACGACATATATATATATATATATATATATATATATATATATATATATATATGCATATATATATATATATATATATATATATATATATATATATATATATATATATGCATATATATATATATATATATATATATATATATAAATAATAATTTCTCTCTTAATATTTCAAATAATTTACTCAATTTTAGATTATAATATGCAAATTTATTAACTATCCAATATACTGAACATACAGTTTATTAAACAAAATGCGACATATATGAGACAAATAATAAATTGGAAAATTCAGAAAAGTTAAATGTCCACTATATTTATTTAAAATTATGAATGTAATATAAAAATAGATGTTTATCTTATATACAGCTTTACATTTCATACACATTGTAATAAAAATGCTTCTCGTCATAATACCAACTACGAGATCCATCTTCTTGACGATAACCGCATGAGAAAAGAGGATTTAAATTTCAGATTATTTTTTCGATATAAAACAATCAGGAATGATGTATGCTTCACTACTGCAACTTTCCAGTACAAACTAATTAAAATCTTAAAAAATAAAGGTCTATTCATAGTCGCTGCCAGACGCGTAAAATCCTGAAAGTACAACATTGTATATTTGAAAGTGGCAACTATTTTAATTGAGTATGTTTTACTGTTACACGCGTACAGTAAAACACTAAATTAGTAAAATTAGTTAAAATATGTTGTATCCTCATATCCCAATACATATAACTTTTAAGTACAGGTGTGAAATTATCCATCACCAAGCACTGCAGTCGTCATATACTTTTTTAATGCGCAAACGAAGAAATTGTATTGAGCTTTTAGCAGATACTATGCTATGGAATGGTGGCAAACATTTTGTACTAGTTAATAAAAACACTACACGCCGATGTAGTACAGAGGTAAGCACTCCTGCTTTACGAACGGGCGGCTCGGGTAGTCAGTCGGTACCATTAGATGTTGAGATACAATTAACAACACTCACAAGCTCGGGGATGATTTTTTGAAGTAGCTTTGAAGTTTTAACACTCACATACAAATATCACGGAAGAAGGACCCAATGGAGTACAGCCAGTTACAGAATTGTAACAAATAAAAGTAACTGCTAAAAACACTTTATTGTAGACTCTGAAATCTGGAGTGTAGGAATTGATGAAAATAGGTTCGTTCCTTAGTTAAGTATAAACAGAATTGATGAAAATAGGTTCCTTCCGTAGTTAAGTATAATCGGTAAAATCTATCGTGTAGGGTATTATGTATGTGTAAAGGCTATTATGTTGTAAGACTTCAACAGAATATCCTGGACGGATGGGAAGTAATTGAAATTGAGCAATCAACCGAATTAGTACATGGTGAGACACAAGTAGGAGAGTAGTGAAATATGAAGAAAGAATGCAGTGGTTTATGGTTAAAACGTTACAGAAAGTCACATGGAGAAAATGATATAATGATAATTCATCAAACGGTAGGCATCTCTGAGGAATGGATGAAAACCAAGGTGTAGAGTTAGAAGGGATATAATAAAATGAGTTGAATGGCAGTAGCTGCAGGAGAAAATGCGAGTCTGCATGTATAACCAGTATATAAAGAGCCACAAAATTAATGCAAGATTTGAATTAAATATAAGTTTTTAGTCTTTAGATTGTTATTTTTTTATAGAATAATAAAGTACATAGGATATGCCGTGGAGTCTATTTGCCCGATGTGTTATTCCATAAATAACTATGTACTTTATGATTCAATTAAAAATAATCTAAAGACTAGTAAGTTTTCTATTTAATTCAAATCTTGCGTTAATTTTGGGACACTATTTAGTAAGAGAAAGGTATCGGTCGTCTTATGGAGGTAGCTGGGATAAGGTAACAATGGCACGAGCTAGGTATGGCTCGGAAGAAAAGGGTAAGAACGTGTAGATAGATGATGAGTATATTAATTGTGTACTGTGTGACACATTTGCTTTGATTACTTGGTTAATGAATATGAGGAAGTAAAAGAAGGGTGGGTGGAAAATAACAGAAGCGTGAGTGAATACTTAAGAGAGGATAGGTTAGGCGTAAACAGTTGCATTAAACTAGAATGGGAGAGAAGGATAGAAGAATATTGGCTTAATTTCTGTTTTTTTTTTTGATTTGTAACTACCATTATTATTTTATTCTTAATACAGTCTGTGTATTGGTGTATGATGATAGGTGTGAATATGCCAATATAAGTTACTTTAAGTAAAAGTCAGAAAGTCATCAAATGTTACCAAATAAGTTTCAGAACTGCCTACAATAAAGTGTGTTCATTAATCAGTAAAACTCGTTTACTATTTCGTTGCATATTTTTTGTTAAAAGCTCAATACAGTTTCCAAAATTTCCTCCATAAGAAGCATATAGACATGACCCACAAGCCCTGATTTTCTAGGAAAAAGGTGCCGTAATGACGAGGAGTTATAACGTCATGTAGAAGTCTTTCTTAATAATCTATTATTTTAAAATCAGTAAACTTACTATAGATAAGTAAAGGATGATATGTAGCGCCGCGTGTGAGCCAGACTTTTATACAATATGTTTTGCATATATATCTACATATATATATATATATATATATATATATTGGTTTGTATTTTAGCCGTTTTTGTGAACAATTACTGAATTATTTTGAACGTATCTTTAATGAAATTTGGTTAGCATTGTTCACGGTGTGTTTATCTTATGTGAAAGTTGGTAGTTCGCACACCACACCACATTCCATCCTTTACTTATCAATAATGTAATGTGTATTGTAAAATATAAATTAAGATACTTTAACGTTATTTATACCTTCTCATCTTTATGTAACCAAATTAATTTTATACATTTACCGTGATTTCAAAATAATATCTCCGGATACTTTAACGGCAAAATTTTCCAAGGTTTTAGCAAGCCATTGGTCATTGGTTGGATGAATAACTATATTTTCTTTTCGCAGGAGGTGAACATTGCACTATTAGGTCTTGAAATATGTAAAAATTACATGCATGTGTCTGTTCAATTTAACTCACTGAAACAAAATGGGCTGATAACGTACACGTATCAAACCTAATCTCAGAAAAAATTAAACTTAGGGGTTTTCTTCATTTATTGATCTACTATTTACTCCATGCCTTATATGTCGTACTATTAGTTAGTTCGAGGGCTATGAGCTATGAGTAGATGAATAAAACTACATATGTGCCCTACAGCTGAATAGGTGACTGATATCTCGTTTAGGGTGATTGGGTTATTAATCGAAAGATAACTCTAGAATAATCTTTATAAAAAAATACATTTTGGCGTATCGAGAATCCGACACCAAAACGAGCCGTAACTTATAGATGTCTATTAAGTAACTTCAGAACGATCGAAATTAGACTGAATGATTTGAATATCAAGATAGACTTAGCATGCGTGACGTTTTGACAACTTTGACAAGCGTGTACGATAATGAAATAAGTTATTACCTAAAGTCTTGGTTATTTAAATAAACCTGGTAATGCAGAGAGCGGTATACTTCAAAGTATTGGGAAAATGTCATGAATTACACTGGAATATGGTGAGTTATTCAATTACATGTACTTAAAACGTATCTTGTAATATGTAAATGACGTCAAAAACGGCCGTTTTTATCGACACCGCTTGCTAGGAAACCAGGACTAAAATAAGTTTGCACTAATACCTACTTTACTATCTTAGACGCTTTTGTTCACAGTTCGGGTGCTATTCCGGGCTGTACGATTATGTGTGCGAGCTGTCCCTGGAACGCACGATCTAACCGCGGTTACACCTTTGTAAAACTTGCTAGACAATTTTAAAGTTATTTGTCTTTAGGTTAAAATGCATTCAACATTTCAATTTGTACATAATGTTATATAATGGAGATTGTACAATTATCCCAGAAAATTTTCAGTTGTGACGTATGTGCGTTGTTCAATTAGGCACCTTACACGGTCAATAATACTGTCAATATTTTAAAATAATGACAGTATTACTGTACGATAACAGGTTTAAAATTTTCATTATTTTAAAATATTGACAGTATTAGTGATCGTGTAAGGTATAGTAATGATGTAATTAAGAGAATGCTGATGTTTATCAGGATAATTGATTACTTCATAAATATTGAAGGAGGATTCAAGCAAATACTGACAGTGCTAGGATTGACAGTATTATTGACCGTTTAAGGTACTTTTATCGTTCAACGAAAATTGGATTCAGTGCGTACCCTTCGGGGTAGCGATAGACCAATGATTCTTAATGTGGGGGTCGCGAAAATATGATGTTTTTCTACAGATGAAGAATGGGTTCCCCCGAAGTACCCTTTGCATTTTTTAAGTGCAAAAAGGGATCGCGGCCCAAAAAGTTTGACAAACATTGCGATAAAAAAAGCACCTCTTACCGTGACATGTAAACGTCACGCATGCGACATCTGAAACTGCGGTTTACTCTGGTTTCTATGGCATTCATAACGTGTTGAATAATTTTGATTGTTTTTGCTGTTACACAATAGACCACTTGAAGCGACTATGAATATATCTCTTAAAATCATTCCAATTATCGAATCATTCCTAAATGCTATCAGCAAAATGTACGTGGATATATAAACTGTACGTCTAAAAGAGCAACGATTAATTATTTTATGGAATTTAAAAACTTATTAAAATTGATTTGAAATTACGGAATATACCTAATATTTTTCTAATTAAATATATATTTTTTGTGTAGTTCTCTTTATAACTCAATAGGTTTTATCGATATAAATATGCTCGTAAATCTATTTAAAATATTTTTAGTTCGATATGGTATTTTGCGAGCACGTCAATCTTTTCTTTTCCGTGTCGGCGTAACAGTTGATCGATATAATAGTAAATTGTGTGTTTTAAAGCCATTTGTTAAGTAACTACCCTACGAAGATACGCAAGAATATATCAATTCCTCTCGAATACCAATCTCTCATGGCCTAAAGTAGACCTCACGTAATGTCTCCGGGGTTTCTGTGACCACTTAATATTATAGTTGCGTTCTTTAGCAGCACATGCCTATTTATTCTCGCTCCCGTTGGAGCGAGAAGCAATCCTCATGTCCTCACGAATTTATAAACCACCGCAAACACCAGCACACTCACTAAAACCAACACGAGGGCAGTCACCACTTTCGCGAACGCGTTCAGTCCACTTTCAGCCGGATCCAACGGTCTACTGTTATTGTTCTGGTGGGATCTCCTCCGTTTACCTGCCAACCCCCTGGCGAGCGCCGGAAACGCTAAACTTTGCGTGAATGTTAGCTTATGCAGACTTTCACTTAACGAGTACGGCCCCACGCTGCCCCTAGCCGCCGCCCGCAACAACGCGTACTCGAGATCTAAAGCGTCGAATAACGAGTAACGAGCGGTCATTGTGGACGACCGCCGCCTACTATCACTGGGGTCGCTGGCTCGCGAGCCGATCGCCGCCACCGCCGCAGCGACCGATGTTAACGAAGACGTGGTGCTTGAGGAAGGCGACGCACCGTGGCCGTTGAGGAAATCAGTCATGTCTTCCATCGATGTGTGCTCCGGGGATGACGGGTATAGGCGGAAAATGCGCGCGTGGTCAGGGTGGAGTAAAGCACTGCTTGGTCGACGTATGCTCGGAGTTGGTGATGGCAGCGGGGATGGTGATGGTGCTGAGTGGCATGGAATTGGAGATGGAGATACCTGAAAGAAAATTGAATGTAAAATTTACTCTAGAACTCATATCATAACATGAATGTTTACATCAGCCGTCTTCGTTTATCGTTCGGGAGCTATTCCGAGCTGCTCGTCCTGTTTCGATTACACGTGCGAGCTGCCCGTCTCTTACGGTTGCGGTTGAATCTACTTAAAACTTGTTGTGCAAAAACGGATATGCGCGTTGAGGATTTCATTAAAATATAGAAGAATTAGAATGTCTTTAAATTTGGAATTTTAGCAAAATTATGTTATTTTCAACCAATCAAGAGGCAGTATGAGTTTCCCTGCTATAGATAAATGATTAATTTATGATAACTAGCAGCAATATAGGTTTATTACATGGCATTCTAACATTTTTCAAAAATCCACCTCGCCAGTGGTAAAAGTTACTCTAAAAACGTGAGGAATTTGTTTTAGAGACGCAATTAGACGAGTCAATTATATATTTCTGTAAAAGACACTGACTTTTTACTGACTGACTGTCATTTTTTTCACTCAATTTTTGTTACCAATAAACGTTCGATTCAACTATATGATAAATTCGTTAGAACGAAGTTCGAATTGAGTCTCAAGGGTGGTATAAGTTTTTTTGTAAGTTTTAGCTAGAGCCGATAAAAAGACTTCTTGTTTATTTACCGCCGAAAACAACTCAAAAGAGCTCTTCTGCTGGCTATTGAAACTACACTCTTCAATTGTTATTCTTATTAGCAATAATATTAATTTAGTATACTTATATTTGACAATCACCACGCATTATTGTCTATAAGAAACAGTTGAAGAGCAGTAGAGTTCGTGTAGTTCCTACTGGCTTGAAATTTTCATCTTGGGATTAACGTGAGTTATTTATTGTTTAAAGAGATGTCTAAAATTAAAACTAAAAAATTCAAACTATGTTGGGTAGACAATACTTTTCAACTGTTTCCATGAAATGAAACAACGCCTTTTAATTGTTGTTTCCCTTAGAAACAATATTTGTCATTCATTGATGTAAATTTGAGAGTTTATATTACTTTCAACAGTAAACAGTCAAGGAGCTTCGATTGGAGGGCCAATCACCTCTATTTGTATGAAAAGCAATTCATACAAATAGAGGTGGTTGGCCCTTCAAATTAGGGCTTGCGATAAACATTACTTATTTAGTATCTAATCAAATGTCGAACACTGTAACCTAAATACTCAAATTGTGCGGGATGAAAAGCGGTTGGTCGGTCTACTACAATGCAGGCAGTATATTTTAAAAGCAATATTATTCAATTAGAATGTCTACAAGATCCTATAACTTTTCTCATTATGCATTATAGTTAAATAATGTTATAACTTCTGATATAAGTTTGCACCCCGGCGGCATCTTTAGTGTGGGTATTCTTTTTCAAAGAACATTTCTAAGGACTAAAGACATATATTTTCTTCCACGATACCTCGGTATTTTCCGGGGGAGAAAAACTACTCTAACATAAAATAAATGCTTTATTTCTGTCTAATTCCGTAGAAAAAAAGTAATGTTAGTCGTATATAAGTGTGAATCCACCTCTTAGCAATCTACATATCTAGATTTCGATCTTATCAGAACTCATCAGTGTAGGTCAGCTAGTGAGGATGAATTCACACAATATCATGAGTGGTTATATACAAACATGATACAACTAACCCCCTAGGAGGAAAGATAAATGCCATCTGGTGACACCACATCAATTATCAATGCACACCCATATGGTAATAATCGTCAACATGTTGGAATATTATTCCATAGAGGGCACTACCCGGTGATCCTGATAGCATGAGTATGTTGACGGTTATTACCATATAGGTGTGCATTGCTAATTCATGTGGTGCCGCCAGATGGTGTTTAACATTCCTCATAGGGGATTAGTTGTATCATGTTTGTTATGTTAGTCGTATTGTAATAAGCCTTCTTTTTTAGTAATTGACAGGGTGATTTGCATTCTTATATTTAGAAGCAGATCTAAATAATGCAACTGAGCAAATTAACCAGTTCTGGTTTTTGAGTATTATTAATACTAATAGCTATATTTTCCCTTACAATAACTGTAATTTAAATAAATAGGGCAGAAGGAATAATATTCGTGCTTGAAGTAATATTACCTATTTACAAGGTAACTGCTTACGCACTTAATATTACTTTGCGATAGTATCTCTCTTTTCAGTACGTTGCAAGGAAACGTTCATAGAGTATGGCAAAATATTCGTCTGTTCTAAATATTTAGTAAATTAACAAAAAACTAGTAATTTTGGCAATATATTTTCTGTGGCCAGCTTATGTACACCTAAAATGTATTATGAAACTCTGTTAATGTTAACGTAGTCATAGGTACCTGATTTCTAAATGTAATAATAATGGCAGATTTATTTTCACAGCACTGATTGAAATTAATCTTTATAGGGCTATCAGTCAGGCTTTTCCGCCAGTACATGGAGAAGCTTAGAGGAGTTTAATTGCCCAGTATTTACCATGTTTCACAGAAAACCTCAGAAAAGCTGTTAAAGGTGATTCGCGAAGATTCGAACTCACGCTCCGTAGTGCTCAGTACGAGACCTGGTTAGTCCGTCTAGGTACTGAGGTACTGAGCTGGGTAAAAAACGATTTTCTATATAAAATATAAAGGGGTCCTCTCCCGCCCCTTTATGCACTGGAACAATCAATAGCCTAGGAACTGAAAAACTATAGGGGACTCACGTTAATGAATGCGGGGTACAAGCTAACAATGTCAACGGCGAAAAATATATTGGAAGGTCAAGTGGACAGAAGAAGGTTGGTGCTAGCAATGGGTTTAGAAAGATAAGAGAGTCGAGGGAGCACATTTTCAATTTGTGGATCTGCAAGCAGCATATGACTAGGGTTCCTAGGGTTGCACTACTGGAGTGCATAGAGACGTAAGAATTAAAAGCCTCGCCTATTAACGTGGGGCTCTGCTTAAATAGACCATCCCTTCCTTAGCATCTCGTGGGAACAATATGGACTAAAAAAAAACAACCAACAAAGAACCGCAAAGAAGATCCGACACCGAAGGGTCCTACAAGGGATTCAAGGCCCGCAGCACCAAGAAAACCGCGGCGTGCAAACTCTCTGCAACAACAAGCAATGGTAAAGAGGTAGCAGAGTATAATCGGCCATCTACCGCGCATCATGGCGGCAGACTAAAATCTGCAGACGAAACAGACCTGATCGGACAAGGAGATTATAGCCGCTCGGCTCTAAGACGAGTCATAAATAAGGCTAACAGCGTTGTTGCAAGGATTACCTGGACGTAAAAAAACGACGCACAAGGGAAACTTCTTGGAAGCGGAGCAAAGGAAGAAGGGCACAGGGTCCTAAAAAGGCCGGGCCAGAATAAGCCACTCTCCGTTCCAGGCTTTGGAAGATGCAGCGCATGTGAATGTACCGTATTCATACGAGACGAATAAGGGAAGACGCTTGAGTCCGGTCAAGAAGACTGGATACAAGAACCCTGGCTACATGGAATGTGCAGGCGTAAACCAGTAGTATCATACAGTAAAGCAAATGGTAGAAATCAGGGCACAGCATGATATACTACAAACGAATAAGCTTCACACTAATACCGAGGCTATGCACTTCGAACTTCGTTACAGCTCATTTAATAACACCAACCGAAGGGTTATCGAAAAAACTGGTGGTATACTCCGCCTAGTTCCCAGGCGATGATAGGTCCTCCCCCGCAGATACTGAGTGAAATTGTTGCCATCAGCCATCATCGGATGCGATGCCAATGGTAGGAAACACGTGAGGAAACACCAATATCAACCCTAGAGATGTGAATTTATATCAAGCGCAGGGCTAACACGGCCAATCCTCCAAAGACTATCTCCAAATTTATGAACCCCCGGACTACTAACGGGAGCGGATATTATGAATTACTCAGTGGTGCCTTGAAGCTAGGTATGGACGGGTTAGTATCACTAGAGTTGGCAATCGACCTGGTAAGTGACGCAGTCAATACTGCCTACCAATAAAATTGTAGAAAACGAAAAGACAAAGGGGCCGCTCTTGGTGGAACAGCTTGAATAGTAAGGAAAGAATCTAGAAAGCTCTTCAAGAAGGCTAAGGGAAACCAAGATTGATCGACCTACAAAAGGAAACTAGCGGAGTACAACAAAGAAATCCGCAAAGCTAAAAGGGTCAGCTCGTGGAAGTTCTGCGAGCAGGTATACGAATCTAACTACCCAAGAGAGGAAAACCGTCAGAATGATAGTAGGCCTCCTAACAGGCTACTGCAGCCTTAAAAAGCACATGGCGCGGATAGGCCTGGCAGAAGAATCCGTCTGTATGTTCTGCCACCAAGAAGAAGAGACCGCAGAATATATTCTATGCAAGAGTATACGAGGCGCTATGCGCAGTGCGGTCCAACGAACTTGAGAAATCATCCCTATATATGAAGGAACCGGCACGGGGGCGTTGCAGTCTACGCAGAGCTTATAGAAGTCCTACGGACCACAAAAGCTCTATTGCCGTAGTGTAGGTCCTGGAAGGCCTCTCGTTCTTAATCTAATTTAATCTAGGGATGAACTAAGACATCCCTAGATTAAATTAAATTCAGAATGTGAGACCTTCCAGGACCTACACTACGTCGGTAGAGCTTTTGCGGTCCGTTGGACTTCTATGTGGTGGAATGGATAAGAGTTATGAGCAAATATGAGAGTAATGAAATTTAAATTGAATATGGGGGAGGAATAAGGCGAGGATGCCCTCTAAGCTCTCTCCTGTTTAACTCGTACATAAGTGTGTTGAATAAGGTGTTAAGAAGAGGGCAACTGGGAGGGGTTGTGACAGGAAGAACAAAGGTTTGAAATAAGATAGTGATAAAAGAAGCAAGAAATGTTGAGAAGAAGCTACTTTGATAACCAGGGGTTAGTAGTAAATTTAAAAAGAAAAACAATTGGATGTTGTTTAGAAATAAGGGAGGAAAGAGTCGAACTAGAAGGGAAGAATTATTGGAAGAGTAACTTGCTTTAAGTATTTAGGTTTCTGGTTTGACTGCAGAGTAGGATTAGGAAGCATTTGGTGAAAGCAAAGGTAAGATATGCTTGGAAGCTGTCGTAGAAATGGTGGGATGGTAACTTGGTAATAGTATTGCAATTTAACAACATTTTAACATTTAGTTTTGTAGGTAGTGGGTATTGCGAGACTGGGATATAATCGAAAAGGAGCAAGGCTTCAGAAGAGAAAGGAAAGAAAGTCTGAATTGGGAAAGGATACACCACGTGTGTCCTGTGTACTGACTTGTTGTGTATCGAAGTGGGTGGGGGAGTGCAGAAAGATGAGTAAATGGTGTTGTGACCCCTCGAAATCACACCATGGAGGTATGTTTGACCCGACCTATTAGTTGTTTCAGCCGTTTCAAGACTTTTGAGGTAGGAAATGTGCACTTTTTACTAACACTGGGAGACTCAAAAATTGAAAATATTTTTTATTATAAATATTTTGTTTATTTTATAACCTAAGTGTTACTTATTATAATCAGATGGGACATTAAAGATTGAGAGAGAAAGCGCGTATGGTAGATACTCAGATCGACATATATCGACTCAAGAACATCGCCTGTAGGTCCTATATGGCCGTGGGTTGCATCTGGCGGGTATCAGAGCTACCCCCATGCTGTATATACGACGCCCAGCTGTGCTCAGATCGACATATATCGAGTCAAGAAAAATCAGGAAGATAAGATCCTCGTACGTAAATTATTCAAATCGTAAAGACAAGAGCACATATTGAAGTTGTTTCCTGTTTTTAATGACATGAAATGTAGGCAGGGTCATTCGCGTACTGCTTTCTGCCGCCCCGACATTTTCTCTCGACCTATCTGGTGATCCGTCTTTGGGGGTGTTTGAGCGGAGTCATCTAAAGTCATCTACGTTGTGGGTTCCTAGCTTGTGTTTATAGGTGGTCTACAAGGGTGAATTTGGGTTAAATTTTAATGTAGGGCTTAAAATGACATAAAACCAAACTGCAAGGAATGCATGTGGCATGTGTTTCTACTGGACCGTCAGGGGTGCGTTTTTATAACTGAACATTTCATGTTTTACTATCCTGAAATAATATATCTGCACGGCTAATATTATATTACATCGTTATTATGCGCGTTTGTGTGTTGGGACATAACAATGGTTAAAAAGGATAGAAAGAGCGTGGAAATATGTAAAAGGTTGACGTGGGAGATAAAGTGAATGAGGGAATGGTATAAGGGATGAGGGTTATAGTTATTATTTTTAGTTGATTTGTATGTAAGGGTATACCAAATAAACGTTTTTTTTGTTTTTTAATTATTGCACCTTTTTCAATTGTAAATAATCAAAGAAACTTAAATCACTATAAATAATGGCGTTTTGTATTTGTATTTTGAAAAACCATGAAAAGCACTTTCTGACTTTCTGCCAATCTCCATTAAGTATTATTGTATTTTGTAGATTCTAGAATTCAAAGCGCGAGGCCCATCAAGGTTAGAATAGTGCGCCTATTGGGAAATCCGACACTACACACTACCAATGAGCAGACCAAAAAAACTGAATATGTACGATAAATGTAAACAAAAACATATTATTGTTTATATTGCATTGTTAGTATAATGCAAACAACCCGCTAAAAGCTTCAAATCCATCAATTATGCATTATTAAAACTATATTTCCTATCCTTTATTATTCAACTCTCGGCAGTATACATAAATAATAATATTGCTTCATAAAATATGAAACCTCTGACCTTCTCGGTTTGTATTAATATAAATTCATTACTTTGCAACCACATTTGGTGGTGCAGGTTATAAATATTTAATTTAGTTCCGAACCTCACACCGAATTAACATTTAATTGCGCCAAATATACGGGCTGCGGTGTAAAAGAATACTCTTTGTGCGTTAAGCTCGGTGGCATAGAAAAGACTCTCTGTTTACAAATAGTGCCGTTCAGTGTTGAAATAATTGAAATGCAAATGAAGCTGTCGGAAACAATAATTATAGCCTATGAACACGCATGTGGTATGAAATGCACCCGTTTACTGCGTATGTGTTAACATTGTTGAATGATTTAATACGTTTACCGAATCAGATATAATATGAAAATCAATGAAGTTTCAATCTACTTACCATATATCTTATTGATATGATTCGTTAGATTATCTTGTTTGTGAAACAATTGTTTATAAAAGTTGAATAAGTAGTACTTTTCTATTCTAACAAAAAGAACAAATCATATTTTAGTTGCCGCCAACGTAGGGAAATTAAGGTTGCATATAGTTGCGTACAGGAAGTGATTTTCATCCCATATTTATCTCCACCCTAGCCTTCTCAAGTGAGTTTTCGACTCACTGTGTATCATTGCAGCCACGGCCCGCCTTAAATTATCTAGAACTAATCTAAAATTATTGACAAACATTCTAACTGGCCACTGCCGGTTAAACAAACACCTACACACGATGGGTCTGGTGGACAGCCCGTTACTTAGAGGGTGCAATGAAGAACTAGAAACAGCAGAGCATGTAATGTGCCTCTGCCCAGGTCTAGTAAACACTAGGCATCTAACACTAGGGGAGTGCTGGCCTAGTATGGTCAGCATTGGAAACTCCTCACCCGACAGAGTTTTGCAGCTCACACGCAAAATTAACTGGTGGGACGAGTGAGCAGTCTTAAAGGGAGGTTTCACAATGGGCCCATATGTATTATGTGATTATAAGAAAAGTACTCATTTAAAGTCAATAATTAAATGTACCCCCTACAACTAGCACAAATGTCAGGAGTATAAACATAATATGTTACAGCAATTATAAGTAAAATAACAAAAGAACACAGTGGACACTAACTACCCTTCAGACAAACCAATAACTCGGTTATGTAACTCAATTAAATAAAGCATATTGAAGCAGTCCCCCAGTATATCTTGCTATGATGGATCACCCAAGGAGAGCGCATTACTACACTACATTAATTGAAACATAATATTTACCTGTGTTGACTCAATTCCCGAATCAGGATGATTAGTTTCGCAATAGGCTGAATTTTGCGAGGCTGCATCTTCTGCACATGGTGGAAATACGAAACTCTGGCCATCAGCTTCGCCGCGTGGCGAATCCGAACTAGGCCAGACCTTGACAAGTAATAATTATTATAATTAGGGATGTGCAGCCCATGGGTCAGCGTAGGGAAATGACAACTCATTTTTAAAGTTTAATATTTGCTCATTTATTATAAAGTCATCAGTATACTCGACAAAGTGCCCAAAATAGAACGTACTAACTGGCATTTTCGCAATTAAGTTTTATTTAATATCCTTTAGCATCATATCTTTGGGCACTTTGTGGAGGATTCTACGAAATGAGCGAAATAGTTTTTACACCCCCAGCCTAGGGCCAAGAGTTGCACCTCCTTAATTAGATTTCGGCAAAGAAAATACTCTAATCTAAATTATTACAATTTCTGCCAAAAAATATTCTATTATATTAAAGGACATTATTAGCATATTCAGAATTCAGAAACCTCGTCACCACAATCCAATCTGTAATCTTTTTTAGCTCTACAGCCTTACATGGGCTATGGCTTTCCCAGATAACTCTCTAGTACGCTACTGTGAGATTTCGTTGCCTGATTTTTAAGTCGTCTGTTTGTAAGTAGCAGGTGCCGATAGGACCAAGGACTAAAAGTGCCTTCCGAAGCAGCATGCAGCGCAGATGTTCCAATTACGATATGTGTAACGCGATGTCGAGTTGTAAACAAAGTGATCGGCTGTGTTTCAAATTCACAAGGAGTTTCCCGCTCGTCTATGCGCTCCACTATTCATCAATCATCAATCAATGTATTTGAGAAATAATTAGCCCAGAAGAATATAATTTATATTGATTTGTCGGACATAAATAAGACAATATTTTATATTGTGCAGAACTTAATCATAGATGTGCACGTATGTGTAGGCAAAGGGTGATTTTGGCCTAAGTACTAACTCGTGACAAAATTTTTATCAGAAAACATGTCATCTTCATTATATCATCTTATCAGTGCTGTCAATATTACAACAAAGGATGGTATCAACGCACTTAAATTAATATTCTTGAAAATAGATGTACTAGTTAATAAATATCAACTGTACTTTCTCTCTTTAAAAACGGCCATTTATATTATATAGATATATATATATATATATATATATATATATATATATATATATATATATATATAATCCGAGCTATAGCAACGGAATTTGTTCATAATTTACATAACAATATATCGAATTTCTGGCAAGAAATACTGATGCTTTATACCGACAACAAAATATATATATTATTTATAATATGTAATGCAATGAATAACCACAATAGATACACACCTGTAGTAGAGGTAGTGAACAGTTCGGAGCAGGTTTCCTTTCCTCCACAGGAGAATCCCCTAGGCCTTGCTCGCATTGTGAACTTGAGCTGCTATTCGAGGAACGCACAACCGACCAAAAGCGCTTCAGACCGCTCTCTCGAACTTGTTTCTGAAATGCAATAGTTTCTATATAGAGACGTAGATAATTATTTCTATAAATATATTATTTATTGGCTATAGCCATGAGATCTAGACAAATGTAACAATATAGTCATAACTCAAGTGCATACACCGGACAAATAATGAACAGGGTTTAAAATAATTACATTTTGTATATTTCTAGTTCTATATTATTTTATAAACAGCTCAATGGCCTAGTTGGTAGATGCACACTGTGTTGAGCGGCATGAATTCATGCACCATCGCAGACTGATTTTCTCTAATCACATTTTACGAATTTCAGAGGTTTTCTGTTAGGTTAAATTCTATACCGGTCGAATAGACTTCTGTTATCTCCCTCTGCCGGTGTAAAAGCCCTTGAGATATGAAAATAGAAGTTGTTCTTCAAAGTTTCATACTTGAACATACATATAGTTTTCAAATTAGACCACAACACAATTCAGATTTTGATAATCGTAAGCGTGTTTATAATGTGCTCTCTCCCAGGGCTGGGGAAATCACTGTCTTAGAAGCATTTCCAGAAGAGGATGAAGAATGGCCTATTGCAAATGAATGAATTCTCCTATGAAATACACAAGATCTAGCTGTATACAGAAATTATTCTGAAATGTCAATGATAGCTGTATATATTGAACTAAATAAAATTACATATGCAATTACATTTCATATTTTAATCGCCTAGTATTATACCAAACAGCAAATCTAATTTGGGGATATCAAGAAACTAGTAGTAATACACTAATACACCCAGAAAATAAAAGTGGTCAGCACGAACAGCTCGAAGGATCATTGACGAACTCTAAAGCTTCAAGTGATTCCAAATGCAAAATGTTAGTTAACATTTTATTTGTATTCAAGATAATGTCAAACCGCACACAGGCCGAATCGTGACTCATCGCAATGATCACAGCATCCGTAAAATGGCTGCATGCGGGCTAAGCCCACACATAGAGGCGCCAATAATACTGTCAGTCGTAGTACTGTCAGTATTTGCTTCAATCCCTCCTTTAATATTTATTAAATAGTCAATTATCCGGGTATCAATCTATAATTATTATAACTAATACGATAAGTAATACTGTTAATATTTTAGAATAATGAACATTTTAAACATGTTATCATACTGCCATTATACTAAAATATTGACAGTATTATTGATATTATTGTAATGTGCCTTATAAATCCACTCGAACATATTTGGAATCAATTAGGGAAACGTGTATGACGACGTCCAAATTCTCCATTTGCAACTGAACCGGCTTTGGTTGAAGAATGGGACAGTTTTCCCAAGAAGCTTTCCGAATGCTTATTCCTAGCATACTACAACGCTCTTCAGCAGTGAATTTCATATCTGGTGAAATATAAAATTCACGATTTCTACAAAATTAGCCAAATTAACTTTTTTAAGTCGTTATGATTTTAGCCACTTTATTTTTGAACATGTTTGTATATAAAAGTTGGTAGTAGATTGTTGCAATGTCTTGTTTTTGATTTATTAGAATTGGTTAATAAATAATGGTTATGTCCATATATCAAGTTTGATTTAAATCTCGCAAAATATACAAATAAGTTCAAAAGAGTGACTACTTTATTTTTTCGAGTAGTGTAATTACTACATTTATTACAATTTGTAACTAGCTATAAATCTTCTAATACACAAAGAACATGCAATAATACATAAATCATGACAAGAGCTCACAAGAAAAGCAGAAGACAAATCGAAATGGAAGAAAATAGTGGAAGAACTCAGCAAATAAGAAAAATATAAGGTCGGAAACCTTATCAAAAATCAGCTAAGACCAATAGGTGCCCGCCCTATGCTCCAAGGGGAGCTATACGGACAAAAACAATACATTAATCTTCGTATTATGTATTATGTATGTTTATGCGAGTGTGTATTTCCGTGATAAGGAGGCCTAGAGCTGTCCCAAGGAACAGCTTTTAAAATATGATGTGAGTTTCAGACAACACTCAGAAGAGACTTGGTACTATAGTTTTAATGTATATGTACTTCTAACCCAGATAAGTAGCCTAGTAGCTAGATGCATCGTCTGTCTCGTACTCAGCACAAAGGAGCGAAGGTTGAAGCACCATCGCAGGCGAATTTTCGCGAATCCCCTTCGCCTTTCAGAGTCTTCAGAGATTTTTTATTAAGTTAAGGTAAATACAGGGAGATTAAATGCGGCTGACATTCTCCCTATATCGGCGGAAAATCCGACAGCCCTATAAAGATAGATTTTATTTATACTTCTCACAATCATAAGCTGTCGTCAGATATCGTTAAGCTTTGACCAACCCAGTTACAAGAAAGCCAACATTAAAAAGGCCAGGTACATATATATTGTTTTATAATTTCGTGTCCAAAGGTTCCCAAGGAGGAAAGACATTTATGGAAATTCCTGGGCGATGCGGGCTATAAATGGACAGTCAACAAAAGAAGAAATTACATAAAAAAGAATGAGGAAATGAGAACAAGCTTTAAGCATCAAACAAATCAACCAATCCATCAAAAAATAATTAATTATTAAATTAGTCACTTCTATGAAAGCTAAAAATACTTTCGAATATTAGTCTTTCCCAAAAATAATTAATACAAAAATAGGTTTCAGATAAATAAATTTTGAAAACTTAAATATGCGTTACAATAGATGACTTCTAAAGGGGCATATTTGTTGTTTCTGTAAAATTATAATTACTACTGTTGATACAACTAACCCCCCTAGGAGGACCGTTAAGCGCCATCTGGCGGCACCACATCAATTAGACACTAGAGGTGGATTTACACTATAATATTCATTATTTTGGATTTTATTCCGAGAAGAGGAAAGACAATTAATGACATTCCTGGACGATGCTAGCTATGAAACAAAATTACATAAAATAGATATATGAATATTAATTAACAGCAGTAACGACCAAACTCAATTTGAACGGATATGCTTATTTTTGCAGCTAATTATTTTATCATATATGCTATAGGTATAAATTACTTCTCAATAGGACATACTTGTTAACGTATACCTCTATTAAATTTTGCGGAATTTATAAATAGTTTCATTATATAATGACGCATGAAATGTTGATAAATACAATAAAAATACAATTTTCAATGTTTGACCTTAATTTGTCTAAAAAGTAAACTGACGAAACACAAAACGTACATCAAAGCTTCTGCGGTTGATTTATTGGCGTGAGGTGAATTTTTTACATCTTATAAGAATGTTTACCAATTAGAACGCGGCGAAATTAATGGCTGTTTAAAATAATTCGCTTTTTTATAAAATGGGTAATGTGCTGAGTGATTCGTAAAGGCTGATGTAAAGTATTATATTTTAAACAATTAATTTTATAAAATAGATATCATATGCTATAGTAGTCTAGTTATTCTCGCTGGCGTCATAATCTGCTCCCTCATCCATGTTCTATCCACTTTACTTGTATGCCTTGAACGCGACCCAGTATAGTTTTTCAGCTCTGAGGTTAAACCACCGAGCTGAAGACAATACAATAATCCACAACCCTCTATCCCTTTTAGTTATCTAGATACAGTGCAAAAGACGTGTTTTCAAAACTTCTATTCGTCCCCCTGTCTCACTGCTAATATTTCAATATAATAGGGCTTAAAATTGCTAAGTTTTAATTTGCCCAACAATATTATTTTAGTAGAAAATATCACTCGGTAATCCTGAAAACATCGTATGTCCAGGGAATCCTGATGGCATTGTATGTTGCATTTTCGGGATGTATTGTTGATTCCGTTGCTCACAATAGAAGGCGTTTAAATTAATCTTGAGATAGTAAAGTGCAATTGTCGGTATATAAACCGTTGTGAATTAATTGGTCATATCGAGTATAGCTGTCGTGACAAACAGACGTTTTTACTAGTGAGTCCAGGGTCTATTCTGTAAGTTCAGACTAGTCAAGCCAAACCACCAAAGGCTGTTAATACACCAATATTCGTAGTATAAATAGTATAAGTAAGTCATATTTAGTTATGTTTGCTATGATAAAAATACTGAGAAGCTTCATTTTGTATTTTAAAGAAAAATATGTAAATGCCCCATATCCAGAGCCCTCAGCCTTTGGGTTTGACCCATTGGGTAAAAGCCCAATCAACACTACTATGTTCGTTTCTGTAGGTTCCCAGGCAGGACAAGTTTGCTATAATAAAAATGCGGAGAAGCTATATTATGTATTTTATCTCCATGCCCAGAGCTCTCGGCCTCTGAGTCTGTCCCTTTAGGCAAAAGCCCAATAACCACAAATGAGTTTCAGGGAACCCACTCGTTAAGCCAGCCACTGACAAACCGGTTTCTGACAAGAAGACTAAAACTTCTGGCAAGAAGCAAGTTAAATCCACACACATCAGCCAGGGGTGCGATTTTTGACCGATCGCTATTATCATGCGCTATAACGCGTACACGTTTCATAGCGCTCAGCTAATAGAATTACTTCAGAAATTAATGTCAAAACATAACTATTGCCAACCATACAGTTCCCTCAATGATAAGCAACATCTTTTACGAAATGAAGGGTCAAAAATCGACACTATTTGCAATAATAGTGAACGTCTCTCCATAGCTATGTTCATAGCTATCGCTCAAAAATCCAGCCCCAGGGCTCTCCAGGGCCAAAATAAGCGAGGAATTCTCCGCAATTTTAGGCGCGGACATGTTCTGTGACTTCTCGGCTACCCTGATTGTGCCTACGCCCACTGATTCAGTTCCCGTAACAATCGAGTGTATGCTCACTGACCGCTCAAAAGAAAGGCAACCGATGACCTTTCTAGCCCTAGCTCTTCTGCTGCGAGTGTTCGTAGACACTATATCCGCCATGGATTCCTCTCGATATCTCCAGGCAGGACATGTTTGTTTTGATAAAAATGCCGAAAAGCTGGAGTTTTTGAAGAAAAATGTGTGAATCTCCATGTCCAGAGCTCTCGGCCTCTAGGTCTGTCCATTTAGGCAAAAGCCCAATAATCACTAATGAGGCCGTTTCTGGGAACCTACTCCTTAAGTCCGTGACTGACCGAGCCTTGAGGCCGATTCTCAAGGCTACAAGAAGACTAAAAAGTCTATCTAGGAGCGCTGATCACGAACGTGGTTCCTCGGAAGAAATTAGCAGGACATGTGAAACAGCTAGAGGAACAGTAAGCCTTCAGAAGGCAACGACATTAACCTTAAACAGACAGTAATAAAAACACTAGTATTCCCAGTGCTCCTATATGGAGTGAAATCATGAACACTAAAGGTACGAGACAGGAAAAAATGGATCCGTGTGAAATGTGGTGTTAGGACTCGTAACTGGACTACCAAAAGAAGCATACTAGGAGACATAAACGAACCCTAATGTCTATTCCAAATTATATATGCAGGTATCCTTAAATATTTCGGTAAAATCACAAGAAGGATAGGCGAGATTAATAAAAGATAAAATTGAAGCTTAGTCTGGTAGCTTCCATTTTATCTTTTATTAATCTCAATCTAAAATCTTAATATTTCGACAACATCACAAGAAGGATGGATGTGATGTCGAAATATTTAAGGATACTTGCATATATAATTTGGAACGATCTCCAAAACGGAAGCAATAAGGGAAGCCAGCTGAGGAATATCCAAAGATACAAAAACTTGGCGAACCATATGTTTTTCTCTGAAAAAGATTTTGTTGGTGTTGCTCTATTTAGTGCAAAAATGCTATTTAAATAGAAAATAAAACCGATTAAGCGATGAAAGAAATCTCGTTTATTAAAGGGTAAAGAGCTCGTGGAGCTGGAAAACAATCAAAGCGACGTTAATTAGAAAAGTACTGTGAGAAAACAACATCGGCCACGGTGTATCAGCAGAGTATTTAATGGGAGACATAGCCAGAGGGTCTGAGAATGAAGTGAGGTTCAATGAACTAGAGTACAAAAAGTATGAAGAAATACGAGAGAATAAATTGGAAATTCGTGGTGAAATACTACTCGGAAGGGTCTGCTTTCAATTCAAGGGTCTGAGAAGGTGCGACCCAAAAAAACCAACACCAAGTATAGTATGCAGAATGAAAGCGCATAGATTCAAATTAATTCTGCAAAATAGAGGAAAACATGGTATACAGTAATAGATATCACAGCTTCAAACGCCCAAGAAGAACGGAGTTTTCTAAATTTTTATGCTAACCGAACGAGAAGGAAATGATAAATTTAATATTGTATATTGTCACGGATAGAAGACTAGGAGCTTCAGGTATCTATATTTATTTAGATCAAAGGGTATCCACCAGCAACATGTGCAAGTAATAATAGACGCTACCGAGTTTAAACCGAGAAAATGTATGAAAATTCATAGTTTTCAAATATGCTCAGACCTGTAGCGCGAAAACGGTAAGAGCTAGAGAAAAGTGCTTAAGCCTCAATTTGTGGGGCCAGAAATACTCTACATTTTGATTTATAAACCATCCCTCTAGCATTTTAAATAAAGACGCTACCGAGTTTAAACCGAGAAAATGCATGAAAATTCATAGTTTTTAGATTTGCTCACCGCTGTAACGCGAAAACGGTAAGAGCTAGAGAAATTTACTAGACTTAGTCGAGCATCGCAATTGTCACGTAGACTATACCTATCCTGGCAGACTAAGAAGATCTAGGAACTATAGGACCCAGATCGCTTCATAGTATGATATTGAGTTTCTTTGCCATGATTTGTACGTTATTTTTTGTGTAACAGGGTAGTACTACGTTACCGACGAACTGAACCCGTACCAGCGTTTCTATTGACCTGTATGTCTTTCGTTTTTAGACATTTTAGTGTAATTCTAGTTAAAACCTGTGTTTCGGTTGCGAAGAATATTATTACAAACGCGAACACTTGATATGGTGGTGATGAAATAAATACATTCAATGAATTATACAACTAACCCCCTAGGAGGAAAGTTAAACGCCATCTGGCAGCACCACATCAATTAGCAATGCACACCCATATGGTAATAACCGGCAACATACTAATGCCATCAGGATTCAAATTGAACAGGTATATTCTGATTATAATGTGCAAGTTTCATGATTGTTGATTTCGAATATATTTTAGTAATTATTTAGTATTACCGGATACATAATACAATAAAATCCATATACAATTTTGAAAAAAAAAACTATATCTATATATATATCTATAGGTATAAGTTTAGTATAATCACTTCATCTTAAGCTTATTGATAAGTAAAGGATGGAAGGTGGCGTATACGGCGATAATCTGCGAATTAACACATAATCTAAACATGGTATGAACAAAGCTCCTAATATCGTTAAATTCAAGTTGATAACACCTACACAAACGAAGTTACATAAGAAGTCAATAATTATTTACTAAAAACGACTAAAACACAACTAAACAGAAATATAAATGAAGAACTATGTATAATATAGCGCTAGTGACTTATCTGTTGCTGGATACACAGTCCATAATTAAAATAACAAATTTCCTCACAATATAGCATTTTTTAATACGACACAATATCATTATATAATAATTATATATTATAATTATTACTGTACCTGATCACTTGTAATTATTTGTATTAATTTAATTAATTTAACAAGTTTGTAATTGCAATTGTATAATATTTTGTTTGTCCATTTCACACGCTCTATGTATCGTTACATGTGTATCTTATTATTATTCTAGACATTTGGAGTTAATAAAGTTTATTATTCTTATTATTATTAAATAGTCCACTGTTAAATAAGTTTCGTTGAATATAGTTATTAAATCACATTTTTCAAGCCACTATTATTCATATTATTCCCCGAAAATAACAAATTCATAATTACTTTACCTTGTAACTCTTCACCGGCAAAGGTTATAATTATTATAAAGCGCATGAGTGCCAGGTGAACACGCTATGCGATAAAAGTTACACCTGATCAAGGTTTGACCTACATGACGTCACGCGGCAAGCTTCCTGGTCAATGCCACTGAAAATAAATTAATTTGTCCGGCAAATACACCTGAGTCATTCAAGGATAGCGTAATGATACCATCAATAATTCATACGACAGTAACAACATACCCTTACAAGCTGCTATATAATAATATTATTATTTTATGAAATTATTGTACATAAAGCTTTCGAGTTCATAAACCTGAAACATCTTGAGCTTTTTCCCATGTCTTTTATATGTAAATATTCTTTGTTACGTGAAAATAACATTCGGCTCTCGTGTCCGACAGATTTTCCATTCGCTACGTTTGTGTTGGAATACAAATAAAGCAGTCACTCAATCTTACATATATTCGCCTTCTATCGATTATTTACTTGATAAATGTTAAAGGTTAAATAAACAAACAAAAAATGTTTATTCGATTTTAAAATAGATTATTATTTGCATATTTAATTGTATGATAATATTTGCTCATGTTATTTACAGTTTCAATGTATTTTATGAACGAAAGCTTTTTGTGAATAATTTCGAGCAACAATAATAAATTGGAATATAGTTTTAGTTATTAATTTATTTTATTATTTAATAGCTTTATATTGTTATTTATTTGACTAAAATGTATATAGAATTACAATGTTTGTTGTCACTTCGTATTTCGTTGTTTTAAGTCCTAGTTTCATAGGATGCTGTTCCGATAAAAGCGGCAAGCTTTTGACATCATAATAACATGTGTACGTGTGGTTCCATAAACCGGGAAAAAGTCATGAATTATAGTGGATTATGGTATTATGGTTATTTAATTACATATACATGTTTAAACGTTTCTGATAATGGAGGCCGAGTTTATCGACACTGCTTGCCAGGAAACCAGGGCTTAAGTATGGAGAAAACTAATTGATTGCCTTCTATTAATACAACGAACAATTGTCCTTCAGTATTTTTGTGAATAATTTTCTAGTTGAAATAATATATATATATATATATATATATATATATATATATATCAATTTCGATGGTTTGAAAAGATTTTATGAGGAATTAAACGACATCACAATTAGTGACAATTTGAAGGAATGGGAACTCGCCTTGAGTACGCATCGCTAACGGGGGTGCGGGTAGTTCTTTACGAACAACGCATATGTTAAGTTGGCTTGGACCGTTTCTCTCGAGAAAGGTTCACTATTGGCTATAAGTGCGTTAGAATAAGTGTAATAATTTCTTATTGTTATTGAATAATCAGTTAGTTACTCAGTTATTAATAAAATGTGTTAGTTGATTGAAGGACTTATTATTTATTGTACATTGAATAATATCCTCCAAAGAGCAATTTCTGGATTTACCGGACCAAGTACCTGACCATACTAATTGTTATTAGTAATAAAATATCACGATATGTGATACATCTGAATAATACATCGTCCTGTATATACTTCACTCGCTCCGAGGTTGTAACCGTTGGTAACATGGGTCATCTCGCTCTCTTTGTCATCAACCACCATCAGGATCACATCGTATCAATAGGACACAATAAACATTAAACCATTCTGTCGTGCCATGTTTCCTGGTCTCCCTAACACAAACTGTGTTTACAATATTTTTGAAATTAAAAACCAGGTTAAGTTTTACGTTGAAATAATTTTGTCCACAATTGACATTTTTATTATCAAAATGAAAACATAGCAACATTTAAATACACTCGCAAAAATAATTTTGATACAATTATTGTTGCTATCAAATAATAACGATGATAATTAACTTTTGTGATATGTAAAATGTTTGACATTTATTTTCATGCGAGTTCATATGGAACGTTCGTATTATTACAGGTGAACCAAATAATTTTCAACCCGAAAATAATCCCCTGTATAAATTCAATATACTCGTTTTTATCAAATCTATTTTTAGCTGCATGCATTCAAACCGAATTAAAGTCAACTCAAATGCAGCGTTTCAAATTGCTGTAAATTTATCACCGGCATATCCGCGTGAATGCCGCTACACTCGAATATACTTTTTTTTCGTTATCATTTACACTTTTCAATCTTAATCAATCACGCTATTGTTTACGACTGTGCTCCGTATATGTAAATGTAAAGCAGGGTCCTTGAACAAGGACTAAACTGTGCGTTGGGGTTCCGACATCATAAATATTACGTCCACCTGTTCGCTGCGGGCATAAATTTTCTAAACGTTTCTATTTTTACATGCAGAAACCTTAACCCTGGGGAGAACTAAACTAGGTCAAGGGGTAGGCTGACTATTTTATGCACTCGGGGTTTTCTATATCTAAATGATCAATCAAGCTCAATTACGGGAGATAGATGTAAAAGTGCGGATGTTAAATTAATTATTACGTAAAAGGACTTACGCCCGCATAATCTTATCCGAAAACTGCATAGCGTAATTAAAATCTTAATTACTTTTTAACGAGATATTTGGATGTTGAACGCGGGCGTTATGCAGACAATTAAATTGTGTGTGAAAACGTGCGATTGCAGGATGTCATTGTGCAATGGAGTTCTTATAAGATTGGCAGTTTGCATAACATGGCAAATTAGTTTTCGTCATTAGATAAACGTTTGCATAGTTATAATTAAATGCACGCTGATTTGAATAACAGTTAGTGAAGCGCGAAGCGTTATTGAATAAACAGGCAATTTATTATTAGACTAATTTGCTGGTGTTGTGATATATTGATGTAATTTCCAGGAAGCTACTTCTTGGGATAACTGTTTGCTGTAACAGATGCTGCAATAATAATATATGGGTTGAATGTTGAGAGACAATACTAAATTGAAATTTAATCTTATATATATATATATATATATATATATATATATATATATATATATATATATATATATAAACAACAGTATAATCTAATATGTTGATTTGAAATTAAATTGTATTATAAAGGCACAAAACGTTAGTATTTTGTCTCTTTCTAATACTATTTGATATCAAATCAACATCATATTACAATATACCATTGTTTATATTTTTATCAGTTTAATTACTTTATGACATTTATATAATGTTCTTATTGTTTTTTAAAAAGTGGCTTTACATGCGAATATAATTTTTGCGTTCTTATTTCCATATTACTACAATCTATAATCTTAATCAATCACGATGTAATCGCGCTAATATTTACCACTGAGCTCGGTATATGTAGATGAAGCCAAGCTCCTTGAACACACTAAACTTAGTAATGTTCTTTGTTACACTTTCTAGAGTTTTTCTAAGATATTGTTATATTATGACTAGGATATTTCTTTTATAATTTAAATTTCGGTAATAATATATTCAACACTTCATAATGTTTATATTCTTTGAAAGGGTTAAATCCTCTATAAAAATATTTTGAAACATTAAACTTAACTACGTGTAAAATGCGAATGTCGCATTGTCAATTGATTTATCTGCTGTAAATCCGGTCCATCAAATATAATTTCCATGTTTTTTTGTACAATGTTTTAGGAGAGTTTTAGGAGTGTTTACAAAATAACTATTTTTTAAAAACGGTACTAACTCAACTTAATTATTGACGAATATATAAAATTGCAAAATTTTATAATTTCAAGTATATTGGTCTGTTTACAGTCTAATAATTCAAATTGATTGCATTTGAACCGACCCAGTTTGACCGGTGTGAAGTTAACTTCTAAGATAAAAGGGACGCGCGTACGGTGGGTAGTTTGCGGGTCTGTACTGACCAATTGGTGTGACTAATAAAATCCTAATTTTGAGGATTCATATGTTTATGTCTTGCGGACCATAATATATAGTTATATATTTTTATTAATAATTTTTATAGGCGCTGTTGTATAATATATTCTGTAACGTAAATTATTATCTTTAATCATGCCTCCGTTATACAATTGATTTGAAAAAATTACACAATGTTTAGAACAAAATGACAATAGAAAATGGAAAGTCTCAATTTCAGCAAATTGTTCCTTCTATTAATTTTTTATTTTTAACTTTTCCGCTCCTATCTCGATTTTAATTGCTGGATCTATAAAAAAATTATGCAACATATTTTGTTTAATTTTTTTACTGATCTTAGTGCAGAACATATCAGTGCATCGGATGCCCGAAGGAAATTGGAATCTTTTTATTATTTTTTGTTCGGCGACCAAGTCTAACAAATTTCATTATTATTATTTTTTACCATGCCTCCGTCATACAATTGATTTGAAAAAAAATGCACAATATTTACAAAAAAATTACAATAGAAAACGAAAAGTCTTTATCATGGAATATTTTTCCTTCTATTTATTTTTAATTTTTAACTTTTAGGCTCCTCTCTGGATATGCCGATTTTAGAGGCTGATAAAAAAATTATGCAACCTATTTGGTTTAATTTTTTTACTGATATTAGTGCAGAACATATTAGTGCATTAGGTGCCCGAAGGAAATTGAAAAATTTTGATTATAAGTTTTTTTTTCGGCGACCAAGTCGAACAAATTTCATTATTATTATTATTTTTTACCATGCCTCCGTCATACAATTGGATTGACAAAATTACACAATGTTTATAACAAAATGACAATAAAAAACGGAAAGTGTCTATTTTGCAATATTTTTCCTTCTATTTATTTTTTATTTTTAACTTTTACGCTCGATATTCTGATTTTAGAGGCTGGGTAGGTAAAAAAATTATGCAACGTATTTTGTTTAATTTTTTACTGATCTTAGTGCAGACAATATCAGTGCACCAGATGCCCGAAGGAAATTGGATTTTTTAAATTATTTTTTGTTCGGCGACCAAGTCTAACAAATTTCATTATTATTATTTTTTACCATGCCTTCGTCATACAATTGATTTGAAAAAATTACACAATATTTATGACAAAATGGCAATAGAGAACGGAAAGTCACTATCTTGGCATATTTATCCTTCTATTTATTTTTTATTTTGAACTTTTACGCGCTCCTATCTCGATGTGCCGATTTTTATAATCAAAATTTTCCAATTCCTTCGGGCATCTAGGGCACTGATATGTTCTGCACTAGAATCAGTAGAAAAATTAACCAAATATGTTGCATAATTTTTTATCGACCCAGCCTCTAAAATCGGCATATCCAGATAGGAGCGTAAAAGTTAAAAATAAAAAATAAATAGAAGGAACAATTTTCTGAGATTGAGACTTTCCATTTTCCATTGTAATTTTGTTATAAACATTGTGTCATTTTTTCAACTCAATTGTATGATGGAGGCATGGTAAAAATAATAATAATGAAATATGTTCCATGTGGTCGCCGAAAAAAAAATACTTATAATCAAAATTGTCCAATTTCCTTCAGGCATCTGGTGCTGATATGTTATGTTATAATTTTCTGAGATTGAGACTTTCCATTTTCTATTGTCATTATGTTATAAATATTGTGTAATTTTTTGAAATCAATTGTATGACGGAGGCATGATTAAAAATAATAATTTACGTTACAACATATATTATACAACAACACCTATTAAAATTGTTAATAAAAATATATAACTATATATTATGGTCCGCTAGATATAGACGTAAGAATCCTCAAAATTTGGATTTTATTTATAGAAGCTGGAATCTTAGAAGTTAACTTCACACCTATTTATCATATGTTTACTTAATAGCCTGCCACATAAAACCTCTATCGTTTTCCTAGGGCTCCCCATGTAGTTGCTTCCCGTTACAATTTAATCATTTCAAGTAACTTCAACTATACATATGTACATTGTTTTCAACAATTTTCTATGATTCCATCAATTTAATACAATAAATCACACAACGAACGACGGGTTTTCAACTAGTAATATATTATTAGACAATATTCTCTGTACAAAATCTTCAAATAAATATGATGTTAACTGGGCTCATAATTTTTTAGCCAAATGCCCATTCCGTCTCAAAAGTTTGCCGACCCTGGCTAGAGTGAATAAAGTATTGAAAATGAAAAATTTAAATATCTAAAAAAGAGATTTTCAATGAAATATAAAAGTAAAAAAACCTCTAACATAACAAAAGATAATTCATTTCTATTAAGTTCGTATGACATTATCCAGTTTCTTGTATCGTTTTCGATGCATACACAAACTACATAGTGTCATACACACATGTAGAAAATGATATAGCGGCGGAATAATAATAAATTCACTTAACAATAACAACACCGTAATAAACAATGTTAATTTTCCATTTAGAAATAGTTATACAGTTTAATATATCAACTCTTATATATAAAACGATATAGGATACTAGATAATGTCATACGGGCTTTAAGATCGTTTAAATTACCAACTTTGACAAATTTAAGAATAATCTTATCGTTTACGAGATCTTAATATTGTGGGCCGAATTAAAATCAGCCAGTACCCACTAATTTCCTTTTATGCACTAGTGAATAAATGTGCTAAAGTGCTTTTGTTCAATTAAAATCTATTTTATGAGTAAACACGCAAGGACCACCCACCACAACACCATTTAAAAGCCCATTAATCATTATACCACAAATATTTATTACGAAGAGCTGATATTATTTTTACTAAGTGCATTTAGTAAAGTCAACCACTGTGTCTAGTCTTAAATATTTGTTGATATATTTAATTCATTTCCTTTTCATTCTATCTTTAGACGTCCATTACGGCGGCTTGAAAGTTTTTATTGCGAAAGCGGCGAAAACATCTTTGTAAACAAAACAAGTTTACATTCAATAAGCGCAGAAAATCAATAGACATAAAGAGTGCGAGGATATTTTACATACAGAGCTAATACATCAAGTAGATATGTATATATATATATATATATATATATATATATATATATATATATATATATATATTGTGGGGTTCAAAGAACCTGTTCGTATTATTTTTTAAATATAAAATACGCCTGAAACATACGCAACTATAAAAAAAACGACATGTTTTAATGAATATGGTCTGCATAAATTTTATATCTACTAAACACGCAATGGTTTAGTTACAGTCATCAACCTTACACTGTAAACACTGTTTAATCTATATTGAACTATTCCATGCCACGAGTGATTTTTAAGCATGGTTAGTCCAAAAAAAAAACGATCCAGTACTATTTAGCTAACTTTATTTTTATGGTATTAAATTAAATTGATATTTTAACTAATCATAACAATATACTTAGACCTAGTGGTTAGAGGCGCAATCCCATACTGGGGAGCGAAAGTTCATACCCCATGGAGGTCATATTTTAGCGAGTAACGTTTTACTGTTTTTCGAGGTTTTCTGTGAAGATACATTATATACCTAAATACCCTTCCGACTGATAACCGTATAAAGGGAGAGATCGTTTTACTTTCCGAATACAGTACTGCTGCAAAATTACTTTCCGAATACAGCACTGCTGTATATGGAAGGTATTGTTTTCGCGAAAAAAATCGAATTCCTAATTTTGACTTTTCTCCACATTTCATGACTTTTCTAGTCGAAATAGACAATTTTTGGAAAATGTCTCTCTCTGTGTGTGTGTGGATATGAATTTGTCTGTGAACAAAACTCTGGGAAAACGGCTGAATGGATCGCGACCATATTTGCTACACCGCGCCTGATCTCCAATTCTTCTGTAAGCTGTTTTTCTACTTTTGCATTAGCTGTTTGACCCCAGTCTAAGTTGCAGATTATCTTCACGTCATCCGAGTCAATGTTTTTACTCAGGAGTAGTTGATGTAATTTATTATATTTTACCCTATCAAAAGCTTTTTCTAAATCTATATAACACTCAAACACGTCCTGATTTATATCTAGACATCTTTGGAAAGGAATATTGGTTCCATAGAGCGCCACTTTTGTAAAGGTAGACAGTAGCCATTGTTTAGGGAGTTCCCCTTTCTCGTAGATCATGTTGAATAAATCTAGCAGAATATCACTTACGTCGTCGTCAAATATTTTAATAAGTTCTATAGGTATTTGGTCGGGTCCAACTGCTTTACTAAGTTTCATAGATTTCAGTTACTATTCTATTTCTGTTCTTAATATTTTTAATTATACGTTGTTAGTTTCTAAGATTGGTTTAGATCTTTCATCGTCAAAGAGTTCCAGGAGGTTCTTTTCCACCTCTTTAGTTTATCTTCTAAGTCAATTATTATTTTCCCATCTTTGTCCTTGATTATATTACTAGTACCTTTGTTTTTATTTTTATTACATCCAGCCATTTCTTTTATCTTTTTGTGCATATTGAAACGATAATATCTCTTTCGATAACCTTTCGATAAACGAGAATATCTCTTTTCTAGTAGTTCTATCTCCACACATTGAACAGTTAGTAGCTTCTATAATTCTTTTTTGCACTGTTTTATGTAGTTTCTTATATTCCTTCGCGTTGTGTTTGTTCTTCCTCTTTTCTTCCATAAGATCCATAATTTATGTTGTTGTCCAAAGTTGTTTCTTGATATTATTGCTCGTTAAATGACTTTTGGCTATTGATTTTAACCTTGTTTGTATATGTTCCCATTTTTCATCCACACTGTTTTCGTTTGTGAAACTTATGGCCCTTATACATTCGTTTATCTCTTGTTTTATTGTTAGTTGAGTTTTAGGATCTTTGAGGAGTTTCGTGTCTATGTAGTTGTTTTCACACTTTGTTATCTTTTTCATTTTTATACCGAGCTTAGTTATTACCGGGCTGTGATCCGAATGAATGTCAGCGCCCGGGTATTCTTTTGTATATTTGACAGCGTTCTTATAGTGGTTATTAATGAGAATAAAGTCTATTTGATTTCTCACTATATTTTCTGGGCTATCGGCTGGTGACTTCCATGTGTATAGTAAACGCTCTGATACTTTAAAAAGAAGGTATTTGTTATCATAAGATTTTTGTCCTGGCAGAACTCGATTAGTCATTCCCTTCTCCCAGACCATAACCGCCAGAGTGTCCTACTTTGTTCTTGCCTACATTAGCAATAAAGTAATGGGGGCCATTACTAATGTGACATTATTTTTGATGCTTCAAAAAATAACGTCTAGTTTAGCATAACAACATAGAACAAGGCTTTATCAGCTCATCATGTGCAAATGACGAACATGCAAGGACCTCTTTCCATTTCCCTTAGAGGATAGAGTCTTCAATACGATGTAAACTGACTGGATGATTTCTTACTTGAGTCGCAGCATCTTGTATTTTTCGTACTTTGTTGTCGAGTATTAATTTCGGATTTAAATCAAGTGATCGCGGTGGTCAAGGTGCAGGACCTCTGTTACCAATACAATTATTTCCAAAATTTGTATTAATAATTACTTGACTTCCTCGCGGTAGTGCACCATCGTACTGGACCACATATTCTGATTAATGTGTAGTGGTATGTTATCAACTAAATAAAAAAATGAGATATGTGTCTGCGTTTAAACGATCATTTATTACTATAATTGCCTATTATGGTATCACTTAAAATATCACCCCAAGCATTGACGCTAAAAAGTTGTTGATATCCACGCATTCTTATTGCATGCAGATTTTCTATCGAGCACACATGTTCATTATGAGTATTATTTATATCATCCCTGGTAAAACTTGCTTCATTAGAGCAAAGTACTCTTGAAATAAAATTAACAGCTTTCGTGTGATTCTGTAGTATCCATTGGCAAATTTCCAGTCTTAGACATTTGTCATCTGGTTATATACTTATATTGGCGGTGATATGCATGTATCATTTCTCGATTTAGTACCCGCCACGCAAAATTTTAGGACACCCGCAAATTGCCTGAACGTCTTCTACTTATGGAGGGATACAAGTGCTGGGAAAACTCCCAAGATACTTAGCCAGGGGTGAGTGGAGCAGGAAGGAGAAAGTGTGCATGGCAAGAGCAATGTGTGGGTTAGACGAGAGAGGAAGGAAAGTGTGGATGGTTCTGGAGTACACCGCGTGTGCGCTGTGTAGTAAGGGAAGCGACACGTGGTGGCACCTTAGCAAAGAAAGTGAGGGGGTGAAAGCAGAGTGGGTTGGAGAGAGCAGAAAGCTGAATTAATGGTTGGGAGAGGATGGGAAGGGCGTGAAAATCTGCAGGGGGCTGGCGTGGGAGAGGAAAGTGGCAAGGGCAGACGGGGTTTAGGGCGAATATGTATATTCCTTTAGTTTTATACTCTCTTAATCTGTATTGTGAGGAGTGTTACTTTTTATTTTTTATTTTTATTGTTATGTATTTTTTTGTTTCTTGCTCTGATGTATGAGCATTGTGTATTGGGGCAGGAGTGTAGTTTTTGAACAGTATGCCAAATAAAGGTCTTTTTTTATGGAGGGATTGTCAAGTGCAACATTAACAACGTTTTTATCTTAGCCGTGTAGAACGTTGTGGAGCGGGATTGCCTGTCTCTCGAAATTTGAACAGTGTATGGCAGGGTTGATTTATGCTGAAATCTACGCCGGTATTCTCTGACTGTATGTTGTGCGTTGCCGTTACAATATCTATGTACAAATATGATATCTGCATATTATGGTGTTGTAAATATATATACATTGTATGCTTATCACAACTATTAGTAACGTTACCTCCCAAATGAATGTCATTTGTGCAACATTTGCTTCAGCAGTTTTTTTCCATGGCTCAACATATTCGGTAAAAAGTCATATAACTCGATAACTAAAAGATATTGCAACGATGTTAATAAAAAAATTTTTTTCTTAGAATCACACAGTTCACCTGTCAGAGTTAGTCATAGAGCTAGTAGATCACCCAGTATAATGAATACATAGTTTTTCATCTAGACGTTATTTTTATTTAAAAAAGTATCCATACACATTTATTATTCTTAAATTTATATAAAATATATAGAATTAAAAATGTTTTATATGGCTATAAGCCGTGGAGTTTTGCGCCGGTCAAGGGAGAAGCTCAGAGGAGTTTAATCCCCTTTAACTTTACAGAAAACACTGTGAAAGATGATTCGCGAAAATTCGCCCCCGTGGGGTTCGAAAACTCAGGTTCCCGAGTGATCAGTACGAGAGGGACGACGCCTTTGACCACTGAGCTGGGTATATAGAATTATAAATGCACATTTATAATACTGAAAATAAAAGATATCTGCTATATGCAAACATACTTATTTCCCTTTACACAAGGAGGTAGAGATATATCGGCACATTCGGCAGCGTAACAGCCACCTAGTTTGATAGCATTGTTCATGAATGCAATAAATTTAGATTGGACAGACACTAAAATAATATTACGATTGTGTTTAATTGATTCTAAAAAAGGTAGCTCATACACACTTAATATTATTATCCCTGGATTCCTCGTGAATAAATTTCAGTCTTAAATTTCTCTTTTACTATATGAATAATGTAGAAGATCAATCCGGATTTTTTACCAACCAATGAATATTTAAACAGATTAAAATGGAATATAATCAACGCCAATTTTAATATTGCCCTCCTCCAAAGAATAATAGCCCAGGAGCAATCAATACCAATGTGTCCTAAAGTACGGTGACGTGAGATTTACAGGTCACGCTTTGTCAGCCCTAATTTTTCAAAGCGTAATCCAATTGTCCTAAATTCCGTTTTATCTCGTGTTACTGTATCAGTGGTTACAAATGGTGTTGTGGGCGGGTGGCCACAGCACTGTTTCAATAAAGTTTTACGCATTGTTCGGAATTAGTTGGTAAAACTCTGTGAAATAAAAATGTACTGTATATAAATATATTGCAACGTTATGTAACGAATTTTTATACGAAGGCTACAAAAGTACAAACTGCAGTAGGAAAGCTAATGTTATTTTAATATTAATACATCACCCTTATTACATATTATACAAGCATTATATTCAAAATACTTTATTGTATGAATAATTAATTTTAGTAATGGTGCAAACATTATATTGTAAACTAACCCCATGTTACTGCACTCTGGCATCACAAGTTTTAATTAAAATTATTTCTGTAAAACACCACTATCGAGAAATCGATCGATGCTAATAAAGTGCAGTTTAATAAAAGCGACGTTTCAAATTACAGCTTTAATGCTTTGCTATAGCATTGAATACTTTGCATAAAGTGCCGGCCCTCAGTTAATTTAGGCTTTCTATAATGGCGGCAATGCCAAGTGTCCTTCCGACGGATCTATTTTTAGGACCTAAATACTATATCCTTCACAAACGCATGCTTTTGCAATAAAGGGGATAACGGATATCCCTCGCTTCATGCCATGGCGTTTGGCTTACCAGCTACCCTAAAATATTTGAGACGGGGAGGGTGAGCTTTGCGGCGGAATATGCGTTTACATATCGTGTGCCAAGAATACGTCAAAACAAGCAAGTTTTATTTAATCATGGAAGGTGGTGGTGGTGGTTTAGTTCGAATTATTTATGATGTATTGATGTATTTGTGTTGTGGTGAGAATACAATGTATGTTCGCGTATAAATGATTAGTAATTGCTGATGAATTAATTTCATTAATTGAATTCGGTGGTATTTTATGTTATCAACTTTATTCGGTTATATCGTAATAAGTTATGGTTATTAGTCTTATTGGTAAATAGCTTAGTAAGTAATAGTAATAATAATAATAATAATAGGAGTAAGTGAATTTTCCAGATTATAATAAACTGTGAGTGCGAAATTCTAAATAATAATAATAATTCACTTTATTCTCCAAGAATGTAGTAGTAGTAATATACAGATTTATAAATATCAATAAACAGAACGGAGAAAGTGTGAGGTTCCCGTATAAAGGTGTTAACCTCACCGATGCTGCCTAATGAAATTAATTACAACAATTGTTATTTATTTATTTAAGCCTAACTCTATCGTACTGATAAGTGCAAGAATGCATATTATTCTTGTGTACATTTTTCTTCATATGTTCATGTCCTGTGTTATTTGTAGCTAGTCATTTTTCTTACATTCGTTTCAGAACTATCTTATTATGTTTGTCGCTTACTGGGTCTACCTGTAAATTTTGTCTTTATGTTTCGTTCCTTATTTCTATCCGTTCTTAGTCCGCTTATAATTATTATTACAAATATCTTCTATTCTATTGAGTTTGGTACAAAATAAGACCATAAGATTAATACTCATAACACTGGACAACAAAATGTTTTGTAATACAACTTTCCCTTTATAGAAAAAGTTAAACGCCATCTGGCAACACCATATCAGTTAGCAATGCACACCCATATGGTAATAAGCGTCAATATGCTCATGCCATCAAGATCATCGAGTAGTCCCTTCTGAATAATATTCCAACAGAGTGTTTGAGCTCTGCACAAAGCTAACCTAATAAAATATATAAGTGGCGATACCATGGCCCTGTCCGTTTGGCTTCTACTAGTGACTAGTAGTAACACATGCTGACGTCATGCTGTACGATTAGAATGCGCGTGACGTCAGCATGTGTGACCACTAGTCACTAGTAGTAGCCAAACGGACAGGGCCCATATCAATTGCATACCCATATGATATTGTGTGAAATACGTGTGGAAAAATAAGAACGTTTATTTTAGAGGTGAATAAGTGCCGATATAATTTAAATTATTATAATGTTATAATTTGAATATAATATTTTTTTTTTTTTTAAACATGTTTATATCGAAAAGTTAAGAGTCTTGAATTTTCGCGAATAGAAATATTATTAATTAACCTAAATAAGCATATAATACATTACATATTTTCAAATATATCATCATTTAAAACTTTATTTTCGTTTTTATATTATAAAGATATATATATATATATATATATATATATATATATATAAAATTATGTTATATATTTATTATAGAAGAGGGATTAAAATAAGTATACATTTTTATATGCTGTAGTCACCTATAAATGTATTTACAGTTTACTACTGTATATACAAAGTTATATTGGTGATTAATTTTTTAGAGTTTGTATAATCCTTGCCAAAAATATAATCGTTTATAATAATTACTAGCACTATAATACGAAGCAAAGTACAGAATTTATTTTCATTTGCTTTACATAGCCTGCAAAATCGATAAAACACTTTCCTAATTATTACCACCGCATGTATCTACCATGTACAAACTCATTTGAGGTAAAATAAAACAAAATCGATCCGTTCGCTATTTGCGTGCAGACAATTACCAGTCGAATAAATATTAAAGCAATCGCATGTAATTAATTCGCATATAAACGAATATTTTATGCGCTATCTTGTTAAAAACAAAACAATTCCGTAAACAATCCGCACAAATCATGTGGTTAATTCTAAATGAGTCAAGCATTTACGTATTAGATGTATTGATTCGCTCATGTTTACATACAAGTATTTACAACGCAAATGTAAAACTCGATAACTCGATAATACAGTTAAGAATTGTTTTGGTGGAAAGTAATGAATTAATTAAATCTAGAAAATCAAAAGTAATTAAAAATATTGGATTGTTAAGGCGTCTACTTTGTGATAATTCATTTTAAAGGATAAAACGATTTTTTACTTTGTTTTTTATCACACTTCAGTTACACTTTGCAACTAGTTTCGGCTAAGCTCGGAGGAGCTCGAAAATGGCTAGAGCTTAGCCGAAACTAGTTGCAAAGTGTAACTGAAGTGTGATAAAAAACAAAGTAAAAAATCGTTTTATTTATCCTTCAAAAGTAATTAGTTAGAATAATGTAGGAAAATATATAGTGATAGTAATATCACGTAATATATTATTATTACCGATGTCAATTTGTTTGTGTGATATTTACATTTATATTAACATCCGTCTCCCGCGGAAATTAATTTGTGCTGTATGCCACACACAGTGTAACTATTTGCCTATAATTAGTTATGAAATGTAGTTGTAGTTGTAGTAATGGAAATTATTTTAATAACTAATAATACGTATGTCTCTTTAGAGCCGGCTCAACACGGTAAACAAAGTAAGCAGGGGGCGCCGAGTCGTCATTTGGCTCCTTTGGTTATGTAAATAAATATGACAATTATAACTTCATAATAGTTATTGAAATATACAGGTGGGTCGATTTTACTTCTAACTGATCTTAACGAGCCTTCTTCACATTGACAATCACAAGACAGTCGTTTTAGACAAGACAATTTCTTAGCTCAAAAGTTGTTCAAGAAATGAATTCATAAATCCTCCTCCCATACAATTTGTCCTTAACAAATAGAACGCGTTATATTTTTCCATTCGATCTACCATTCAATTCAATATTTCAAATAATTTGCTGTTTGATACGAGACAATTTAGATTGTCTCGCATCTTGACTAACTTTTGAGTCAAGAAAGTGTCTTGTCTAAAACGAACTTGTGGGACAATATGGAGCGGGAACCAGGCACGAAAGAGGGAAATGACTAATAAGCTTCTGCGCTGAAAATGGGCTAACAATAACATACACACAGTACATAAGCTACATATTAGACGATTATAGAGTGGGATCCTAAGAGGGAACACTCTGTAATTTCTTTTATTTCACGATTGACGAAAAACGGTTAAATATTTTTTTAATTCGGTATCACGTAAACTATTTGTATGTCTAAAAATAACATTCATATCCGGTTTGGCCGGAAGTGTATACAGCTGTCGTTTCTCAAATGACACTATATACTTTTTTGCAGTTTTTATATTATTCGCTTAATTCTCTTTACGATCGTATAAACATTTATTTGGTTATATAAACAAATTTTCAAGGAAATTGATGAAATTAAATATTTGGACCGATGCGACGTCGCCATACTAAGGGACAGAAATGAACCACAACGACTACACATGATACATGCATCTATCCTTAAATATTTCGGGCATATCACTAGAAGGAGAGGTGAGAACCAAGTAATACAAGGGAAAATAGAAGGTACCAGATCAAGGAATGATCTCCAAAACTATGAAACGATCTTTACGAGCCACAAAAAGCAACCCCCGGAACCGAGAAAGATGAAGATACACAATGCGAAGAGTTTGGCAAAAAAACTAATTATAAATTAAACTAAAAAAGTGTTTTATTGCTGTACCATCCCAAGAAGTTAGGAACCTAAGTTTCTTTCTTCTACTATATATATATATATTGAGGTTTGTGATGTGGAGGGGCAGTGAGGGAAATGCCAATAAAGGTCTTTATATATATATATATATATATATATATATATATATATATATATATATATATATATATATATATATATATATATATATCCTAGTGCGTTGAACTGCAAGGGCAAGAGCCGGCCCTGTTCCATGTTGTCGACAGATTAAACGGGGACAGACGGGGATCATAAACTAAGATATTATTTTTGGTCATATAATTATTATAAGCCATTAGAAATTGATACAAAAATAAATATTTTAACTACCTTAGCAACTGGAACCAGGAGATATAAGACCAATACTGTTATATAATCTTTATAAATGATATTATTAGCATAATAAAAACTGCTTATAGGATATAAAAATAAAAACTTGAAATACTAATATCAGAGACCGTATTCGCTCATGATATGTGATAAAGTTATGTATACGGCTGTTAAAATATATAAATTGAATGAATTATATTTATCTCACCAGAATCAATATCAACTCTGCCAGTTTGGTATCTGTTCGGAATAAGGCTTAGAAGAGCATGGAGGGAATGTAATATAAATAATAATTATATTATTATCATTTATATTACACTCCCTCCACGCTCTTCTAATCGACATTTGTAGATCTCTCACTGAAAACATAAGTTGCGCGTAATTTATTGAAAAAAAAACTTAATTAAAAATATATCTAAATGCAGGCTGATTCATATACAGCATAGAATTTTAATATGAAAATATAATGTAACATTTTTATCTGCTAACGCTATATAACATTAACTTTAGTCCTGTAGATATGGATACAGTACTGATGGTTAAGGAATGTATTTACATCGCGTTCTTAGTGTTGTTGAGACAGCGGACAGGTTTCTTAGCAAGTAGATGTTTTTATCTAGATATTAGATCACAGACATCCCTATGAACCATTAAATTCAATGTGTCTAAATGTACGCTTAAGAATTTGGTGGAATTAGCAATGTTCAAAGGACATTTATGTTCTTTATTCGCACTGTTATGGAGGAATTAAGCATCACCAATATAAATAAATATATAAATTCACGTTTCGTTAATTTTTGACCACCCTATACATTAGTTAGACAATCTGACTATGCCCAAAGACGTTTCAGATTAAGCAAAACTTGTTTCAAAGAGTGACTATATCTCGAGAAATGCAAAATTAAAAATAGTGCAACTTACCCTCGAAGAGGGAAGTTAAACGCCATCTGGCGGCACCACATCAATTAGCAATGCACACCCATATGGTAATAACCGTCAACATGCTCATGTCTTCAGGATCACTGGGTAGTGCCCTCTAGAGAATAATATTCCAACAGCGTGCTTGAGATATCAGCACAAGGCCAATCGTATAAAACATATATAAGTGTGAACCCACCTCGTAGCAATCTACATATCTAGATTTCGATCTTATTAGATCTCGTCAGTGTAGCTCAGCTAGTGCTAAGAGGTGGGTTACGTTAAGTATAGTTACGTATATAGATAAAATTTCATTATTATTGTCCCAGGCAGAGAATTGAATGGATTCTTAACGTGTTTACTTTTAATCATTAGAACAAGAAAATAGGAAGACCAAGACAAAAAATTGGATTAAGCTATATCGGAGCTATTAGAAAGGAAAGGAAAACTATTTATGCTTTATTTATAAATTTTGAAGCTTTGAATAAAAAGCGAAGTATCGATTCATAAAAGAAGGAGTTTCTTATATTTTTTACCTTACGCCGCATACCCAATAGTGAATTTACATAACTAGTTTTCGGCGAAAAAATACATCCCATTTTTCATTGGTCTTCCTATTTTCTTGTTCTAATGATTAGCAGTAAACGTTAACAAAGCATTAAACTCTGTGCCTTAGACAATAATAATGAAATCTCTGGAAGATATGCAAACTCCAATATACATAATGAAATTTATGAAAACTTACCTATCAGAGAGAGAATATAATGCTGCAGATTCAAATACAAATGTTGATATGAAAGGCGGGATGAATCAAGGGTAAATGTTGGGGCCATTGTAATGGAATATTCCATACGATGGTGTACTTAAGCTAGTACTTCCAGCCGAAGCTATGACAATATCCTTTGCGGACGATTTAGCAATTATTGCGAAGGAGCAACATACACCAATTTCGTTTATGATTCAGAATCTGTTCTGGACTGGTCTTAGCTAGCTTAGAACAGCCTGGAACAGCTCCCGAACAATACATGAATGTGGCTATCATTAAATAAATATTATTACGATTGGGTGAGCGAAACTGGTCTAAAATTCGCAGTGAACAAAAAATAGTAGTATTGTCAACAAGAAGAGTCTGCAGAGTTAATAATGATACTATAAACATTTTAGGGGAAACATTTTGTCGAAAACTTTAAAATCTCTAAGAGTAATTATGGATTCAAATCAATTCCATAGTAACTATATAATTGAGGCATCGATAGGGGCAGTAAGAGTAGAAGTGGCAGTAGCAAGACTAATGCCGAATTTAGGAGGTCCTGGCGAATGTAAACGTAGATTATTAGCTACTGTAGCAAGATCTAAATTAACAACTTGTTCAGCGGCTATAACGAGATAAATAGAAATATAGCAAGGCAACGAAGGGCTTTAAGATCAGGAAATCTTATAATAATTAGGTGTAACCGAATAATATCTACTAACGCTTCTTTCATTAAATATTACAGAAAATATATTGGTATTGGAGCGTTAAGCAGAATTCATTAAAAAGAAGGACGAATATGTGACAGTGGAAAATAAAATAAAAGAGGAAAATATTGCTACATGGCAAAGAAGATGGTCACTAGAAAATAAGGGTGGGTGGACAAGCAAGTTAATCCCAATTATTAAACCATCGCTAGAGCGTAAATACGGTGAACTACGACACTGGATGGCACACATTTTGTCAGGACATGGATGCTTCCAATCATATTTGGTTAGTATTAGAAAATGCTTCAGTAAAAATTGTATATACTGTGTTGATATGAAGTTATAGATGATGTTGAACACACACTTTTATTTTGTTCTAGTTGCAGCAACGAAAGAGATAAATTACGTAATACGTTGAGTGGAATTATCACGTCTTTATCAATCGTTACAATGATGTTAGATTCTGATTTTAAATGAAAAACGATGTGTTCCTTTGCATAACAAGTCTTAGGGAAATAATTCAGTCTTACTGCTGAAAGTCAAATGATTGTGTAAGACTTTTTAGTTTCGCGACCAGCGTTGTGTTATGGCGAGAACGGGCTGACGAGAGGCTTAGCTGGTAGGTCGGCCCGAGAGGGTCGAAATCTAGCACTGCTGGAGTTCCAGTAAGGCCTCGCGTTTGTCTTTCGAAGATTCCCTACCTCAAGCCATACAAAAATCACATATAAGTGTGAATCCACCCCTAAAGCCTTGGTTTCCTAGGAAGCGGTGTCATTTTGACGTCACTCATTTTATTATACGTATATTTAAATAAATCTGGTAATCCAGAGAGCGGTATACTTCAAAGTATTGAGAAAATGTCATGAATTACACTAGAATCTGGTGAGTTATTCAATTACATGTGCTTAAAACGTATCTTGTAATGTGTAAATGACTTCAAAAACGGTCGTATTTATCGACACCGCTTGCTAGGAAACCAGGCTTTTAGCAATCTAGATATGTAGATTTCGATCTTATTAGATCTCATCACTGTAGCTCAGCTAGTGGGGGTGAATTCACACAATATTTCGAGTGGTTATATACAAAAACAACTTTCCGCCATGGGTGTGCAGTATTGCGGTGTAGTACCGCCAGATGGAGTTTAACTTTCCTCCTAGGGGGAAAGTTGTATCATTTCTCTTCTACTCGAAATATTGTGTGAATTCATCCTTACTAGCTGAGCTATACTGATGAGATCTAATAAGATCGAAATCTAGATATGTAGATAGCTAAGGGGTGGATTCACACTTAAATATGTTTTATAAGATTGGCCTTGTGCTGATATATTAAGCACTCTGTTAGAATACTATTCCATAGAGGGCACTACCTGGTGATCCTGATGGCATGAGCATGTTGACGGTTATTACCATATGGGTGTGCATTGCTAATTGATGTGGTGCCGCCAGATGGCGTTTAACTTTCTTCCTAGGGGGTTAGTTGTATCATTTTTAAACAAAAATAAGATTAGGTTATGTTAGGTTAGTATAAGTGCCTGTGTGTGTATGACTATGAACAAACATGCGGGAAAATGGCTGTATGTTTCGGAACAAAAATTGTAAATTGGATTGTTATCACTATGGTACAAATCCGCGAGGAATATCTACAACAAAACGCGGCAGGTTTGGTTAGGTTTAGTTAGTGTATGTATGCACATACACTAACTTACCTAACCAAACCTAATCTTATTTTTTTTGTGCGTGCATGTGCGTGCATGTGCATGTGTGTTTATGTCTGTGAACAAACAATAGCTGTATGGTTCAGAACCAAATTTTTAAATTGAATTTATTATCACTATGGGACAAATCCTCGAGGAATATCTATGTCAAAACACGGCTAACCAACAGTTTGTCTGACACAAATATATTCTATTGCGTGTAACTTTGTAGACAAACAAAAATCTAATTTAAATTTTGAATTCTTTTTCGGTTATTTTCATTTGAAATATTAACCTGTTAAAAACAGTAGCTCTTCCTAAAAGTATTCATAAAATAGTGCGGTACGTGCATAAGTTTATTTTATATTATAATGAAATGCAAAATTAGCACATTGATAGAAATCTATTTGTATTGTAATCATCTAGATAGATTCCAAAATATATAACACAGCTTTCCCTGATATACAACCTGCATAATGCAGTATGCGGAAGATTAATTTACGCAAATGTCACCGCAGTGTACTTTATAACCTTATGCAGTATATACCTTTTTAATAACAAGCCCGCAGTTGTCCTTTATGTTTTCATCATGACCAAAAAGTTTAATCGCCCACATAAATTTAATACCAGGCTATCAACTTTATTTAGCACAATAATAGACAACCATATTGGGGACATAATTAGTTTTCAGAACTACATGGCCCGTATGACATTTACTAGTTTCCTATATCGTTTTATATATAAGAATTGATATATTAAACTGTATAACTATTTCTAAATGGATCGAAATCGTCTCCTCAAAATAATTCAAATGTGACTGACACCACTTTCATTCTCATATATTTATTATTTATCGCGTAATAATAAATAGTTGTCCCCAAATATTTTTCTGTTTCAATTGTGTGAAAATTAAAATCTGTAGCCCGTTGGGCCAGCTTCCAACATTTATTTCAAACATTTCTCTATAAATCTCAAAATGGAAGGTAGTGGAATTAAAGGGCACTATGCATGTTTGCCCTCAAAGGAATAGCCGTACGTATTGATAAATTCTTGGCGTGCGCAACAAACATAGTTATGCACTTAATTAAAGTGACTTTCGCTGTGATATTGTAATAATATATGTACTTCATAAACTATATAAATCAACTGCATTTGATTATAATTTTATATAATATATAAACATTGATGGGCAACAAAATTAATTACTATCTTCGGATATAGGATTAGGTGCTGATTACAAATCAACCTCAATTTTTACATAGCAGATACAGATTAATTACTAATATGTTTTATCTTAATCGTAAGGATTGTGTAAAATAATGTCGGAAACCCCCCTCTAATTTCTCACTGACTAATGCACGTAAATTATAAAATGTAATTTGTTTCTTCATTATATGTGCAATATGGATATGTAATTTTTTGTAGACTCTATGTCACCGTAAATAAATGTTGTGTTATTATATAAAGTTATATTTAAAATTTTAGACTAGGAATTATAAACATAACTATAACATTTATAGCGTTAGAATATACAATATCCTACTGTTATTACTATTGTAATCAATTTAAGCTAATTTTATAGCCACTAATATAATTGATCATATGGTCGTGAGTTACTACATAATTAATATTTCTATATCCCATACTAATCAACTAATATTAAACCGCATAATGTGGGTTGCTCTTTATCAGATTCTATACGCGAAATATCTGTTTAATTATCAGGACTTAATGTAATCCAGAGGCTGCGTCTGTTGTTTTGCAATCAAACTTTCCTTTAAAATGCATTGTGATAGAAGTGGGATTTGCTATTGTTCCAATCGCCGTATATAGCAGACCAGAAAGTGCATAGTGGAATTCAATAAGGATTATGTACAATATCCCCTCTTATGGAATCACTTGCTACACACAAAAGGAATCGGTTAGTATGGATTTATGGTGTATCAGTGGGCTTGCAATTGCTTGTCGCAATACGAAATAATCCGATCACAACTATATACAAATAAATGTTATACTAGGCTGATGGCTGGTTTCTGCTTAAATATATGAGACAAAGGCTCGGATTTATGAAGCAGATAACTCTGGAGTAATTTCTAATTCGTAATTAAAATGTGACTGGAAACTTTGACATATAATGTGACGTAGCCATACATAAACAAAGTTTATGAAATGGAAAGTTAATAACAATGTATGCAACATCTAACAACATAATCACAGGCTATAGTTAAGTCGCCTCTATTTAGCTTAAGTGTTTGCCTGAAGTACAATGAATCATGTATTTATAGCTTTGATGAAAGTGGGTTACTTTCATCTAAGCTATAAATACTATTTTTTTATATATTTGTTATAATATTTTGATATTTATATTGTAGTTGTATTGTAATTCAATTTTCTTTTAAATTGTACACTACGGTAGTCAAATAACACTTCTATATCTATTCTCTATTCTATATCTACTAGAATAGCGTTTGATTACTGCATCACCCTAAACGATTAGAAAACGTTGGTTTCTACATTGTTCCACTGCACACACACACATATATATATATATATATATATATATATATATATATATATATATATATATATATATTGTTGACGATTCTATTCTTCTAGTATAGATAGAGTTTTATTTGACTACTGAGTACAATTTAAAAGAAAATAATATAATATAATAATTGAACTATTAGGTAGGATGGAATTTTACTGATATAAAATATTAAATAAAATAAGAAATGCAATAGAAAAAAAAACAGTGGAATAATAAAACCAAAACCAAACCAAAACAACCTTCAATCTTTATAGGGCTATCAACCATGAGGCTTTTCCGCCGGTCATGGGAGGAACCCTACAAAATGTATTCCTCATTTCTTATTTTAAGACAGCATTAACCCAACTTTAGTTTTATCTACAGGCACTTGGGAGACCAGATCAAAAAGAATTAGTTATTATAAAATACGTAGATTTATCTACCATATTTGAATTATGGTTGAATATGTAGTTAAAAAAAATACGGTTTATCCGTCGTCAATAAACTGTAGTGTCATATTAAAACATGTTATTCATTCAAATCACAAATCAACACGAAAAACATATCAAAATTACGCTTTCACACTCATAGCTTTTAATCTCAACTTCTAAAAGAAAATAGAACTCCGCAAACGCGAACCAGCAGACCGTCGTTTTTTTTTTTACAATCACCGCCTAAACTTTCTGATGTATGTTTGTACGTAACAGTAAGTTTTACGAGCATTGCAAAGTTTTTACTCTGGCGAATAATAATTCGCGCACGAATCCGAGTTAATTACGTCCACTATTATTTATAATTAAACGCTCAGAGTTGTGAACTAGTAAATTATATCACACAATATTCCGTCGCCGGCGTCACAATAGATGTCTTTCGCGAACACCGCCGCCGCCGGTAGCTGGATGCGGCGGCGACAGCCACTTATAATTTTGACTTAATTGGGCTCTTAGAAAATTAACCGATCCGTGTGCATCCCGGTTTATACATGGCAGTTTGGATAAATTGCGGATGAAAATTTTATACGACGTTACTTCCTTCCCACTGTGCTCGTTTAATAAAGTTTTGCGATAAATACGTAATTATTGCGCTTACACTTTTAATTTATTTCGTGTAATTTATTATTCCATTAGAGTTTTTTTTAGCGACACACTTTATATTTAGTTAGAATTTATGGGAGCGCACAGTTATAAATGTGTCGAGCGCTTTTGCATAGGTACTCAATGAAATTACCTAGTTCATATTTTAGGAATTAAAGTTCATACGAATCATCGATTTGTAAGTTTTGCTATGGGTTTTCGGAATATCTGGATATAGTGAAAGTATGTTATTCAATTATAAGAGATAACATGTCTTAGGACTGAAATTGTATACAAAACGATTTATACATTATGCTATGGGTTTTTGGACTCTACTTTTATTCGCCTTTTCTATTTTATAAACGTGAATCTGGGAAAATGTATTTTAAATTAAGAAATCTTCCTGGGTCGTTATTACTATACTATTGAAAGTGAGGTCATCAATTAATTGAGCCTATGAGAATGAACGTAGCATAAGTCACATTTGAATTGTTTTGAGAGATAGAAGAGTTTGTGTTTGGTATTTATGTAAATCGACGTGCGCAATTACATAGTTGAAGTCAATTTATTCATATACAAATATGTAACTGCGTACGTCGATTTACATAATACCAAACGCACAATCTTCTCATTTTCCAAACAATTCAAATGAGGCTTACGCAACTTTCATTCTCATAGGCGTCAAGTCAGTGAAAGAATGGTAAAATATTTTAGCAATGAAAGTACAGTACAGAGTAAAATCGATCTGTATGTTTGCTATAAGTTTTTCTAGATGTGAGATATCTGATCGAGTTATCGTAGTTGGTACAATGTAAAATCACCATATCATTTTTGTACATTACAAATGTTTATTTAAGTTCTAAAGTATACTGATAATCAACGTTACGCCAATCAACACACACCTTTGTTACTAAGAACATTGCGCCGAGAATTTACATAAAGCTGTCTAGGAAATTTAAACTCGCTGCATGTTTCGCATTACTTACTTAGCTAGAAGTAATATAATATTGGCGTTACGATGATAGGACATCCACTGAAATATATTAGATTGGATCTGTATGAGACATATTAAATATTTAAAGCATTTTATGCGAGTGGTCGAATATATTAAAGTTTTATAATTATAACTTCGTCGCGAGATTTAAGTTTCTATAGAACTCAGTTTATATTAAATCAACCATGGAGGGTTCTTTGTATACTGTAAGATTATATTTGTGAAAGTTAATTAGCTCTGAGGATCATTTCCCCTGCAGCCCATCACGGGTTCCTTTATACTCAAAGAGAATATAATTTGTACTTCCTACATAACATTTCAATACTGCTACGGAATTAAATGGTAAGTTGATATTATTCGAAGGTTGTTTATTAATAATTACCACAGTATGATATCTGCGTTAATGTTTTCTGTTTATATTTACAATAGTAAGTAGATGCCAAGTCCTGTTAGTTTCAGGATAATTTTATTACCGCACTGAATAGTATAATATATTGTAAAAGTTCAAAAAAAGACGCCAGGAAAAAATTACGTAACTAATATGTGTTGTTTTTGAGAACTCGAATTATGAAAAATTCTATTATCTTGAATTTTACGTTGATATACTCATATTAAGGTGAATATACTTACATAAAATAATAAAATAATAAATTGGCCGAACGAATCTAGGAAAATAAGGTATATTATAACTTTTGTTGCTGTGTGTTTATTATTTATTATTTTATTTCAGCATAAACCCACCTTTAATGTAATAATATAAGCAAATTATATTAGAGTATGAAGCTAAAATAGTAAGCAAGACTTAAAATTAATATAATATTAAGTAATACTGAACTTTATGATGCTATTATCTGATTAATGTAAAATGAAATACATTGTGATAAAATTTTCTGAACAATAAGAATATTAAATTATGAAAGAGTAAAGTAGATAATACTGTTAACCTTATTGCTGTGACATTTAAAAACAAGTTGATGTTAAATATCGTAAACTCCAACTTAATTAACAACATCTCTTACTGAGTTTTCACGTAACTGACTACTGAAACATAACAGACGAAGCATAGACTACAATTAATAAAAACTCGTTTTTCTGCTTTCTTCGTTCTTTCTCTTTTAATAAGGACCGAAATCTCATATACTTTTTATGTACTCTTACATCCGCAATTTCCACTATAATTCCACGAAATAATAGAACCACAACATACGGCTGAAAGGCGGCGCACGAAATTGCACAGTTGTAATTGTTCCTTCGAGATTTCCGCACGCAAATTAAGAATACAACACCTCCCATAAAGTACGCCCGCGACGGAAACGAGTGTGAAAAACGGAAATGAAACGGCCCCGTGTAGAATTCTTAGAATTAAATCCCGCGTATCCAATCGCGAACCATTTCGATCTGCATGAATAATTATAGTTACAACAAATGCGATGCGAATAAATCGGCATGTTTGAATACACGCTATTATAAATATATGTTTAAATATAAATCATTCCCTTTGATATGAATGTAGCAGGATTTAAAAGCCCGCATGAAACGCGAAACGTCCGTTTAAAAGCTTAAGCACTTAGCAAATCGCACACATACACAAAAAGCTGGAATGAATATTAAACATTTAAAAGAAAGCAACAATGAAATATTTTTGCGATAGCAATATAAATCTATAGTGTAGCCGCGATGCGCGCTACACTGCATTAAACTTAAAATGTCTAATATATCCTTGTTAATTTTGGATGGCGGCCAACTTTCCATGTAATTGTGGGTTTCGCTGCAAGTATCACGTTCTAGACTGAATTAGATTTCATTACTGTTTTATGAAGAATGTAAAAAAACTATTTGCAGCATATTTATATCTGTCAGTTGGTTTGTGTGTAACCATAAAAATGACAAATTGCATAAACTGTACTAAAATGTGTTATACATATAAAATGTATGTGTTTTTTTGATACAGTTATAGTAGTAGTATTCTCTCTCATAATTTATACGTTGAAAGTCGTGTTGTACTAGATATATATTTATAACAACAGTTACAGTATATATTGAATCAATAGTTTTAGTTACAATTGTAGTTATGTAACATATATCGTTTAATATTGTTCTGCAACAGCTTTTAATGCAGTGCAATAAATATATATTATTACAAGAGTTTGCACTATTGGTAATCGAAGTTGTTAATAAAGTTCATAAATTTATGTGTGCAATTAGTTTCCTATACACGAATTTTCTAATATAACGAATATATACCATTCTTTTAATTAAATAAACCCGTGGAATGAAGCGTATACAATATATTTTATTACAAGAAAAGCAATTTACAACATACTATTGTATTTATTGTGTGACAAAGTAGTTTTAGTTTGCTTCTTAAACCTATTGCATCGTTTTTATTGCTTAGTAATTTGATTTCCAACTTCCAACAGTAAAGAGTATTAAACTAGATTTTTTTTTGTAAAAGATTTAATCGATTGCCATTTCACAGCTTACGAGCGGGCGTATTTATATATTCAAGCGCATTTATCGTCCAATTCAGATTGTCGTTTCGTAAATGATTTTGACGGAGAGATAATTTGTATAACATACAACATTCTTTTTATCGTATGCTTTCGTAAAATTAGGCGGCAGATTTCAAGAATCGCGAATTGTGTATAACAAGTATAGTATTGGCCGGCCCTAGCACGGTTCCCTGCAGTACACCTGCACCTATTTCTTGCAGATGAGAGTATTGGTCTTCTTGGTTTATGCGAAAAGTCTGCCTGTTAGGTAACATAACATTATATCAACATTGTTTGGGTAGAATTTTGTCTAGTTTATGTATGAGCTCTAGGTGGCATACTTTATCGAAAGCCTGAGCAATGTATAAAAAGACATCTGCACAAGCCAATTTTTCTTCTAGGGCTTTTCTAATGATGTTGACGATCTTATGCGTCTGGTCGATGGTTGAGTGTTGAGATCTTCCTTGGTTTTGAGTTTACCATTTAGTTTAATACTCCTTTCAATTGTTGTTCTGATGTCTTCCTAGTCCGTTGTTTTGTTTACGAGCCTGGGTTGGGTTTCCTCCCTAGTTGTACTTTTGCTGAGCGTTAATACGATTGGTGAGTGGTCTGAGTTAAGGCTTTTTTTGTGATGATATTTTTCTCATTACCTAGAAGAAAACTGTCTTATATGTATAACATGTCTGTTTCGTATACGGTGTTTTTGAAGCTCAGAATTGATTTTAGGTTTGTAGTCTCTTAAAAACGAGGTGTATATTTTTTATCTTTATAGTTCAGAAATTAAATGGTTGTGGGGTCTACAACGTGGTAATATATTTTCAATGAAGGAGATGAATAAAACTACTATGTTTTTTACAACTTGTTTCAAAACAAGTCTTAAAAAACATAGTTTTATTATTATCTTCTTCATCTTCATAGTTTTATAAATTATCGCATTGTCTTTGAATGGCCGTATATTTACTTTTATATTTTATGTATACAGCTCTGATAATAAATATATTTTTTTTTAGATTATTATTAATATTAAATTCTTCTGCTCAAATAGCACTTAAAACATTTTATTTTCATTCTGCATTAGCTTTATGAATACGTTTATTTTAAATTAGATTATTTCGCCGAATAAAATTGCTCCCAAGCTTAATGTTAAGAAGTATAACGTTGTAATGATAACGATACAGGACAAGCGTAGAGGCTATTAGCAAACATAAGCCTTACATATTGTTTTAAGCTACCTGACGTATTTACACAAAACAAATTACACCGAGCGCATTAAATGCTGCAAGTAATTTACGTGGGCTGTATTGTTCCACATTATTACATTTATGTGAGAGAAAGGTTGTTCTTGTATGAAATTAAAGTGAGGATAAACATAATATTTTTATTATTTTACTGTTTATATTAATGTCGGTTAATAATTTCCATCTCGTTAGTATAAAGAGATGGAAATTATTAACCGACATGTGTTAGTTCAACACAGGTATGCGATTTCTAACAGTAATACAAAAACATTTATACTTTTATATTTATATTTAAATATTTGTCCTGTAATTGGATTTTAATCTCTTGGGCAATAAAAAATATTATAACAATATTATTATAAATACTATTGAGCACAAATTTCTTATACAAGACCACATCCAAATTAAGGTAGATTCAACACACACTGAAATGGAACAACAATTAAAGCGAGCCCGTAAAGCAGGGTCGATATATATATATATATATATATATATATATATATATATATATATATATATTGCTTCACATTATTATGCCCTTATAAGATATAATATTATGCAGGATAGAAATTGCTCGCAGCACATTCTATAGAATGGGAAACTTCTTATGTTGCATTCAACTCAGCAACATAATAAAAATTAAGATAATAAAATGCTACTTATGTTTTATACTACTGTATGTAATAGAAGCCGCAACACTCAAGGAGTAACAATTAAACTGGAACCATTCGAGATGTGGTTGTTTAGAAGAATCCTTAGAACGCCATGGTCGTATAGAATAACTAATGTGGAAGTCATACGTAGAATGGAAACACAAAAAGAGATTATTAACACAATAAATGATATAAATTAGAATATATAAGCATTGACTAAAAAGTCAAGTAGGTTATTAGTCAATAATATAAGTCATGTAATGCGAGGAGGGCGGTAACAATTCCAACGATTAATAATCCAAGGAAAAATGTAATGCAAACATAGCATAGGATGCTGTTAAATTTCGTGGTTATGTAACTTAAGAAAATGGAACTGAACATCTAATGAACTATTCAGGACAGCAGTAAACAAGATCAAGATTGTCAAGATGGTGGCCAAACTTTTTCGAAGACGGCACTCTAAGAAGAAGAATCACTAATAAATGGTTATATTAGAGATCCTTTTTTTACTTTATTGTTTCTCCATGAGAATAAAAAAAACATATTTTTATAGTTATCAATCCGAGGGCTTTTCGACAGGTAGTGGGAGAAGCTAACAGGAGTGTAATCACCCGGTATTTGCTTCATTATATGAACCTGTGAGAATGAAAATGGTGTAAGTCACTTTTGAATTTTTGTGATAAGAAGAAAATTTTGCGTTTGGTATTTATGTAAATCGACATACGCAGTTACATTTTTGCTTATGAATAAAATGGTTCTAAGTTTGTAACTGTGCACGTCGATTTACATAAATACCAAACCCAAAATCTTCTCTTTTTCACAAAAATTCAAAAGTGACTTACACCACTCTTATTCTTACAGGCTCATATGTAACTTACAGTCGATTTGTGTGAGCCCCTATACCCAAAGTATGTCTTCTTTACACAATCTTGCTGGAATAAAATGTCACCAATGTGCAATTCTTATTACTTTGGACCATAAAATTAGAGATAACCGGAATACCGAATACTGAAATACCCGATGAATTTTGGTGATAGTCATATATCTATATTCATGGATAAATACCGGATAAGTAACCGTGTGTGAATATTAGGTTTCTTTAATCATAAACTACTACCAATAAATACATTTAATTCCACTTATAATCGAATTAAATTATCCCTAATAATTCTTCCATCTGCACCAGTTACAACTCCACTAGGTCACTAACATAAATAACGTAATCACACATTAAATCTATAATATTTTTTATTTATTTTATAAAAATATTCAAATAGGCTTCAGTATGTAAACCAACGGAGCGTAATTTAATTAGAACAGTATAAAGTCAATAAAAATTCCAACGCACGCAAAAAAATCATAGTTGGAATAAATATGCATGAATTACATCCCGGGCATTTATAATTAAATATATTTTATTATTTAAATACCGGTATAGCGTGGTATCGCTAGATAGCTAACGAGGCTCTGGTGACCGGATATTGGCGGAACAATCATACTAAACAAACACCAGGCTGTTTTGAGGAAGGCAACAGGAAATCAACACAATGAAATAACGTATTTCCCAAGAAAATCATGGCTGTACTCAATGTTTAATGTTCCGGAAGTAAAACAAATCTTACAAGCGGATTAGCGGCAGCGGATTACAACAAACAACAAACTGTAACGAAGATATAATAGATATCCCAATGGACAGGATATTTATTTTATCTTCGTTGCAGTTTGTTGTTTTACCCAAGGTAATACCGTGGAAAGTCAAAAGTTTCCCGCAAATCGGTAAAATACACATTGTCCAAGAAGGCATCGAGAGGTGCAACCTTTTCGTAACTGGGCTCTAGGATATCCGAACACGCACTGAAAATTAAATCGCTTCAAAACATCTAATGGTAATACAATCTTCTACTCGGGTAATGGCCAAAATAGCATAAGTGGTATTGGATTTGTAATATCCTAAAATGCAAGTCACCATCTTGCTATAGCGATAAAGAGAATGATCCGTTGAATTCTACGGAAAACTGGAAGAAACAATACAGGAAGATAAATAAGTATGATAATTGGGCACTTCAACGCAAACGTGGGTACAACACAATCAGAAGTAGTAGATAAATTAGGTATTGGGGTTAGGAACGACAATTCGTGAATAATTTAGAAGAAAAGCTTTTCAATTTTAGTTACGTTTTATGCCTACAATAGTCGAAATAAACCCGATTTTTGTGATGTCTATTTGTATGGATGTTAGGATGTCAGTCTGTAAACACAATTCCGGGAATACAGCACAACCGATTTCGAGCACATTTGGCAATTCTCTGCGAACACTTGTGGGACGATCCAGTGAAAATTTGAGTTAAATGGGTCCACTAACGATCAAAGAAGTGTTTTTTATTTAATTTACTAATTGTTTTTTAAGTCGTTATTCAAAATATGTAAAATGTATATAAATATGTGTCTTGATGTGTGTATATGTTTTAGTTGAAATTATTTTATAATATGTACGAAATAAAACGAAAAGAAAGTACCGTTTTCTCAGTGTTGAGCATATAACATGTAGTTGTGGTATCATTTACTACCCCATTGGGATCTCTGGCAGGACGAATTAAGTCATCCATATCATTAACATGCAACGGTGAGAATTTTTAATAAAATATAAATACAATTTTTATATTTTTAACGCAAAAATACATATAAAAATCAGTTTTCGAAATTTAAAAAAAAAAACAAATAAACTCAATATTTTTAAATAGGTTTAATTTATAACTGGTAAAGAAGTAGCAAGATTGCTGCGCTGAAGATCATCATATCAAACCTTACAAAACGCACCCACAATTCCCCAACTCGACTTGCCATCGTAGGGTTTCACGGCTACAACTCCTTTCTATGCTCGAGAGTAGATGATTTTCTCATCTAAACACTCCAGTGGTTCGGAATCTATGTTAAACTGTAGTGTCAGTGCCAGTTGCCAGCACTATAGGCAGAGAAAGAGGCAGATACGCCAGGAGTTGCGCGAAAGAGGTTAGAAACAACAACAGAGTAGTTTTAGCAGGTGGGCGTTAATGGATTAAGGTTCGATACCACTGGAATATTAACTCAAATAAAAATCTATTAAGATATAATCTTTTATACAACTTGCTGGACGGATATTAACATAATTTTTAGTTTATACTGTTTATATAGCGGAAAATATAAGTCTACAAACCAACTGCACGATAACGTTGATTAAAAAATAAAAGAATTAAAAAAATTCAATCAACGACTTTTTCGACCGTTTCAATTATCGCCGCATAAACAGCCATGTTTCGTTAAACTTTATTTAATAATTCTATTTTCTTTAATATTTTTTCAATGTCGATTAAAATGCTTTTAAATGAATAAATAAAGTTATTTACTCAACAGAAAATCTGATTTCTGATTACAGACCATCAATAAAATGTCACCATTAAAGATTAGATATACCAGCGGTGGCCAAAGCGTCGACCGCATTACTATTGTATTCGCCCACCTGATATTGAATATCTGTTAGTAGTATCTATGCTTATTTTTGGATTTAAATTACAAAGTTTCTTATGATAACTTGTACATATCATGTTGCTCTTTAAATTATAGGCGGCGCTAAAATTTAAAGAGGAGGTCGCCCAAAGTTATAAAAAGTGTGGCTATTAGAGATTGGTAAAGCAGTAATTTGTTAGCTTAATAAAATAATTTAAAGATATATTAAAGAGATCTACAGTTACCTCATTGCATATTTAAGTGCTGACATAAGTTTCAAAGTCTTGTTTAATATATTTACTTGGCTTAACCGGGCCTATTGACTCTCCATAGATTAAAAAAATATATTATGTCCATTGCCAATCACACTAAAACCGAAAAGATATACGCTAGATGTCTTTTTTGGTTTTGGGTTATTGTGCTTATAGTTCACATATTGGCCTTCTTAAAAAACACGGTGCGCATAGATGAGGAGGGTTTTGGACTATAGAGCAGACTATTGAAATTTCATTAAACTCTTGAAGATTCTCACATTTCCAAGTATCTATAATTTAGAGAATATGTTTTATGCCAAACGTAGTATAGCATTTTCACGCCATTTCCATCCTCTCAAAAAAATAATAGTTTATCTCTCTTGTGAAGATAATTAGCAAAAATCTTGTAAAGCGAATTTTGCTAATTCACTTCACAAGAGAGATAAACTATTATTTTTTTGAGTGGATGGAAATGGCGTGAAAATCTGCAGGAGGCTGACCTGGGAAAAGAAAGTAGCGAGAGCAGAGGGAGTGTAGGGTTATTTATGCTGTTAATGTGTATTTTGCCGATTGTTACTTTAATTTTAATTTTTTATGTATTTTATGTATGTATTTTTTGTTGTTGTTCTTGATGAGCATTGTATATTGGAGGGTTTTTGTATTTTTTGAGTTGTCATGCCAAATAAAGGTCTTTTTTTATTTTTTTATTATTTGTTCATAATTACAACACAAAAAGAAACATATTGTAGATTAGCAAAATCAAAGAGTGGCCTTATATTCCAATCACAAAAGCTATTTAACATTTTACCAATACAAGTGAAAGAATTGCACATCAAAAGATTCAAAACTTCAACTAAAGAATTATTTCTAGCAAATGCCTACTACAGCTGCCAGGAATCCATAAACTTTATTATTAGATTTATTATGACGCATTTCAACATGTATGTATTTGTAATATGTAATATTGTAATTAATAATTTAATATTAACTAGTTTATTCGACTTATAAAAGTACCACTATGTACATTAACATGAATATTAATTATTATTATTATTAATTACTTAATTATCATTGTAGAAAATTAAAATATATAAAGAAATATTGCTCATTACCACATGTATAAATCATTCATATTAATACTGAAAATATCGAAATAAAAATAAATTAAAATTAGCGATTATCGAAAATATCGATATAATATTTATTTCGCCTTGTTTAATATATTTTCTTTCACTGTCAAAATGCGTATATTTGGATTGTGATTGTGATTGTGTATTTTTTAATTATTTTTTATAATACATATAACACAATCAGTGGTACTTTCATAAGTCGAATTATAATTATAACAAATTTAAAATTAACATGACATTTTAATTATTATTATGGAATTTTTTAAAGAAAAATCGCTCATTACGATAAATATGGAATATAATCATTTAAAGCAATTTTGAAAATATAGAAATATTAATTGATTTGCCTTGATTACAGTATTTTATTCCATTGTGAAAATACGTATATTTCAATTGTACTATTTATCTAAAACATTCTTTATTTAAATAGATGGTTATAGAGCATTCAGGCGCCTTTATTCTTAAATTCGTTACCAAACCCTGATCTTAAAATGTATTTATTCTACTTGATATTGTATATTTAAAGTAACATTTCATTAAAATTCCTTGATGGCGGAGGAAGTAATGGAAGGCTTTAAATATGAATGAGTGATACAAGAAATTTCATTAGCATTATACAACGAATGGCATTTACATGATTAAAGAATAAATTGGGTTGTTAATGGAATAATCTGGTTAATTGTTTAATTTAATTAATGATTGTTCTGTATACAGAAATGTTATTAGTAATATATTCTTAAATACAAATTAAATACTCTTACTAACCATTAGAGATTTTATGCGGAGACAGCTAAAATGAGCAGAAAGTTAAGAATAATAATTAAAAATTAAGCATGTTTTTTCTGTGCTGTTAGTGCAAAAATGGGGGTCGCGGGTTCAAATTTGTATCAAGGGTGGTGACTTTTTATATTTTTTATTCATACACCAATTATTGGTGTATTAATTATTTTGAAATAGTAGGACTTTAACTTTAACAATATATGTTTTTATTATATTACACCAATAAAACGACGGGGGCGGAAAGTACTACATGAAGACTAAGTTATATCATTTTTTGAAATAGTAGGACTTTAAAGTAAGAATTTGTTTTGTACAATATATAATATTGATTTTTTGTTTAATTCCAACATTTTACATATATTTAATTCTTGCGTCTCTATAAACCATCGGTTTTAGTTTTTTTTTTGTACAGAGAATATAATACATTTGCATCTCGATGTCTGTACTTGTAGCTTGAATATACATAGTATTGCTGGTATTGCTAGTATTTTCCCATATTTAAATATATTAAATTATTTTTACTCTCAGTTAATATAAGAGTAATTAATTATTTAATAACTCTTATGTTAATATAAGAATTATTAATTATTTAATAACTTTTATATTAACTGAGAATAAAATTAATTTAATATATTTAAATATGGGAAAATACTAGCAATAATAATCTTTTAAACTTGAGCTTATGACGACTTTTAAGTATCACTTCTGTTTAAGCGATTAAAGGTTATGACTTTCGCCTCACTATACGTCTACACCAGTTACTTAAAGCTCGGGAAAATCGAGCGCAACTAAAGACAAGAAGGTAAACAATATGGCTAATCCGAGGAATGCGGAAAGGTGAATATCCCGGGGCACAGAACGAACATTACAGCAGCCGAACACAAAGAACCGGAACTATTTAATAAGTTGCCAGCAAAATAGAGAACCATGGAACCAAAAATATTTAAACTAGAAGTAAAGGAGTAACTAATAAAGCATTCTATAGCGTTCAGAGATTCATAGTCCTGTCCACTCAAGATTTATCTTGACTTTACCTACAAACCAGTATATATTTAAATATTTTATACTTAGTATGGTTTTCCTGTTGGTACAATAAACGTATTATTATTATTATTATTAAAAATACTCTATATTAATAATTCTAGTAAGACAGTAATGCAGCAAATACTATTTATTTTAAAGGATAAATAAAACGTTTTTTTATTTTGTTTTTTATCACACTTCAGTTACACTTTCCAACTAGTTTCGGCTAAGCTCTAGCCATTTTCTAGCTCCTCCGATGACTGAAGAAATTGTAACCGATCGCTCTTTATATAATAAAAAAAGGAAACTAACAATTACACAAAAACATCTTAATTAAAATATTTTAGTTAAGATGTTTATGTGTAATTGTTAGTTTTCCTTTTTTTTTCGTTTTATTTATCCTTTAAAATGAATTATCACAAAGTAGACGCCTTAACAATCCAATACTATTTATTTGTTTCTTATATAGCTGCTAGAGAAAATTCCTCACTAAAATACTGTTCATTTATGAAAATAGCTTCTACATAATTAATTGTAGATAAAAACTAAAGTAATCATAGTTTCCAAAATATTTAAGGATTTAAATTTTATTACAATTTAATAAATGTGTGTGGTTGCGTTAAAATTCGCTACAAATTATCCAGGAATATATAACAACTCGTTTCGTTTAGAAATAAGGTCGCCGTTTCAGTTTGATTCGTATCTTTTTGGGGTTATCGTTCCGGAACGTGAGTCACTCCTTGCTATACATGCAATTTGAGAGAATTCCTTTGTGGCAATCACAATTTCGAGGTTTGCAGTACATTAATTTTAAATTTAATGCAAATTTGTATGCAACTGCTTTACATATTATACTCTGCACTTTATAACTGAACAATGTTTTACATATAATAGAAATATCATTTGCTTAATAAAAATTAAATAAAAAAGAAAAAGCTTTTATTTATATTAATCGTAAGTAGTATAGGGCTTTATTAAAAACACTAGATCAAAAATATTACAATTTTCATTAAAAAAAGCGCGACGAAGGCTTCACATTCATAGTCGTTGTTTGCAATATCTAGCAAGGATTCTGAATATGGAATCTTCATAGTGCTTTTTTCTTAATGAAAATTGATTTGGTCATGAAAAGAATAAATATTCAAAACAAAAATTATATTATTTTTATGCTTAAACACAAACAATATATGTTTTTATATTATTATATTACACCAATAAAACGACGGGGCGGAAAGTACTATATGAAGACTAAGTTATATCATTTTCGAAAGAGATTTAGTCGACTTGCAATCAACGGTTTTAATTAGAAGTAATGTTCCGCACTGTGGGTGTTGCAATAAACACGGGTTTCATGGGTGTAGGATAAATACTATATGAAATAAAATACGCGACCGAAAGAAAGTCAGTCCGTTTTATTTGCCCGCTATAAAAATCATCAAAGGATTTAGAGGGTTTGAATTTTGTTTCGAATATTGAACAATAATCCTGTTACTGCTATTAAAAAGCGAGTAGTCGTTTCTATGCTGAGTGTACTATAATCAGTACTGATTTCGGCCCTTTTAGAATTTTATATGTAACATAAAATTCACATTAGTTTTAAGAAATTAAGGGCACTGTATTTAAATAAAAAATAACATTTCAACGTATAGTATTAAACCGGTGTGAAGATCCTCCCACACAACTTTTGGCCGCGGCAGGTCCGCGCACCGTTGCGCTGCATTTCTCCGGCCATTGTGGCTCAATGAAATAAGCAAAAAAAATCTTGTTCGTAAATTTGTTCACTGATGTGTTGTGAACAATAATATATAAATTGATTTTTTTACTTAATAATTGTCGCTGAACAGAACACTCATTTCTTATAGTACTAATTGTGGTTTTTCAAAATGTTCGCCAGACCTTTCAAAATTGAGATTACACGAATTATGTTTAGACTGTAACAACAATCAACTTATACTAACTCCGGTATTTCAGAGATTTATACTTTTTTTTTAATGAATTGTGAACCCATGGGGAGCCGTATTGCAGTACAATTTTCGACACACACCACACACCGTGCTGGTAAGCGCCAACATAAAAAACGCACTAGATTGTCCCGTAGATTTAAATTCTCGCCTCATATTATTAGGGGCTGATGTACCATTTCTCGTGATATCATGGTAGAATCCAATTTATGAACGCATGGTATTTCGTGTAAGGTGCTTTTGTTTAACGTTTCTAGCTGCCCAGAACGTACATACTTATCATAGAACGATAAAAGAACGCACACACGGTCATAGAACTGCGCATTTTATTGGAAAATTGTATCGTGAATATGAGCAATGCGCATGCTTTTTCTGAGGTATCAAGTTTTAGGTAGGAGCAACCGTGGTAAGGGGCGAGGTGAAATCGTGCGTCACAGGAGGCATGCAAAGTGGTAGTTGTTTAGTTTATTGTTTAGTAATGTTGGCAAGGTACGTTGAGGGGTGCAGTAAATCAAAGATATAATGACAATAAAGTAGTAGGATACTGAGAGAAGAAAACAAGGACACTGCTCACACAATATAAAATAAAATCTTAATGGAAGAATGGGTAAAATACTTCACAGCCCTATATAAAGAGGATAATGAAACGATTACGCGGCGGATAATAATGCAGGAGAATGCAACAGTAACAAGTAAGTAACACCAGAAGACATAGAAGACACCATCAAAAACCTAAAATAAACAGGAAATCGCCAGAACCTGAAGAAATCTCAAATTAGATGATGAAATATGGAGGAGATGAACTAATTACACAAATGGTGTGGCCCTTCCATAATTATTATTACTATTGGAAGGATACCAAGGAACTGGAAGACTAGTATAATGATACCGATGTTTAAGAAAGCTCCATAAGAGCATTATAGAAAGGAAAAGGGTGCCCATTAGACTTAATTATCATTAATAAATCACTCATGAATATCAAACACAAAAGCGAAGAGACGAACCGAATAATATGGAAAAAATAGATGACTATGCCAATCGAAAAGCCGCCTTAATCTCGGGATATACGAATGGTTTCATATATCAAAATAAATATCTGAGAACGGAAAGTAAGGTACGCATATATAAAACCAGCGTAAGAGCCACTCAAACCTATGCAGCTAACACCAGAGCGGCCACTACAAGAACAAAACGAGCCCTCAGAATAACATAGATGGACGTGCCAAGGAAGATAACTGGAAGAACACTATGGAATAGAGTAAGAGTTGATGTTATAAGGCAAGAATGTGATATACAGGCCATCATAATCTGAGCACGCGAAATAGATAAAAGTGGAACGCCTACATCGAGCAGATGGGAGAGGAAAGACTCCCGAATATATCAAGAAATGGGAGGCACATTACTTTAGCAGACCGAAGTTGGTAAAAATAAAATTTCTCCCCGCCAAAATCATATTTAACGAAAGCATAAAAATATATAAAACCCTAGACGAATGAACAGAAGAAATGACTATCGAAAATTTCAAAATAATAATAAAAGAAATATGGCTTACAAAACAACCAAATTGAAGCAATGAACAAGCAACAACAGTAAACCACAACCATCCATGGAAATGTTCACCGAAAGCTTTTTGTATATGCATATGTATATGTATATGTATATGCATATGTATATGTATATGTATATGTATATGTATATGTATATGTATATGTATATGTATATGTATATGTATATGTATATGTATATGTACATGTACATGTATATGTATATGTATATGTATATGTATATGTATATGTATATGTATATGTATATGTATATGTATATGTATATGTATATGTATATGTATATGTATATGTATATGTATATGTATATGTATATGTATATGTATATGTATATGTATATGTATATGTATATGTATATGTATATGTATATGTATATAATAAATCAATTATTTAAAATGAGATCATATACAAAGTTTGAATTCAAAATATAGTAGTTGTCTGTGATATGCAATTTACGGCGGCTAATATGTTTTAGAAAATGTTTTAAAATTACAGGGGATATTAGAAATAGAATTTTCGCTAAAAAAAATTAAATTTCTACGATTATAGTATATATAGTATTATAGTATCTTGTATGATAAAAAAATATAAATTTTTCTTTCCGATTCTAACATTGATGTATAACTAATTTTGTCATTAATTTATTCGCGGTCATGATAAGAGTCCAATTATACCTTGGGATCATATGTTATTTCAGGACTATGAATATCCCTACACATGTAATTTTTTTCATGGACAACTCTGAAAGGACGTTTATTTTATGAGGTACAATTTCACAACAAAGCAATCCTTTATGTTGTTTATTTACTAAATCGTTCCAAATAAATAAAACGAAGCATTGATTTATTGCAAAATTGTGGCTGTCGCATCGAATACTGCATTGCATTCATGGCACTATCATTTATGATATCGACATACAATACACATGTGTCTACAAGGGTGTTGTGCTTTAGTGTCTTTAATAAACCATGTCGGCTATAAAATTAGCCCGCTCGATAACTTTAACACGCGGGTATCACCTCAATCATGTGTTACAATAGCTAATGTTGATAAACGATTGGCGGAAGGTAGTTATGCATAACACTGCTTCAGTTTAGAGTAATTATTAATGCATGGTTTATTTCTGTTACACATGCATTTACACTGAAAGAAAGTTATCCGGTGTGGGTACCAGACGACAATAAGAACCAAATTGTTGATAAAGGCCCAAGTAACGCATAAGATAAAAATACATAAACACTAGATAGGAAAAGATAAAGGCTTCATAGAAGCTGCTGCAAAAAGCTCCCGGCCGGTGAGAACACACTGCAAAAAATATCCGAATAAAACACTATAGTTCCGTCAAGAGACGAAAGAAAAAAGTAAGGAATAAAAAGCCGGTGAGAACACACTGCAAAAAATATCCGAATAGAACACTATAGTTCCGTCAAGACACGAAAGAAAAAAGTAAGGAATAAAAAGCCTACCTAATATATAGTTCATTGAAAACACCCGAAACAATCAACAAAAAATGAGAATTATAAGCTGATACAAAATGAAACAACTCTGTTCCTTAGACAACTAAATAATTAACTTTGGAAATAGGTCTCAAAGACGCTGGAGGGAAACTTTTATGGCGTAGAGAAACAGATGTAACGAGTAATAAAACAACATGGGTAAAAATTATCAAAACGAAACTAACAATATTCCGCAAAAGAAAGGCAGAAAAAAGTAGAAAATCCATGGAATATAATAAACCTACCATTATGTGCATCATACAGCTAACAAAAGCATTCGATAGCATTAAGCTCGGAGACATAGTCCACCTACTGTATAACAAAAACGTTGTGATAAATATTTGTGCAGACAATCGAAGACATATGGACAACAAAGTCCAAGTCCATATTAACAACACACTAACCAAAAATCTTCCCATCAATAGTGTTATGTACATACATAATTGGCGTCTGATTATCCCTCTGGATAATCTGTTGACGTCGTTAAGTAACAACAACAAGCCGACTTAAGCTAATGATGTACCCCTAAAGAAGCCGGCGCATTTGCAACCCCATTAGCGGACGGGCATTACGTTAAGAACCCTCCCTTAAATAGGACTGATATTATAGGATACCGTACTCGCAGATCAAGATACAATCATTATCATTCTACCCATCTACCTACAGACATCAGAACCAGCTATAGAAGCCGAGCTATAGAAGCTAGCTCTCACTTGAAATAGTTGTTACCCACTCTACATTAATTTTTTTTTAAATTGTCCGAGTTTTCCTCAATCCCGAGGTGGTGGCAGCGAAACTCCGGTGTTCTACACATCAATAGTGGCATTAGACAAGGAGATTCACTGAGTCTGCAACTATTTAATATATTTATGGAAGAAATAATAAAAACCGTCTTCGAAATGGATACAGAATGGGCAATAGAGAAATATATATATATATATATATATATATATATATATAAATATATATATATATATATATATATATATATATATATATATATATATATATATAAAACAACAGGAAAACAATACAGCATAGAAATCTCATCCGAGAAGACAAAATGGATAACCACGTCTAAAGAATCCCTGAGATATAATCTAGAATAGCATGGACGAATAATATAACAAGAGATGTTCAGATACCTCAGATCGATATAACCAGCTACAGCAATGTAGAAGACAACAAGTAGACACTGCAAATAAAGTAACAGGCTGCCTTAATCACTAATCTGACGAAACAAATACTTGAAGTAAGATACGAAAGCACGAGTTTATAAAGCGTCTATATAAGAACTATTAGAAACAAGACCAGAAACATCAACAGTAAAGCAGCTAGTGGAGACAACAGAAATGAATATACTCCGACGAATTAAAGAGCGAAAGAAGCGAGAAAATATGACAAGTATGCTTGGTAGCTGATATCAATGAATAGGTATTTCAAAGAAAGAGGCAGTGGAATGAACACATCGACCGGATAACAGATGATGAAGTGGTGGAAACAGCAAGAGATAAGTCACTAGCTGCGAGGAGTATAGGGCGCCCAAGAAAAATATAGAGCGATACTCTACGCCCAACCTAAGCAGTTGTCGAAGAAAGAACAAGCCGAATGCTTATTAAAGGAGAATGAAGAACAAGAAGAAATTGTTATTAATAGAGAAATTGACTCCGGAAAACAATTTTCTTCAAATTTCAAGGATTTCAGGATTATTTTTAGTTTTAAATAGTTGCGTTTCGGCGAGAAACAAATTATCATAATAATGGATATAATGTTGAATATTTATTATTTATTTAATCATATGCCTTCTACCGTGAGGTGCAAATGTTGAATATACGAAACTTACTTACTGGTTAAAAAATTATAATAATAAGGGAATATGCCCATATCGTATCGTAATTATTCGATAATTACAGAGCGGTAACTGTATTTTTTGCGTCCTTGGGAAATACATTTTTCGGAGTTCTAACGAACAAACGATGATTATATCAGTTGGTATGGTAGGGTCAAATCTGACCCGAACCAGGGACCCGAACCACTTAGTTTCCATTACTATCTCTACTTTCTTTTTGTGCAACTGCATACCGGTTAATGAATTCTCCTAACTTCTAAAATAGTTTTAGATGCAATGTAGGTGAATCAAGAGTTGCGTATTGTTTCCGGGTTGTATGTTGTTGCGGGTCATATTTGACCCACCATACCGCAAGCGTCAGCATATTTTGTTTAGAAACAATTCCAACAATTATAAATACTGGACGTAACATTACGGAAAAACATTGGTTTTCTTCGATGGAACTTATTATGGAACTGAATAAATAGTCAATATAACATACACGAACTCTACGAAAGGCCAAATGCGATATACTACATGAATAATAGCCTCATAAAGATCGTCCTGCCTTATCTTCAATAGACGTAATTATTTTATCGAACGTGTCAAAAAGGCGTAAATCAGTGATAATTTAATCATCACTACATCATACAAATGCGATTGAGGATGGACCAAAAAGGTTATCTATGATAAAAAAATGACTAAAAGTATGATGACACAAAACACTTCAGAAATTTTGGAAAGAAATATAGTTTATCTTTTTCTTTCAGATATTATGATGACTTGGGGTATTAGCAATTAGAATTAAACCAGAATGTAATATTTTTTAGAAATAAATGTTTATTTTTATATTTATCACATAATCAGTGCCAAATATTACAGAGTTGTCTGATTTCTTCCTTATTTCAGTGATTTTTACTTTAATGTGCATAATTTCACTAGTAATGCTTAATTAATATCCTAAAGATGTAGCAACCATCTCCCAAAAATGTTTACCGGCAAAATATTGGACACAAACAAATCATAAGAATGTGGGTCGGTATTGACCCACCATACCATAAGCAGCTGAGGTAGTCACCATACTAACTGAGGGTTAAAGCATTTTTCAAATAATAAAGAGACCATTATTATTAAATCTCTAACAATTCACAAATTTTCTCTCTGATACTCACACATCATATAAATTATAAACCGTAAGAAATATTTCAAATCACTTTTTAATTTCCCATACAATTTTACATTAAAAGATGGATGATGATATTATTACTAATTAATTACAGCGCGGTTTATTACATACTACCCGCATGTGTTATAGTAAACCGACTCAGTGGCCTAGTGGTTAGAGGCAACGTCCGCCGCATATTAAGCATTGGGGAGTGAACCCCCATTGTGGGCGAAATTTCGCGAATCACCTTTAACTGTTTCTCAGAGGTTTTGTATGAACTTAAAAGTAAATACCAAGCTTCTCCATATACCAGTAGAAAATCGCACGGGCTGATAGCGATCAAGAAACTTTTTTTTATAGCAAACAATTCGAGGAAATTAATATTCTGTAATTCTTATTGTTTATGAATTTGATATTCCTATATTATTATATAACAAAAAATCCTCAGTTTATAAAGCTTGTTTTCATCAGTTAATAGAATTTTGATGTTCGGCTAATACATAATTAATTAGTTGCATGCGATTCTTTTTAGGAATCGTGCTATATATTATTACTCCTCTTTTAACGAACAAACAGCAATTAATTCCAAACTATATGTTAGACATTAAAAGTTTCCAGTGCAAAACTATGCAAATCGCCAACCACAAACATAGTTTGAAATAAATGAACCACACATGCACGCGTAATACCTTCGATCACTCTCCCATGTAAAACCAGCGAGTTTTAATTAAATTCCGCGCCATGAAGCTGGTAATTACAATTTCGCACGTTTCCCAGTATCACTGATATGTATAAAAAAGTGGATATATCCTAAAAAACCGTTTCATTTTAGTTGAAGTGGCACTCCGCCGTGTTTATTGTGCGCATTTACACTCCTTTCCCTTCAGGCATAAAAAGTAGGGTAAATATTGGTATGAATAAACACGAAAAAAGTGTTGCGCCGCGGGTTCTCACCGCAGGGATAAGATTTTTTATGCGACAATATTGGGAACGGATAAATATGGGGCGCGCGTGGCTGGATTATCATTCCTTACGGTCAAAAAGTAGGTTTTAATTGTTCATTATCGTTGTATTATGGTCACAAACTAAATACATTCATAGTTATGTATAATATAAATCTAGTCATATCGTGGAGTTGACAACGGGATAATTTCGAAGGGCGCATACATATATACACACACACACACACACACATATATATATATATATATATATATATATATATATATATACTACTGAGTAGGGGGGTTTAACCCACAATCTCACACTAACAGATCAATCTACCGCATGTTTTCTAGGGTGGATGGGGGTGGTTGTCAAAACAGTAAAAGAATATTTGATTTCAACATGCAACCATAGAACCGAACCGAAGAGCACCTACAATAAATAGTACATGATCTTAAAGATGCGACACAATCTAAATTGTCTCGTATCATACAGCAAATTATTTGAAATATTCAATTGGATGGTAGATCGGATGGAAAAATATAACGCGTTCTATTTGTCAAGGACAAATTGTATGGGAGGAGGATATATGAATTCATTTCTTGAACAACTTTTGAGCTAAGAAATTGTCTTGTCTAAAACGACCCCTTTACATATTTTCTAAAAACTTTTGTTAATAAAGTACGATTTCAAAACATGGCTCCCAGCAAGTGACCAACTTTTCCCAATGGGGCGTATATGTTCGTACAATCGGGATTTAAACCAGTACAGTCAGTGGCTCGAGTCTAATCATTGGTCGGCCTCTGTTCTATATGTGAAGTTTAAATGGCAACTTCTACACAAGGTGATGATTAGAACTGTTGAAGTAAACCCAATAATATCCCTATAACTCTGTTATTTATCTATATTAGTTATTTCGACAAATAGTACACCTTATGTAGTTACATCTAGTTAATATTAAATATAACTTAATTTACTGCCACTTATCTTTTAATAGCCAGTGTTAATCAATTAAAACTACTAGCGTAATTAAAACCTTTAGCCAGTTAATGAACCCGTTTTAAGCACTCCAAATCAACAAGTCGTTATCGGCATCCATTTCCCTCGTTCATTCCGCGTCGCGACATAATTAAAACCTGCGCTCCCGTTTCAATTACTTTTTAAAATAAAGTCGCCCCGCCGGCGAAAGTGCCGGGATAATATAAAAGCATATGCAACTGGATATGTGTGTGGCCGGGAAATGGCATTTATTTTTCAGCGATCATTGTGTTCTACAGCGGAATCGTATTTTGCATTTTTAACGTTTCAATTCTCCAGTGTTATTTATGTTATGGGAGTTTGTAATACGGGGACCAGCAGCGTGGTATTAATGAAGAATAATTACCGTTATCTACATGGCTCCATGTAATTCTCCCGGCTACAGATTGTTTTCACACTTTAATGATGACGTGATCTAGGTTTTCCCGTTATAGTTGGATGGTTTAGGAAAAATACAACTCTTAAAAACTATATAATATGTTTACTTAAAGGTGAATTTATTTGACGTATGGCTATTATATCAAAATTAAATTGTAAATTAAAATGAAAAAATCTCTAACAGAAACATTACCTGTGTCAATTTTTTTTAAATATTCTTTGACGTATGGCTATTATATCAAAATGTAAATAGAATTTAAGATTAAATTGTAAATGAAAATGAAAAAGATCTCTAACAGAAAAAATATATGTGTCAATTTTTCAAAAATATTCTAGGATATATTTGTGTAGACAAATCCATACAAATGTCTATACAATGTATCTTACATATATACATTTTTATAGACTATTGAGTAATAGAGATTTTGAATTTATTCGACGTATGTCTATTATATTAAAATGTAAATAGAATTTAAGATTAAATTGTACATACAATCTTTAAAATTCTTTATGATGAGATTTATACTCACGATAACGCGAAAGATATAGTCTTGAGTTAAATCTCATTAGAAATATTGTTATTTGTTTCTTAACTTATTAATCCTTCATTCTAAGGGCCGGTTCTACAATTGACATTTAACCGGAGAAATAAGGCTATTCGTGGAATAAGTTTAAGATGCCAATATGTCAAACTTATTCCACGAATAGTCTTATCCTCAAGTTAAATGTCATTTGTAGAACCGACCCTTAGTGTTATACTTTATACCCTATTTGATAATATTAATTGTTTTCCGATAAATAGGATTAGTTCTGTTGGATAATAAATAAATATTATATTATTATTATCATATAAAGCAGTTTTTAAATGTTGTTAATCATAATTGTGCAATGGTGTTCGTAATTGTTTATTTATTATTATTATATTATTACATAATTTGAGTTTTCCGCGTTTGAGGATAAACATCCATCATTAAAATTAAGCCGAGATAACTGCAAATAATACAATTATGGCGTTTAGTTCCACACAATTTTTCGACACACAATACGCGTACGCAAATTTGTTTGCAACCCATTTTGGATTTTATTTATTAACTAGGTGAAATTCCCGTCTTCCGACGGCGTATGAATCAACTACCTCGCCAACTCCTCTGAGCCCATATAACTATTTGTATACATTTACTCTGAAAATATTGCATAGACGAAACTATCCTACTATAGCGTTGTTTTGACGAACTGTCAGTAATAAAAAATGTTGACGAAACGACATGCACTGATAGCACAAAAATAATAAATGACAGGTCGGTCGGCTCCAAAACATTGCTTTCGGTTTTATATTGTAGGGATTATTGGAATTCTGTATGTCAAATGCGGTCATTTACCATATGTCTCTATTTATCCTCTCAAAAAATACGTTTATATTATATTTATTTGGTACCAAGTGATACAGAAAATGTACTGAATAATTCTTACGGTTTTAGAAACTGAAAAACAGCCTACGGATATTATTTTGTTAATAAAAGATATCTTGGTTAGTTTTTGGTGTAAAACTGTAAAATTGTTATTTATTATTTTGTTTTATTACAAATGAAAAGAAAAACTGTGACAGAAACAATATCTGTCTCAATTTTTCAAAAAATATACTAGGATGTATTTGTATAGACAAATCCATACAAATGTCTGTACAATCTTACATATATACATTTTTATAGATTATGGAGTAATATAGATCTACACGTTTAGAGAAATATAACAAAGACATATTTCGCTATATGAAATTAGTAATTATCATATTTTAATTTAATTTTCATCTTTAAAATAGAAATTGTTTCTAATGAAACAATATGATGTGAATATTTAATTTTAAAAAAACTATATTTAATATTTTGAGAAAAATTATTTTCGCATGATTTTATGAAAATCATTATACATTCCTTATTTATAAAAAAAAATTCTTAATTATTTATTTGTATACCAAAAACAAATTTTACTTGAATCAAATTCTAGTAAAATGAAAATATCGATAGTAGTTTGTTTCATAGAAAATTACTAATTTCATAAAGCGAAAGAAGTCTGTTATATTTTTCTACAAGCATAGTTCCCTATTACTCATAGTCTATAAAAATGTAAATATGTAAGATACATTGTATAGACATCATCATTATACATTTCTTATTTCTAGTTCCAAATTATTTATTTGTATACCAAAAACAAATTTTACTTGAATCAAATTCTAGTAAAATGAAAATGTCGATAGTAGTTTGATTCATAGAAAATTACTAATTTCATAAATCGAAAGATGTCTATTATATTTTTCTACAAGCATAAATCCCTATTACTCATAGTCTATAAAAATGTAAATATGTAAGATACATTGTATAGACATCATCATTATACATTCCTTATTTCTAATTCCAAATTATTTATTTGTATACCAAAAACAAATTTTACTTGAATCAAATGCTAGTAAAATGGAAATGTCGATAGTAGTTAATGATTTTCATAAAATCGTGCGAAAATAATTGTTCTTCAAAATATTAAAAATAGTATTTATTTTTAATTAAATATTTACATCATATAGTTTCATTACAAACAATTTCTATTTTAAAGATAATTAATTCATAGAAAATTACAAATTTCATATAGCGAAATATTTCTTTGTTATATTTCTCTATAACTATATATCTCTATTACTCATAAGTCTATAAAAATGTATATATGTAAGATACATTGTATAGACATTTGTATGAATTTGTCTATACAAATATATCCTCATATAGTTTCATTAGAAATAATTTCTATTTTAAAGATAATTCATAGAAAATTACAAATTTCATATAGCGAAATATGTATGTTATATTTTTCTACAAGCATAGATCCCTATTACTCATAGTCTATAAAAATGTAAATATGTAAGATACATTATATAGATATCATCATTATACATCCCTTATTTTTAAATCCAAATTATTTATTTGTATGCCAAAAACAAATTTTACTTGAATCAAATTCTAGTAAAATGAAAATGTCGATAGTAGTTAATGATTTTCATAAAATCGTGCGAAAATAATTGTTCTTCAAAATATTAAAAATAGTATTTATTTTAAATTAAATATTCACATCATATAGTTTCATTAGAAAAAATTTCTATTTTAAAGATAATTCATACAAAATTACAAATTTCATATAGCGAAATATTTTGTTGTTATATTTCTCTATAAGTATATATCTCTTACTCATATAGTCTATAAACATGTATATATGTATAAGATACATTGTATAGACATTTGTATGGATTTGTCTATACAAATATATCCTCCCATAACAGGAATTTATACAAAACTCATTTTTCTCCAATAAATTGATAATCAAGCCACATATAGCTTAATGCAGGCTATAAATTTTGCTCACGACTTGCTAGCTTACAGCTGTCCCTACAACACCGAGGATATGCATCGATTTGGTGTCACGATAAGCTCAAACTTAAAAACATTCGATTGGAACTAGGGGCAAAGTAAAGTCAGACTAATTGCATTATGAATTATATGTTCCAACATTGTTAATTCAAATCGGGTAAAATTAATTTAGGCGCCGGCATATCGAAATATTATTCTACATATATGGAAGCGGAATGAATATTTTATTCGATTGGCACAAGGGAAATGTCGTTGATGTTTTATTCCGGGATATTTCATTGAGCGAGGATAAATGTATTCTATTTTCGGTGAGTGCATATTAAATTTTGACAGTGTAACTTATGTGGGTCACGGAGCGCTTTTTTTTATCTTAACATCAAATAACTTAAGAGAGGGCAGGATACAACTACAGTAATATTCTTGAAGTTTATTACATATATGGGCGGTGTTTCTCAAGTATACATAAATAATTAATTAAAATGTATGAAAGACAAGCAGAAAGTGATAGATCGAGATATATATATATATATATATATATATATATATATATATATATATATAATAATTTCTCAAAAATTTCACTCTCCGGTGGGACTTGAACCCACGTCTCCGGCTATCGCGGCCGTCGCGCTACCAACTGCGCCACGGAGGGTGGTAGTGGATAGCGCGTGAGATGTTCTTATGTCCAATTATTTACACAAATTGACGCATGAACTGTGTTCGGCTACGCGGCCGTCGAGTGAAATTTTTGAGAAATTATTAATTAACATTGATACATCTGGTGATTCTTCATTCAGATAGCCGACAAAAATAAATACTTCACTATATATATATATATATATATATATATATATATATATAAACTGAACATAATCTCGAATAGTATTAATATACAATCCCCTTCCTTGCCCTATTCCCTCTTTACCCTTACCCACTTCTTCACCTATGTCAGGCTTTTGCAGATTTCCACGCCTTTTCCCTCTCTTCTTAACCATTCACACACATTTCTGTACTGCCCAATCCACTCTCCTTTCAGTCCTTCACATTCGTAGCCGAGTTGCCAGCACGTGTCACTCCCCTTTCTACATAGTACACACTTGTATCCTGGCCCCATCCTTACCTTCCTCCCTCTTCTTCCGAACCGTATCTCGCTCTTGCCAGGCATACTTTGTCTGCTCTGCTCCACCCACCATCCGGTTAGGTGGTAGATAGGAGAACAATTTAATGTTTTATAAGCCTGAACCTAGTGAATTGCTCATGCCATAAATTATGATTAAATAATTAATTATTATTGTTATTATTATGTAGATCGAAGGTTGCCATCGTTATTTGGAGTGGCAAGTGCGCGCCACTCCAAATAACGAGGGTTGTACGACCTCTGTCGTTCACTCGTCTTCTCTCTGTCTTTATGGCCACTCAACATTTCTCATTCTCTTCCTGGCCTCTGCCCACTCTCTCAAAATATAGCAAGAACTGATTTGGAATAAAATACCAAATAATAAAATTTGGCCATTGAACTTAATTAAGCACGTCTGGGGCATGCAGCATATAAAATGTGTACCGATAATTATATCCGCAACCGGTGTAGTATCAAACAACCTCACACTACACCTAGAAGTCCTAGGCATGCAGAAAACGCTAATATATAATATCCAGAAGGCCACTTCTGTAGTCGTGTCACATCATACGAAATTTGTTAGTGATAGGATTAAGTTCCTCCCCCCACAGAGTCAATCCTAACATCGGGATTGGTGAATTTTATCCAGTAAAATGCTGAGATAGTGTGCAGAAATTCAAATAATAAATAAATAATAATAAATAAATCATAATAAATAAATAATAATAAATAAATAATAATAAATAAATAATAATAAATAAATAATAATAAATAAATAATAATAAATAAATAATAATAAATAAATAATAAGAAATATATTAAAAAAAGACCTTTATTTGGCATATCAGCCCAACCCTTCCCTTTTACACCCATTCCCAAACCGTACTTTCACAGAAAGAAATCAAAAAAGACACAAAAAAAAGAATACAAATTAACATAAAATACATTTTTCTATCCATTAAAATAAACCCCCTCTGCACTCGCCAATTTCCTTTCCCACGTCAGCCTCCTGCAGATTTTCACGCCTTTCCATCCTCTCCTAACCATTCGTTCAGCTTTCTGCACTCTCCAACCCACTCTTCTTTTACTCCCTCACATTCTTTGCTAAGGTGCCACCACGTGTCACTCCCCTTCCTACACAGCGCACACGCGGTGTACCCCAGCCCCATCCACACTTTTCTTCCTCGCTCTTCTGAACCACACCTCGCTCTTGCCATGCATACTTTGCCCTCTCTGCTCCACTCTCCCCTGGCTAAGTACCTCAGGAGTTTCCCCTGCACTTGCCACTCTATGTAGCCAGGGTTGTATGAGCTCTCAGCCATTCTCACTTGCCTTTCTTGCCAATCAATATCCCTCAATCTCTCACTTATCTCAGTTCCTAGGCTACCCCTTTCTCTCAGCTTCTCCTCTACCCACACCTCAGACATACCCACTCTTTCATACATCCTTTCACTATCCTTCCTCCATCTACTCTCTGTTCTACTCTTACACCTCATCCATACCTCCTGTGCCAGTCTTTCCTCGCCCAAATCCTGCAATCTTTCCTCAAACTTCACAACCCTCACACACGACTCCCACCACATACGATTTGTCTCCTGCAACAGCACTGCCCTCGGTGTCGACCTTTCGAGCCCTAGCAGATTCTTCAGTAACTAACCTTGCTCCCTTTCTATTACCTCCCATTCACGCAATCCCCGCACTTCCACTCCATACAACAATATAGGTCTTACACATGCATCCCATATCTTGCACGCCATTACGAGGTTACCACCCCACTCCCCCATTTTCTGCACGCAATCCCCCAAGCCATTCTTACTTTCGCCTTCATACACTCCACATGCATCCTAAGCCCTCCTCCACAGTCAAACCAAAAGCGCAAATATTTAAAGCCATTCACTCTCTCAATCAGCCTTTCCTTCCATTTCAGCCCTTCGTCCTTACCCCTCCTGCCCCTATTCCTAAACAACATCCATTTGGTCTTTTCCACATTCACCACTAGCCCCCTCTTATCCAGGTATCTACCCATTTTATCCAACATCTCTTGCATCTCTTCCACTCTATTGGCCACTAGCACCACGTCATCTGCATACGCCAACATCTACACTTTGGATCTACCCACCACGACCCCTCCTGCCTGTCCTCTCCTCAGCACCTCTTCTAACTCGCTCGTGTACAGATTAAACAGGAGGGGGCTCAGCGGGCACCCCTGCCGTACTTCCACATTCACCCTAAATTTCTCAGATGTTTCTCCATTCACTCTTGCTTTCGCCCATGACTCTTTATACACCCTTCTTACCCACTCCACTCCTTCCTCTTCCATACCCAATCTATCCATACAAGAGGAGGTCCAATGCTCACAGGTAACCACCAATATATGTAAATTTCACTAATATGACTTGCAAAAACCCAAAAATAAGAAATATATATAATAAATAAATTTCTATATTGATAACTATATATCAATATTCTGCATTATGATAATATATTACTACAAAATCATGAAATAAACAATATTAATGTAATTACATCACTCTCCACATTTAAATAATATTCTATTAACTTTGCTTTTGAAATGTGATGTTTGTATAATTAATATAATTATACTAATCCGCCCCGCAAACTCGTAAGTCGCATACATTTATTTCGCTCCTATTCCGACTACTACAAATACTTTCATTTAATTCACTGAAAATTAATTATTTGTATATTTTAGAATCTACAGCTAATTCCCTTAATTGCAATCAGCTAACAGGGCCGCTATCATTTAAATAATCTCTGCAGATACTGCAAATACTGCTATTTTAGTCTGTTGGTAATTATAGCAATAAAGATTGTCATATGACTCCGTCTCTCTCGAATTACACAGGCATGCTATTTAATGCCCTCATAAAATGTGAATTCAATTTTGTAATTGAACTACCAAGTGCCATATAAAAGCTGTTTTTATTTTTAATGTATCACATTTCGGACGAAACACCAATCAATACTTAAAATATCTAAATATATTTGTGTTTAGGATTTGTTAGTAAAATAAATATGCTTTTATCAATTTTGCATTTTTGTAGCTATGTCGCTAGTAAATAAAAATAATTCAAATTATGGGTATATACCTGAGAACTTGATTTCTTATTTCTTTCTAAAATAGAATAATGGAAACAATTAAGAAATATAGTACGATTTGTTCTATTTATTCGAATTACAATACCAATACCATGGCCAGAGCTCGCCAACAAGTCGGTCGCGATCGGCCGGTCGATCGTGATCGACCCCTTTATTCGAATTACAATACCCTAAAGGCACCTTACACGATCAATAATACTGACAATCCGAGTACTGTCAGTATTTGCTTTAATCCTCTTTTTATATTTATCAAGTAATCAATTATCCGGATATACATCAATCTCTTCATTTCATCATTCCTATACCTTACACGATAAATAATAATGTCAATATTTTAGAATAATGAACATTTTAAACATTTTATTGTACAGTAATACTGTAATTATTCTAAAATATTGACAGTATTATTGATCGTGTAAGGTGCCTTATAGACCAGAGCTGGCCAATAAGTTGGTCGATCGAAGCCAATTTTGGTAGATCGTTCAAAATGTCTTAACTTGGAAAACGATTAGACTACTTGATAAATAAAGCACTAATGACAACAAGTCGATTGTGATACATTTTTAAGATAAAAATTAGATCTTATGCACACAAAAGTTGTCCATAGACAAACCAAATTAGTAAGGAACACGAGAACAACAGGAAGGAAGTAAATAGCATCTTAAAAGGCTATTAAGAGGCTGTCAAGACTTCGACGATTCTAATAACACATCATGTTATCTGAAAACTGGTTACCAATGAAATTTCTTTAGTGTCAGTTGCTATAACAAATATATTTTAAATTAATTTTAGGACACATATTTATTTAACGTACAATTTCAATTACTTTTACAAATAATGCTTTAGAATCAACAATATGAAAAAATTCCTTAGTTCAAAGGTTCTCGCCAATTTATCATTGTTGATTCTCAAGACTGGCAACAAAAGCTGCGTAAAAAATAGCTAGAGCCGATAAAAGTCGCCTGGTTGTGTATTTAACCCCGATAACATTAATCACGTTCTCCCCCCAAATATAACTCGTGCAATATTATTCATCGATGATAGCACTCGTTATATAAAACGATTCAAGTTTCATCGGCTTTAACTTGTTGTTAGCACCGATGTTTTTTTTATTATACCACTTGTTAAATTATTCTCCATTATATCCTTTATCGAAACATTTATTATTCTAAAGTAATGGCCTATATTTTAACTCAATTAAATTAGGTGATGTTATGGCGGCTTCTACTAAGAAAACGTATCACCACACCCAAAAACATTTATCGGGCCCTGGACTCTAATAACTAATGGCCCTACAAAATTCTGTACTAATAAAACAATATTATTAGTAAATAATTACTATTTTCGATCCGAGAATAATCTAATTTTTCATTTTCATTGTGTTTGCTGTTGTTATTACCTATTTGTATTTTGAAAAATGAAATCTTGCACCGAGTAATTTGGGTATTCAGTATTTAGAGGCATTGGTACTTCGCTTCCTATTTTTAACGTAGCCCCTGTGAAAATAGGGCCTCGGGCCCAAACCACACACCTTAAAGGCGTAATTCTACCTAATGCTAGTATTTGATTAAAAAATTTCTTTATATAAAATTATATTCAAGATTAAAATTTATTAGTATCACATATGAAATTGTTTGAAATATTTTATTGGTTTGTAGATTGTGTGCATTTCATAAAAATCCGCTGCTTCGTTTACGAGTGTGGTGTTTCGAAAGTCGAACACTAAACAGCATTTTGTTTGCCATTTGCACTTTCAATGTGGTAAACTGCTTTTTACTGAATTCGAATTGCAGTAGCAGTAGCTATTACTGTATTTCTTATAATTCTGTAACTGACCATCGACCATCGGCTCCATCTGCCTTGTGTTAGTGTATGTGTATGTGTGTGTTAGTACTTGCTACTTCAGAAAATCGTATGGTTCTCTCTATGGTGTCATTATTGCAATTGCATTATCCATAAGGAGTAGTATGTATTTTATAACTGTTATTTTATGAAAAACAACTACCTATATAATTCACATATGTTGGTATTCTCAAATTTACATATCACACGTTGCATACACGTTATATCTTGATTTACATAAATAACTAAACTGCGTATAAATCTGTGTTTTTATTTTATTATGTACTGCATAGTTTATATGTACTAAAGCTTGTTAATTCATGTCAATATTTATACATAATAAACTTCATCGCTGTTGCTGCCCGCGGATATGCTGCTTCTCTTTAATTGCCTGTATTTTTGGCAAGTTTTCAAGGGCGATCCATATTGATCCTCTTTAGTCCAACGTTTTAGCGGAATTAATTGAAATTTGCCAAGAATGTTATTGATGAGCTGAGACATCATAACTTTAACGACCATGATTAATAACTAACGAGGAACTAAGTTTAGTAAATAACTTGTATGCAGGCATGAATCAAAGGTTATCTGCACAACGATTCATATATTCATGTGGCAATTATATAAATGTGTGTGTTTTCATGTAATAACATATTACCGAACAAAATGTAAAAGTAAAAGAAATATCAATTAAAAATGAATATAATGATATAATTAACATAGCGAGCACTTTAAAAAATAAACGATTGCCTCAAAAAAATAACTGCATTATCAGAAAAACATTAACTTAATTTAAATGCTGCAAAATGATATTTGGAACCATCAAAAATAGAAATAAAGCATCTACATGTTATATAGTAACAATTAAAGTGTTGGATCATTTTAAATGTCGAGAAACTTACGAGTTGATCATTACACGAGCATGTGATTAAATACCATATAGAAAAATCATTACCATTTCTCAATCTTAAACTAGTTACGCAAATCGATCGTTTCTAAATAAGCACTCGTGAAAACTCTTATGCCAGGCATTAAGAGTGAGCCTATTCACCAACTGCGAACACATGTAAGGACCTTGTCTAGATAAATTAAATGCATGTATGTGTCTCATACAAAGTTTCAGAGAGGTGTATCAATAGCAAGACCATTAAATCAATTGAACTGTCTAGATATGAAAACGCCGACTTCTGCATGTGTGCTGCTTTTATCACAAGATTATTACATCAACCCAACCTTATTTACAATCAAAATTATTGCTACATATATAAAAACCGAATAAAAATCATAGGAATATATTTCAGTCTATACAGAAAAATTTAGTCAACATATACAATCGTTTTATAGAGCATTTGATATTACGTATAATAAATAGACAAGATGCAATTAGAGGATCAAGTAACCTAAAAAAGTCGAGAAAATCGCCACTATATTTAAAAAAAATCACTTACCCAATTACACTCAAGGCACACGATTACTATTACTCACTGCACTACTTAAACTACAAATAATTCACAGCATTCAATGTTCTAGTTCCAGTCAAATTACAAGAAATAACTCGCGCACAACGAAAGCCGGACTCCGAATGACGCATTTGTTGCAGCGCAGAACGCTTAAGCCACAAAGAAGACTTGGCCTCTGCGTGCTGCGATTGATAACGCCGAGTTATTTTTAACAACCAGAAAAACTCTCGCAATTTTGTTAGACCTCGAACTTGTTTGCGAGTTTTTCTGGTTGTTAAAAATAGCTCGGCGTTATCAATCGCTATGCAGCATGTAGAGGCCATGTCTTTGTGGCTTAAGCGTTCTGCGCTGCAACAAATGCGTCATTCGGAGTCCGGCTTTCGTTGTGCGCGAGTTATTTCTTATAATTTGACTGGAACTAGAACATTGAATGCTGTGAATTATTCGTAGTTTAAGTAGTGCAGTGAATACTAGTAACCGTGTGCCTTTAGTGCAATTGGGTAAGTGATTTTTATTAAATAGGGTGGCGATGCTCTCGATTTTTGTAGGTTACTTCACAACTTACTTCGTTAGTACTTATTGGTAGTAAAGTATATTCTACAGCAAATGTTGATTCTCTAATTACATCTTGTCTATTTATAATACGTAATATCAATTGCTCTATAAAACGATTGTATATGTTTTTCTATTTCTTCACGTGACTAATACGTGCAATAATATTACGAAACACATTACGCGTCTGTTTTTCTGTGTGGACTGAAATATATTCTTATGATTTTTATTCGGTTATTATATATGTAGCAATATTTCTGAGTGTAAATAAGGTTGGGTTGATGTAATAATCTTGTGATATATATATATATATATATATATATATATATATATATATATATATATATATATATCAGTATATATGCAGAAATCTTTGCGTTTTCATATGTAGGCAGTTCAATTGATTTAATGGTCTTGCTATTGATGTACCTCTCTGAATCCCTGTATCAGACAAATACATGTATTTAATTTATCTAGGCAAGGTCCTTACATGTGGTCGCAGTTGGTAAACAGGCTCAGTCTTAATGCCTGGCATAAGACTTTTCTCGACTACTTGCTTAGAAACGATCGATTTGCGTATACTAGTTTAAGATTGAAAAATGATCATGGTTCCTCTATATGATTTTTAAATCACATGCTCGTGTCAGTGATCAACTCGTAAGTTCCTCGACATTTAAGATTATCCAACACTTTAATTCCCTATTGCTATTATCTAACATGTAGATGTTTTATTTCTAGTTTGGATGGTTCCAAATATCATTTTGCAGCATTTAATTTAAGTAGATGTTTTTTTTTTCTGATAATGCTGTTATTTCTTTAAGGCCATAGTTTATTTTTTTAAATGCCTCTATAGTGTCGCTAATATTATAGTGCATATATCTCGCTATTTTAATTATGTCGGGTTCCCATACATTTATTTTTAATTACTGATTCTTTTACTAACATTTTGTTCAGTAATATGTTATTACATGAAAACACACACATTCATATAATTGCCACAATTATATATATATATATATATATATATATATATATATATATATATATATATATATATATATATATATATATATATATATATATATCATACTGAAAATGTATAGCGTTCAGATAATAGAAATATATGTACGTAGAGCAGAAGCTAAAGAATTCGATGAACTTTACTAAGACATACCAACTATTACACGAGCCCAACAATCACAGTGAAAAATAATCTCTGAAGATTTTAAAGCAAAACTCTGGCAGAGGGTAGAAGGTGATACTAATATGTATTGGAAAATTTGGTCTAGGTGAGAAAGCAAATGAGAGGAGATATTGCTGAATTTCCTACAAAACGAAAATGAAAACACCATTAAGAAACCGAAGCAAAAGAAATATCCAAACTCGAAGGCAAAAAATGAAATTGTCTATATCCTCTCCAACAAAAATCTAATATGTATAGACGTCTCGGTCCTAAGACTTTCGTTACACCATATTATTAGTCAGAGCAAGAATCTCAATAGAGACAAGCAAATTAACATTAAAGCTAAGATTCCCCGAAGGCAAAGAACTAAAGCAGAAAGGGCAGATCTACACTTTGTCATGAAGAAATATGCATAAATCGATACCACAAAAGAACAAAAAAAAAATAGAAATAACACCGCAATTATGAAAAAATGAAGAATATAAAAATCATATATATATATATATATATATATATATATATATATATATATATATATATATATATTCTATTTGCCTTTTACCTTTCGGTGTAGGCTATTACATTTACATTGCTTAAGGTTATACTTTACTTTACTTTACTTTTACATTCTTTCCACTCTTTTCTATTTTTCGGCAGTTCTCTTGCTTTTTTAACTGTCTTTCCTTTCTTGATTATTATTTCCTCTATTCTGTTGTCCCACTCTTTTGTTGGTCTACCTCTTCTTTTATTTCCAGTTCTTGCTTCCCATACCTGCTTTGTTTGATTCTTTTTGCCCATCCTAATTAAATGTCCCCACCAGTTTAGTTGTTTCTTTTCTATAGCTTCAATTCCCAATTCTTCTCTGATGTCATCATTTCTTATTCTGTCTCTTCTCGTAACTTGTTTTACTCCTCTGAGATATTTCATTTCCATTGCCTGTATTCTACTTTTGTCCCTCTTCGTTAGTTTCCATGTCTCGCTCCCATATGTCAGTATAGGTCTACATATGCTTTTGTATATATTTATTTTTGTCCTTTTGCTGATCTCTTTTTTGGTAATCAGTATATTGCTCAATGCGTGGTATATATTAACTGTGTTGTTTATTCTGTTACTAAGTTCACCTTCCATTATTCCGTCTTCTGTCAGTGCTACTCCTAGGTATATTCTACTTGTTCTATTTTGTGTTGTTCTATCTTTATATTTATTTGTTCTTTCCGGTTTCCTATTATCATCACTTTTCTTTTGTTGTAATTCATTTTCATATTATACTTTTCTAGATGCCTATTCCATACACTCAGGTTGTGCTGCAAATTAGCTTCATTTTCTGTTATCACTACGACATCATCAGCGAATGCTCCTTCCGATAAAAATCATAATAAATCCAAAAAAAAAGATATCAAGAGCTTACAATACCGAACTAATAAAGAACGCAATTGTGAAGGTTTAAAGATTTAAATTATCAACATGTCGATCTAAAATCAGCAACATATCGTTCATTATGTTGCTGATCTTAGATCGACATGTTGATAATCATTGTAAATAAATAAATAAAATCAATAAAATGAGATGGTAGAAGTAATCGAAAACTACTACAAACTACTTTATACTTAAAATTTCGACGACACTAACCTGACCACCAAAATCATTCGACTTGATAGAAATATGGTCATTCCTAGAGCAGACCAAGCCAGAAGATACTCAAGGTAATTGACGATCCTGGAACATATTTATTACAGCGCGAGTTTCCATGTCAAAATAGACAAAGACCTTGTAACAAGACTTAAATTATGATCCCCAGCGATGTTTAGGTTCCCGTTGAATGGTTGAATAACGCCTCGAGAACTTGTAGTGTAAAAATATTTTTATTTTTTTATGGCTTGTACATAATCCTTGGTACATATACGCACTCATTCGAGTTCTTATGGGCCATTCACAATAACCGCGGTAGGGGTAGCGTAGCGGTAAGCGAAATTGCACACATCTATAAAAATGCGGGCGTTTACAGCAGCGCAGTAAAACTATGGCAACATGGGTAATTATCTCTACCATAATTATCGCATAGCGTTACTGCCCAATTCTGAACGTCTGAATTTTTATAGCCATGCAAAATATTGCTTACCACTACCTTACCACTACCGCGATTATTGTGAATGGCCCATTAGTCTATATGGCAAGCCCCTCCCATTCTACCATGGAGTGGGGGATACGCGTGGCGCCAAATCAACTTTAAAAGACCTTAAAGTATTGAACATACAGGGCACCATGAAAACTCTATTTTCATTTATCCTTTACATAATACATTATTGTACAAATAAAAATACAATCTAAAACAAACGAGAAACATAAAAAATATATTTTTACAAAATACAACTAAAATTCAATCTACAGCGATAGTGTAAAATGTCGGAACAAAACAATAATCACTTAGCCTAGTTACTAGGCAGGGTGGAAACGCGTGACACGTTTTATCGTACCATTACTGGTTCGTACACTCACAACACGAATACTACCATCCGTGCGTGGATGCACAGCTACTACACGACCAAGCTGCCACTTGAGGAGGGGAAGGTTGTCTTCTTTAATGACCACCAGGTCTCCTGGTCCTAGTTGTAGACAAGATGACTTGTCCGAATGCTACTTCCCTCGCTGTTGTAACTCGGAGATGTACTCCTTGCTTCACCGGCTCCTGATCTGTTGGCACCTCTGGTAGATTGCTAGCCGATTGTTGGGTATGTAGAATACGTTCGGGTTGGGCAAGGTTGTAAGAGATGACCCAATCAGGAAGTGAGCGGGTGTTAACGGATTGTGATCGTTTGCTTCACTGGACAAGGGAGAAAGGGGGCGCGAGTTTGCAATTGCTTCTATCTGTGTCAATGTAGTATAAAATTGTTATCTAAAAATGCATTACTTATAACTCGCTTTATGTGGAATTTAACAGACATCACTCCGGCTTCCCAAAATTGTGGCGATCTAGCCGGAATGAAATGCCATGGAATGCCCTCACTGGCTGTTGCTCTTTGTGTCAGTTCCTCATTTAATATTTGATACAATTATGTTAATTTATTATTTGCACCTACGAAATTAGTGCCGTTGTCAGAATACATGTTGCTTGGTTTACCACGCCTAGACGTGAATTGCCTGAACGCGGCTAAAAATGATTCGCTAGTTAAGGTCGTTACTATCTCTAAATGAATAGCCTTTACAGAAAACCAAATGAATAAGCATATGTACATTTATATTGCCTTTTAGCCACGTCTCTTTGTCTCCCTTATTAAACAGGGGCCGGCATAATCTATGCCACAGTTTGTGAAGGGTCTGTTTGAGCAATGTCGTGATTTGGACAGATTACCCACCAGGGGTGTTATGTTAGTTGGCTTTAGCTCGTACGATACCTTTTGTTAGATTTCTGCCGGCAACTGGCCAATAACGGTCTCTTAGGATTGCAAGTATGCCTGAGGGCCTGCAAGGAGACTAACTACATGCTCGTGTTCTATTATTAATTCCGTTAGTCTGTGGTTTGGTAATATTATAAGGTGCCTTTTATCAAAAGAAAACTCTGAATGTGACAGTCTACCACCGACTCTTATGAGACCTGACTGATCCAAAAATGGGTTTAGACTCGCTAAGCGACACTTGTTGTGCACACGGTTTCTGACTTCTAGGTCAAGAAACTCTTGTGCATATACTTCTTGTTGTGACATTTTTATTAAAATTATTTTGGCCTTACTTCATTTGTCAACTGTTATTGATCCCACAATGCGTTGTTCACTTGTAACTCTAGAATTTTGTGTAAATCTAACGCAATATGAAACTATTCTAACCAGTTTGATCAATATTGAATATTTATCAAACAGAGTAAATGATGACTGCTGTGTTACTAGGTGTGACACCGTTTTTAATTCGGGCATATCGATTGTAGTATTGAAATATCATTTAGTGGCACAGGTACATTATGAAATAGCCATAAAGGGCCATCAATATTGAATATTTATCAAACAGAGTAAATGATGACTGCTGTGTTACTAGGTTTGAGACCGTTTTTAATTCGGGCATATTATTTGTAGTATTGTAAGTATCATGTAGTGGCACAGGTACATTATGAGATAGTGCATGAATTAAGCAACAGTCCCTCGCTTCATCGTTTATTTGCCGACTGGGCTTTAGAGCAGCCATAAGCTGACCAGCTGCTTTATTGCAAAATTATATTCAGAGAGGCTCATTTTTTGACGCGTCCAGATTATTTCCTTGGGACTACATGAGGTCAATGGTTTATGTTTATAAACTAGCAACATCTAGCCCCTTCTAAGTCAACATAGTTCGTGGTATTCATAACATACGGCCACCATTACTCAAAAAAATATGTGCTATGTCAGGAACTGTCGATGGCCACATACCTTCAATATTTATATATAAATATAAAAGCTATAAACTATAACTAGATTTATGATCAAAAGTTAATGTTTGTGTTCTTTATTCAACTTTAACGTTCATTGGGCTTAAAAATACCATTAGGACTATTATATGTGTACTTAGTCTATCTACCATTAACTATTTATATCGCTAATTATTTGGATATACTTATCAGATAGTAGTAGTAGTAGTAGTAGTATTAGTAGTAGTAGTAGTAGTATTAGTAGTAGTAGTAGTAGTAATAGTAGTAGTAGTAGTAGTAGTAGTAGTAGTTATTGTATCAGTTACAATTCTGTCACTGGATATCCAACTTCGGATCCTGCCGTGGGTTAATGTGTATGTGTATTTGGTGTTAGGGCCTGTTACTTCAGAAAATCACCCCGGAGTTTGTCGTTAATTCTATTGGGTATCTACCAGTAGTATCGACTACTTATCGCATAATTAGAAAATCTGAAAAACTTTCTTTTAAATCTATAAACTGATTTGCACAATTTCACTACATTTCAAAGCATTCTACATAAATTTGCTTCAAATATTTCGGATTAAACCAATCGCTTTCTGCATTATTGAACCGTTGTATGTGTATAAAATATAGGACAAATAGCGTTCATTAGGATTATCGACCGTAAGACGATCTGCCATAATTTATTTTGATGATATTAGCATATAAACATTTAAAATTTGACATATAATAAATATAACATTTTATTAATAGACAATTGTTAGATATATAATTATTAATGACATCTTATCTGATTGCCGCACATCGCTACAGTCGTAGTTAACAGTAATGGGCCATTCACAATAAGCGGGGTAGTGGTAAGGTACCGGTAAGCAATGTTTTGCATGGTTATAAAAATTCAGACGTTCAGAATTGGGCAGTAATGCTATGCTATAATTATGGTAGAGATAATTACCCATGTTTTGTCATAGTTGTACTGCGCTGCTGTAAACGCCCGCATTTTTATACATGTGTGCTATTTCGCTTACCGCTACGCTACCCCTACCGCGCTTATTGTGAATGGCCCATAAGTTTGGCAAGATACTAATGTTACAAGTTGAATTATTACGACCTGTGAAGCGCATTTACCACTGCTTCGCAAGACCGAAACTAATAGTCTGCTAGATTACGTTTTATGACAGCAAAAAATATCAATAAAGAAAACTTTCTCGCACGGTGTGCTACATATTAGTTTCTATATCTGCGACTTTATTTTCTTGTAATCATCAAAATAAGTCTTTATATCTGAAAGGTATCCTGCCCATTTACTAAACTGGGCTAACTAAATATATATTTATATTTATGATTATTATATCAGCTAAAGAGAATAATTATAATAAAATTGTCTATATTCGTATAATATTTTATAGTATATTTAAAATATGTTTCAATCGCCCTAATGTATGCAAAATGAAATATAATGCCAATACAGAAGAAATAGTAGACATATACATTATACAGAACTATATAAAAGTTTTTTATAAACTTTTTACTTATAACGAGTGTCCCAAAATTAACTCAAGATTTGAAAGAAGAAAAAGAGTTTTTAGTCTTTAGATTGTTATTTTTTTATTGAATCATAAAGTAGATAGGATAGGGTTATTAATGGAATAACACATCGTGCAAATGGCCTTCTCGTTGAATGGATTATTGAACATCAACTAGTGGATGCTGATTTTTAGAGCCAACTTTATTATAATAAATCACTACCAAACAATAATGTTAAGTCTAATATTGCATTATTATTATTATATATATATATATATATATATATATATATATATTAATATTAATATTTAATGTCAAATCACTTTCCCGATTTGAACTTTAATCACTTACGATTTTCTGGTGAAGGTGCCAGGTAGGTAACAAGAAGAAACAAAACCTAAATTTGTTATATACCTGGCACCTTCACCAAGATATCGTAAATAATGCAAGTTGAGAATACAAATAAAATAAAGATACTATAACCATACGAATATAATATCACCTATACTACAACTACTACAACCTATGACTTAGTATTATTGTTTGATGGTTTACTGTACTAAAGTTATTAATAAACAGTACTGCGTGTGTATAACTTTGAATGTTATTTTATATTATTATAAATAAATATTTTATATTAAATAATATTTATATTTTTATATTTATGTTAAATAAAAAAATAATTATAATCATAGGGATATCAGCTGTGAGGCTTCTCTGACCGTAAAGAGAGAAGCTCAAAGGAGTTTAATCTCCAGGTATATATATATATATATATATATATATATATATATATATATATATACCTTAACTTCACAGAAAACATGAGAAAAGTGCTTCGTGAAAATTCGTCCCGGTTGAACTTACGCTCCCCAGTGCTCAGTAGGAGAGCGACGGTGCCTCTAACAACTATGCCATTGACCTGGTTATATATTATAATAAACTTATTATTGAAAGCTACAACATTTGTTTGTGTATATGATCCCATATATATTTATGCATGCGTGTTTGGTAATCCCTATCTGCTTTTGTGTCTATGTGCATGTGGATTTCGTGTGTGTCTAAATATGTCCCATGCTGTCATTCGTAATACAACGAATTAAAACAAGCTGAATTGATTAATAGTATTAACTATATCTACTAAATGCACGAAAACATATAATATGATATACAGTTTTAAGCTGCACTATGTTAACTCCATTAATCTTGTCCACTCGGAAAGGAATCTCTTTATTGTCACAAAGGATTACTAGTTTGAGTTGATGAATATTAATTGTCAGCGGTTCGAGTGTGTCAGACATATTGAATTCGGGTTAAGCTGGAATAACGTCAGGATAATATAGGTAGTAATTGCTTCCACACAATACATATCAGAATGATCATACTCAATATTGCACAAATTGTCCATTATCCCAATTTCACATTTAATAGTCATCTCGTGTGAATAAATTATCTATCTATCTATCTATCTATCTATATATATATATATATATATATATATATATATATATATATATATATATATAATCAATGCATAATAAATTAAAATATGAAGGACTAAGTGTAAATCAAAGTATCAAACGAAGATAATGCACCCCTGAATGCAATAAATAATATAAATTGCAGTAATAAGAGATATTTCTGAACTGGCTTATAGGTAATTATATATATATATATATATATATATATATATATATATACTCTATCATATAAAGTATGGAAAACGTTTAGAAATCGCCAAAAAAACAATAAAAAGTTCAGACAAGTCTATTCGTTTGTCGTCTGTGATAAATGTTTTCGTTACATCTTCGGTAAGAATACTGTTTAAGTAGGCCGTACTTTTCCCTAAAATTCAAACTACTTTTTAGATGTGACTAATATCTAACGTAAATTAAAATTATAATATTTATAATAATTATAATAATTATTCTTTATTCCTGCGAACAGTTACAATATATGAATATAAATAGTAACTAATCTGAAATATATGTATGTATGTATGTATGTATGTATGTATGTATGTATGTATGTATGTATGTATGTATGTATGTATATATGTACAGGAAAAGGCGAAGATCTAGCATTTTTGTGAGACTCACCACATTGCTTTTCTAGTTGACTAATTTCTCTAAAAACATATATTTTAATTATAATGATCTACTTGGCAGATACGATATTTTTAATCATTTTTATAAAACAAATATAGAGTTTTTGCTAATACTTTTATATCATTATGTGTACAAAAAGCTTTATTTGCTCTTAAAATTTACCACTTCAAATATAATTTGATTTTTCACAGCATATAGCATAAACAGATCAATAAAACTGCAATTAATTCCTGCCTGTCTGAAAATAGACTGAAGGTCGCTCGTAATGCATTGTCCTAATCTAAAAATGACCTTTATCAATGTTTATAATACACTACATGCGACCAACACTCGGCAAACATATTAAATGTGGATTAACAAAGGTCAACACATGTTTAATGTACTTCAATTCAATTAAACTCGGTGAAAATATGAATAGTAAGATTACAACTGTACAATTATGATTGTATGTATTACAAAACTGTGCAGTAATGTAATAAAATTTCTTTTTATAGACAGTTGCTACACATATTTTATACATTTAAAGATAATTCAAAAAAATTTCACATGAAAATTGTATACATAGAGGAATAGTACAAAAACTAAAAACTTTTTATAATGAAGAAGAAATAAACAATTTGTTTCAAATTATTATCATATATGCGATACAACAATGTGTAATAAATAAATAAAATGCAGGTTGCTTTCAGTTACAAATATTGTGTATTATTGGACCATGGTAATTGTATCACTGTACTATATGAATGGGTTAAAGCCAAAGTGGTGTAAGTCAGATTTATCAGATTTGAGTAAAATCAATATTTCTACTACCCTTAATCAAATGAAGAGTTTAGGCAAAGTCATAGTTCTACAGAGAGCTGATAAATAGCACCATATCTGATACATAGTACCTGAATCAAGATCGGCTGTTCTGTCAAAGCCAACGTGGTGTAACGAAAATTGTTTAAATTTAAAAAAAAAATTATATGAGTGCATTTATTATTATTTTTCCTGACGGAGGTTCTTTTTATTTTATTGTAAGCAAATTGGATGTTTTAGAAAAAGTGGTGTAAGTGCCTTACTTACACCACTTTATTGTATCAGAGTCTAGATTTTTAAATTTTAAAAATTTTGAAGCAAATTATAGTAATTAAAGTTTAGTAAAGTAATTAAAAATACTATAAAAAAACATATATAAGTGTGAACCCACCTCTTAGCAACCTACATATCTAGATTTCGATCTTATTAGATCTAATCAGTGTAGCTCAGCTATTGAGGATGAATTCACACAATATCTCGAGTGGTTTTATACCAAAATGATACAACTAACCCCGTAGGAGGAAAGTTAAACGCCATCTGGCGGCACCACATCAAGTAACAATGCACACCCATATGTTAATAACCAACAACATGCTCATGCCATATCTCAAGCACTCCGTTGGAATATTATTCCATAGAGGTCACTACCCGGTGATCCTGATGGCATGAGCATGTTGACGGTTATTACCATATGGGTGTGCATTGCTAATTAATGTGGTGCCCCCAGATGGCGTTTAAGTTTCCTCCTAGGGGGTTAGTTGTATCAACTTTAAAAAAATAAAATAATATATATTCTTGTTGTGGTTGATCATTACTTTTATGTCACATAGTGTAATCTAATATGCTTAAAATAAAATTCAAAACAAACTGTAAAATAACAAATGTTTGCGTTCCGACATAACACGATAATACTTTCCGCAGCATGCGGTGAAAGATAGTGGCCCATGCCATTCTGACCGCCGAAGCATTGTTTGCGGTAGGAAATGGTTAAAAAATGTAAATTCCAACTATAAATTAAGACGTATTCTGTAAAACCCAGGTCATTACACTTAGATTATGCGATTTCCTTTTTTTCCTCATTCGTTTTATTTCTGTAACCATCAGCGTGCAATCAATAAATCCCTTCACGGATTCTAAGGCTTTCAATCTAGAAACAGGTAATGAAAATTTCAAAATACACGATATTTATGTTCTGATATGTAAATTAGGTAAACGCTCAATTAAGGGATATTTTTAGTGTTCTTGTTGTGAGTTTACCCGGCATTTCATGTCAAGGTAATGTCTGTATTTGTTTAACTAATTAATATTTTGAACGCCGGTAGCTATACAGAGTAAAAAACAATTTCACTCTGATACTCATGTGCATGAACATGTGTATGTATATTATATTGATTTAGTACTCAGGGACTTCAAAGAAAAGTTTAATATTATAAAATGTAATTTCGTACGTAATGAGTGGAGAGAGTTTGATAATCATATATATTTAATGTGCGTTAAACGTTAGCATTAATTGTCGGTAATATTAAATTCTTCTAGAGGAATGGTCAATATTTTATGAGATGGTAATATGGACCATTTTAAATAAAAAAAGTTCATATGAACAGGTTTCATAAAGTCCTTATGACATTATATAGTTTTTTATATTGTTTTCGATGCAGACACAAACTACATAGTACACACACACATGTAGAAAATAATATAGCGGCTGAATAATAATAAATTCACTTAACAATAACAACACCGTAATACACAATGTTAATTTTCCATTTAGAAATAGTTATACACTTTTAATATATCAAATCTTATATATATATATATATATATATATATATATATATATATATATATACATATATATATATATATATATATATATATATATATATATATATATATATAACGATATAGGAAACTAGATAATGGCATACGGGCTTTAAGGAGTAACAAACATACATCTGTTAGAATATTACTCATATAAAGAATAACATAAGATGATATGCAAACGCAAATGGTTTATTGCGCTTTATTACTTATTGAAATGATATAAAACACACGAATAATTAAGTTCATAGAAGATTCTTTTATACAAATCCCTTGCCTCCGTGAAGATCCAGGAAGCATGGTACAATATGTTTGTATTTATATTTTCGACTTCCGAATTTGATGGCGAAAAAACTTCAGATAGCAATGTTACTATCTGAAGTTTTTTCGCCAATTTATAGACACCCTATATAATTTTAAAATATCTTATGGTCACTGCACATTACTTTATAATACATATTCAATGTAATTAACTAAATATTATTCTAAAAAGAACACATTTAAAAGACACGACTACATTTTAGATTTGATACATTTACAATACATCTTATATAGGTTGTATTATAAATGTATCAAATCTAAAATCTGGTAGTGTTTTTTAAATTTGTTCTATTTAGTATATTATTTAATTAATTACATTGTATACGTATGATAAAGTAATGTGCACAACAACATTACGTCTGTTTAAATAGTTAATAATATGAAATAAGAAAATTATTGTCTTTATCCTATATACATAGTAGATCTTATTTGAGTAAACAAATTGCAAAAGTTTGATATTAGTCGTTCTAGCCGGGCAATGTCTTACGAAATGTTCAATTTCAAAGGCTGCCATCGGAGTATACAGCTCATGAGTTTCGGGAGTAACAAAAACAATGCAGCATGAATAATAATAAAAGCGTTTCGCGAAGCGTTGCCAACAATTGGATTTTTCCCTCCCTGCTGAGACTTTTTTTGTTGTCTTTGCGGATAGTCGCAGGTTTATATTGAAATTAAAGTCTGTTGGGGGCCAATTACAGTTAATAGAAACAAAAAATAAATGAAATCATGTATTTAAATGAATGGTTGTTTTGTTTGACTCGCGATAATGATTTATGACCGTATTCACCAACAACATCCCATAAACTTTATAGGTCCCATAAGCTATTAAATGTATAAATTGAAAATGCCATTATGACAGAAATGGTTAAAATAAATGTCAACACCTTGAATAGCGCTTGTGATTGGAGCTTTGATGACACATTTCGTTTAATTTTTCAGTGTTTACGTTCCCTAGATACTTTATTTATTGTTGCTATAACAATGAATACTTATGGGTTTAATAGCTATTGATAGGTTTATAGAACGTTGGTGAATACGGGGGTTACTATCTATCAATAGCTATCGAACCCATAAGTATTCGTTGTTATAGCTACAAGAAATACATTACATAGGGAAATTAGTTACTTTAGATTCTCTCTATTGCAAACACTGAATAATTAAACAAAAGTTGTCATCAAAGCTCCAATCACAAGCACTATTCAAGGTGTTTGACATTTGTTTTAGCACATTCTGTCACAATGACGTTGTCAATTTATCCATTCAATAGCTTATGGGGCCTATAAAGTTAATTGGATGTTGGTGAATACGGGCATTAATGAAATAAATAGAAAACTATATCAAATGTATTTATTTATATTTACATTTATTGTTAATCGACATTAATATCAGCATCTAGCCTCTATAAAATAATTCATTGTATATATATATATATATATATATATATATATATATATATATTAATTACTGAATGAATTAAGTATTTTTTGGAAGTATCGATTGATTACATTAAACTACTACTATGCAACATACATTCTTGTCTACTGTACTTAAAGCAGAATGAGTCCATATTATATAAGTTTGAATCTATGCATAATTACTCAACGCGACATGCACATGCACATATGTATTTTTATATGATACAGTATATAAGGTTTAATAAATAAAAAATAAAATTATAATATTTATTAATTGTCAGATACATTTCTAGCAGCATAAATATCTAAATTAATATTTTTGTCTACATAGAAATTATTTCTGTATTCATAGAGAATTAATTTTTCAAATAAATTTAATCTAGTTGTTTTATGAGCACTATTGTATAATTATAATTATTTCAAAACTTTTGTCTCATATTTCTATATATCCTTTTGGAAATTTTCATAATGCACAACAAAATTACGTCGTAATAAACGATGTACATAGAGAATATGTTGGGTTCACACGTAGATGCTGAATGAAATATCAAGCTAATTCTGTTTTGCCGCAAATGTAAGTCGCTTTCCATTTACATGTAATGCACACATTAATTACTTGTGCATAGTTTATAGTCCACTTATATTACATAAACCCTAATCCTGTGTATACATAAACCACTGAAAGTATATCTATTGTACGAACATATCATGTAATCACTTAGCTCTAAACAGAAATAACTTTAAATTATTTTGTATTTATTATTTAAAAATTTCAACACGTCACAATTATTCTGAAGATAATAAATAGTTATGACTATTACAAAATTAAGAGTAAATAAAAGTATTGGTAGTTTAAAATCAGAAAAAATATTACCTATAAATGCATCAAGAGAAGAAATTGCTTTTTTAACCCCAATTACGGTTTTAACGTTTAGTGTGTTTAGTCAGACAAACAAAAGAATTTTAAAAAATGCTTCAATTTAACACTCATACAAAATATTTCACTTTCCGCGTTCATTATATATTATATTAGATCCTGACATAGATCCTTGCAGTCTTATCAACTTTACAATTATCAGTGTAAGCTGATAGCTGCAAGGAAATAAATTGATCCTCTGAGTCTTGGTGAGGGAGGATCGATTTACCAAAGGTAAAAAGATAAACTCATGTATCATTTTGAAAGCGTTAATTGTGTAACGTGAATCAGTCCTCTATTAAACCAAGTAAAAGGCCTGAAAAAATATAGGAAAATATTTCTGATGATTTTTGTTAAATTCTACACAACATTTTGAAAGTCTTGAAAAATCATGCGCGGAACTTTATAAAAAATTGCTTTTTGTTTAATTGCTAATATTATTCAATGACAGGCTTATAAAAAATACTTGCTGTCAACTTTGTTAACTATTCTTTTTTGATACCACTAAAGTGATGTCTTATAAACAAAATTGTTAAATAAAAACATTGGTGTATAGACACAACATTTGTTATAAATAAAAAATTATTTTACAAATATTTTACTTACATGCATGTTCAAAAATATGTCTGATGATTGTTGTTAGTCTAAACAAAATTTTGAATGTTTAAAAAAAAATCTGGGGGGTACATTAATAAAAAATGAAATTTGTTTTGTTGCAAATATTATTCAATAACAGCTGACAAAATTAATTTAAATTTATTTTTTTCTTATTTTATGTTTACTAAGCCATAAATGAACAATTGTAGAAAAAATATTTTTTTAACACTCCTTTTAGTAACAATGCACCGAGAAAAAGTCCAGGCCGCTCCAACTACGGGCCTCCCGGAATTATGAGAATTGTTTAACTTCACACCGGTTGTATTGTTGGCATTTGTTTTTGGTATGAAATTACTTAAATATTAAACTAAATAAAAATACATGCATACATCGAAAACTTAAAGCATCCTACGGGAGTGCTCTAAAACGATCAATATTAAGTACACACCACGAAGTAAAATACACAGAACTAATTGCCATGGATGCCGCCTCCACTATTGAGTCCATCCGTTTCATTGCTACATACAAAAAGTGTGAAAAACTGTGCGGTAACTAAGTTCCACATCCAGCTAAAGCGAATTACATTTTTTTAAATCATTAGCTATCATTCCGTCGTCTCGTCGCATATATTTTTTATGTTGGACGAGACGGCGTAAATATACTACATTACATAAAGCAATTTAGTCTAATGTATTTACTAAATAACATAAACGCATTCTAACGCGTTGTAATTTATTCTGGCGAATGATCGGAGCCGAGAAATTCCTATTTAGCAAAAACTGTTGACCAACCAAATAAGTTAGCACGATACCCCCATAAAACCGGCCCAGACGTGGCTGCTACTGGGAATAAACCCACAAATTAAGATAAATATAGAATATATCAGATACGGAATATTCCACGATTTACATGGCATGTATACTGCTTAAAAGTTTTGGTTATCTAAACACACCACTGAATTTCAATTTGCATTGCTATATGTATAAAGTGTGACACTTAGTAATCTTAACCAAATTATCTTTATACATAAAAGTTGTAATCACATGCAATCTATTAGTTTAATCCTTTTAGAAATAGAATTTCTAATGTATAATTTTTAATCATTATATCAGTTTTTTTTAATGACTTTAATCTTTAATAGAATACAGAATGCAGAATATCTATAGTTACAAAGTATTTAGTATAGTAAACTATTTATTTCTTCGTCTGTTGTTTTCTTCTTTTGTCTTCGCCTCGGTATTTGAGGACGGTTCATATCATCTCGGGCTAGTGGCATTGAATTGTTATTTATAATATTACTAAAAACCGTATGACATTATCTAGTTTCTTATATCGTTTTTGATGTAGACATAAACTACATAGTGGGATGGAAAATCCCATACTTGAAGAAACTACCAATATCACTAGGGATTTGCTCCTGATGGTTCAAAATTCCTTTTACGAGCGTTTGGGTCATTTCGCAACCAAAAAAGGTCAACAATTTGAACATTCGTAAACGTGCAAAAAACATTAAAACATTTTTTTCCCATTTGATAGTCAACCCCTCATCATTCTTGAAAGGATTAAGATATCGGGTATTGGTTTATGGGGATGTATTTCTTTTTTCATTACCTACTAAATAAGGTGAAACTCGACAGGGGTTGCTATTTAAAAATGTTGGGGTGGTCACTCTACGTTGCATGAAAGTTCTAAACTATCTAAAAATGTAGCTTTTATGACTCTAGTGATCTTTTTTTTCTTCACTCGTTCAAAACTTAAAGCTCCGTCCCGGGACTTTTGTCAAGACCTATACAATAATAGAAGCATTTTTGTAATTATAATAATTATTGTAAAAATATACTAATAGTAGTAAAAAAATATATGAGTTTCCGTCCCGGGACTTTTGGCAAGACCTATAAAATAATACAAGAATTTTTGTAATTATAATAATTATTTTAAAAATATACTAATAGTAGTAAAAAATATATGACAATTATATTAATAATAGAGTAGCTGAATGATATAATGAAACATATTTTTAGCATCTTAAGATTTTAGTTCGAAATAAAAATAGTTCATATTACGCAATAAACAATTGATTCTTTACTTACACACGAAACTAAATATGATTGAAGCATAGTAATTGAGACATAAAACATAAAACAAAATAATATAAAAATATATGTGAAGATAATACGGACATTACTTGATCGTGCAACTCCCTGTACCTATATAAAAATAAATTATGTATGTAAAAATTCTATACTCAACATTATCGGTTGAAATATTAATCTGAACCCTTTACAGCAAAGCGTTGCACATATACTGATGAACTCTTCATGAAACAAGTTACCCCTAATTGCAGATTACTGTCATCCACCGCGCTGCACTGCGGCTAAACCATTTTAAATTTCCCAAGGTGACAGCTATTCCATCCCGATATCGCAAGCACATTTTATTTTGATATAAAGTACGTATTGGATTTTGCTTGCGCGGAAAACTTGCCGTCTATTGCCTTCGTCTACACGCTATGCCTTTTTATGATGAAATATATTCCCGTCACGCGCGCTTTAAGATAGATCAGGTGTGAGCTAAACTTGCCCTTTCATAAAATATTTAAGCGTGCAGCGTACGAAATGTAAATTGAGTTTTTCCTACTCCACTCACGGCTAAGTGGTTTCCAACAATTAAATGGAATTATGCGAATACGGAATTGGGTTTAGAAGTTACGAAAATCTAATGCCTCCGATTCAATGGACGGGGGAAATGCTGAGAGTGATTTTAACTTTTCATTTTATTATACAATCTTATTTAGCTTGCGGCATTTCTATTAAATAATAAGGTAACTGTTATGATTTGACTGGGGGCCTTTCATAATTTTATAGATTTAAACACTTAAACATAATTACTATTTTATGTTATGTTATGTGAACAACCGATACCAGTTTCTTATTTATTTATTTTTTTCATATTTCATCATTTATTAATTTTGAATACATTAAGGCACCTTACACGATCAATATTACTGTCAATATTTTAGAATAATGACAGTATTACTCTGCAATAATATGTTTAAAATGTTCATTATTCTAAAATATAGACATTATTACTTATCGTGTAAGGTATAGTTACGATGAAATGAAGAGAATACTGATGTATATCCGGATAATTGATTACTTGATAAATAGAAAAGGAGAATTGAAGCAAATACTGACAGTACTGGGAATGACAGTATTATTGACCATGTAAGGTGCCTATATATCTTTCATATAAATAACATAGTAATTTCCGAAAATTATGATCCCTCTCAGTGCTGTCACCAATCCACTGACATGGACAGCCTGGTGTGAAGGAGTTCTTGTTTTTGTTGTTGTTGTTGTTATTGGTATTGTTGTTGTATTTTGTTTAGTTTTCTTGTTTTTTTTTTGATTCAGGATTAAGAGATCTTTTAATTTTTGTTTAAATGTTTTTAAGGTGGTATTTTTTATTGTATTATTATTATTTTATTTATTTTTATACATTAACTATAAGAATATATTTTATTTCAGTTAATTGCACGCAATATACATAAAACATAGTACAACAATAAAATGAAACACGCCAATACATAAAATTCAGCTACATTGTACGGCTCGTCCGTAAATAGAGTTTTCAATGCATTTTTATATGAAGAGTACAAGGCATACAGGAAGAATGTCACTTGTTTATGTTTTTGATGTTTTGTTGGCAACACTTGAATATAAGATTTGATTGTAAAATTCTCCAGGGTTAAAACGGGAATAGTCACTAAATAAACAGTGATCAAAAATATTCATACATGACAGGAAAGGGGAAGGTCAGGCTGTAAAGAGCAGTAAGGAACCAATAACACTGAAACCTTTTCTCACCTTTCTTAGTTTATTTTGAATGTTATGTATGCTGTATATTGTATCTCTTTCGTTACACTTCATGGTATTTCCAAAAAAAGACTGGAGAAGATTCAAAAGGGACTAAAGGCTGATGAAGTAGCTCCATGACGTCACTTGTTGTTGCGGCGCGATGCCGTACTAGACCGACACCGCTCAATAGTGTGCAGGAAATCGGTTTTATCGAGTCTTCTGAGCTATTAGTGAACCGATTTTTCTCAAATATTGACACGATCGTCCTAGATCGGATTCTCAATTTCTTTCCAAATTGATCGCAATCAATTGTGCCGTTATAACGCAATTTTGTTAATAGGCATAAAGGCACCTTACACGATCAATAATACTGTCAATATTTTAGAATAATGACAGTATTCCTTTACGATAACGTGATTAAAATGTTCATTATTCTAAAATATTGCCAGTATTACTTATAATGTAAGGTATAGTATAGTATGATGGAATGAAGGGAATACTGATGTTTATTCGGATAATTGATTACTTGATAAATATAAAAGGAGGATTGAAGTAAATACTGATAGTACTAGGACTGACCGTATTATTGACCGTGTCAGGAGACTTATCTACGTTTATTTCAACTACTTTACGCACAAAACGTCAAGAAGAATGATTTTGTTTCAACAACACCTTCCTTATCTTGTAGTTTTTTTTCCGGAAAAAAAATTGCATAATTCCACAATCTTAGTTAGAAAACGTTTTCGCTAAAAAGTGCCTTCTTTATACATCAGTGATATATTCGGAAAGTAATAAAAATAAAAATAAAAATTATCTATTTTTAGAGGGCTATTAGTCGGTCAAAGGAGAAGCTCAGAGCAGTTTAATCACCGGGTATTTACTTTAACTTCTGGGTCAAATAAAAATAATAAACAAGGAAAACATCAAGGTTAACAAATGATGAAGAGAGCTATAGAGCTGTAGCTACAGCGATGCTTGATTAAAACAAATTGGTTTACAACATTTTCATTCATTACTTTTTCGTGAAGCACGATTAATAACTTAATCGTGCTTCACGAAAAATCCTTTAATCACACCCTTATTGGACCTTACGTCCAGTCGGATTAAATGGTCAACTTTTGTTCACTCATGATTGTCGAACGGTAAGCTTTGGTTTGTTATGTAATGAGAATTTGTATACAATTGGAATACTTCCAGTAGTAAAATAATGAATCGTTTGAGGTTTTTTAAATTTTTAGTTGATGAAGTATATATAGTCGCTAGTCTCTATATGCCAAAATGCTTCTAGAAATCGGCAAGCAACCAGTTTCAATTGAAGAATGAGCTGCAAACCATTGAAGTTGTGGATGTTTCTGCTCTTACCGTGAGAATAAATTTGAGGGGCGCGGGTGTGTTCAGTAGGAAACCTATAAAAGCACTAGAACTCATCAGGATTCACATATTAGCTCGACTATCATTTAATATAATTGTAATTTCATATTAATGCATGAATTTTAGTAATTATCTCAATAAATGAATAAACAACGATATTCAAATATACACAATTTCCAGAATAAATTTGTTAAATATTATTACGTATGTTATAAACCATAAAATAAAATTATTATCGCAAAATTACAAATTAATGTTTCTATTACGAAATTCCCGTAAACTGCACGTAAAATATGAAGCCATCGTGCCACCAACAAGCAGCAGCCGAATGAGAAAATTAAATTTAAGTGTTTTCGCGCTCGTCATACAAACCACCCCCCTCGCAATTTCCTCACAGGCCATAAAACTGTTAATTATTTAAACCAATCGCCGAAACCTGGCCCAAAAATTGTCAACAATCGCACTCTCGCGGGCAAATGTGGCCTTTATGTTTGCCAACCTATTAGGCGGCAAACATGCGACAATCGATTTGTGGATTATGCGGGCTATAAATTGTATGCGAAATTAAATAAGTAAGGGAAGATGCGCATAAAAATATTTTGACAATTGACGAATTTGTATTTCGCATTAAGATTTTAATCCGCGACTGTGATAAATTACAATGACGCGTATATTTACGGTCGAAGCATAAATATCAGTTTAATATATGACTAGATGAATTTTGTATGACTTGGAATTATTGGATGTATTTATCTTCCGCGCAATCTCTATAGATCCATTAAGGGTTGGGCTATAATGCAGAAACTATTAAATTTAAAGAGATATCTTATGATGGAACGCCTTTTGAATAGAACATCAAGTGTTTAAAATGCGGCACACAGCTACAGGAAACGTCGGCTCGGGTTGTAAATGTATTGGATTTGTGTTTTGGAAAACATAGCGTAACAGCAGATGCCATTTATTACTTTTACTAATATTGTATCCATAATAATAATTCTTAAAGTGGAAATTATAGAGTGCGGACTAAATTAATACCTTTTTCTCGATGAAAAAAAAATCCTATAGGCAACCACAATGTTAAGGCGAATCTCGGAAAATTAAACACGGTTCAATGTTGACCTAATCACGCGGTCATTTCTAGTCAAGATTTTATAATTTTCTGAAAATATGTTTGGATATTTCTCCAGTCGAAGGATGATTTGATACTTTGTTAGGACGAAAAAGTTAATTTTTTGTCTCGAAATAGTATATATTAGTAAAGTATATATTTACTCCGATTTGTAATCAAAATTCAACAGAAATTCCTCTAAGAGATTGCAGTTTCGTATTTCAAGTTTTGATGAATACAATCTGATAATGCTTAAGTACAGTATTATAGTTTATAGACATCCGCGCAATTATCATAAAATGCTTCATTATTTCGAAATACATTTATTTCTCGGTGCGCACCCCTCAAGTTTTTCCTGGGGCCACGGTTTATACACTCCGCAAAAGAAGTAGCAGCAGTTCCGTTAGTCTCACAACGCGTTTTTCGAATAGAATTTCAGCTCGAATCCTCGAACGAGATTTCGAAGATTCGCCTTAAGCCCTAGGGCTCGTTCTGTAAGTTCAGACTGGTATGTTACCCATGGCAAGCAAATAAACAACTGATGGTATGCATTGGTGTGTAATGCTGCCTTCTTTGAAATGTCGCAAATTTGTAAAAGTGATGTTAAGATAGTGAGATAGGTTATTATCCTGTCAGTCTTGACAAATTTCACACATTTGACATAATCGTTTGCAGAGCGTGGGGCATACCAACGCATAGCAACAATTTTTTAGTTCATGCCATAGGTAACAGACCAGTTTGAACTTGTAGACCCCTGATTTCCTAGAAAAGCATTACCGCATATGGAGCCATTTACACATCACAAAAATCGTTTTAGTATATGTTCTTGAATAACCATTTTGCATCGTAATTCATTTTCTTTAGAATAGAAATAGAATAGAAATTTATTTATTTCAGATGCATACAACACATATACATTAGTACATTATATATCATACATTCAACAAAAAAAAGGTCGTGATTATATTTTTAACTTCATTAAAGTATATCCTCCTATTGAATATGGTTCACATTCTATAAGTATTTTGAATACTGCATTTTTGAATCGCTTAAAATTATTTATTATTTTGATGTGATTTGGTAATGAGTTTAAAAAAATAGACTATTGTATACTGATCCTCTTTCAAGCATGGTTAGGGTGTGTATTGGATAATTATAGTCCATATACGATGTCCTTGTGTGATGGTTGTGGTTACTTTTAAACGTGTTTAGCTTCGTTTTATGTTTAAAGAAAAATATTAAACTATCGTATACGTAAATAGCGGTACACGTCAGCTTATTCTTTCTTTTAAAAATGTTTCGGCATGATTGTCTATAATATAGTCCATACAATATGTGAACTATTTGTTTTTGTACAATAAAGACTGTATCTATTTCAGATGAGCTTCCCCAGAGAATTATGCCATGACGAAGGTGGCTATAAAAATTGCATAATACACTTTCTCTAATACATTATTGTTTAGATGTTTACTCAGAATGCGTATAGCATAGAGACTTTTATTTAACTTTTGTACTAAGTAAGTTGTGACGTAAAGTAATTAAAATCACACTCAATTTAAAATGTATATTTACACACTATGTTATTAACAATTGATCCAAACAATGCTAGCGCAATGGCGCTAGATGTATTAAATAATAATTTGCAGAGCTCGAAGGAGACGATCTTAGCCGCGCAATGGCGCGGCTCGTTCTGCTCTTCTCTGCATCCCTCGCAGGTATCGCGGGGTGAACTTTGCTTCATCCGACCACATCTGGTGCCCAAAATGTCGCGCCACCGATAACCAGATGTGGGACTGGAAAATTTCACCCGCAAATCACTACCTAACTCAAAACCCAAAATATAAAGCGTTTTATGGCTTGAATGGTGCCAACAGCCCCCTTGAAATAGCAATAAAGACGTACCTACTTTAACAAGCAACCAATATATCTAAATAATTAGACAGGGGAAGATTTTGAGTTATGGTTCCCACACACACACCGTGTGGGGCCGTAACATAAGTAATATGCTCTCTCCAAGTTAACCGATCGTCTATAATTAGTCCCAGTAACCTTGCTTGTTTTTGATGTGTATGTGTAGTATCATATATGTTGATCGTTTCTGGGAAGTCTAATCTGGAATGACTTATTTTGTAAACCATGACATTAGTATTTGTTAGGTTGAGGATCAAGTTGTTTTCATTGATCCATTGCTGAACTTTTCCCATTGTTGTGTTAGTTTTTATTTCCAACTCCTTGTCTTTAAAGACAATACGTTTGTGTCGCCGGCATAGTTAATAATTTTGTGAGGTGTATTTAACACAATTTGTGGTAGATCATTAATATATATGACAAAAAGTAATGGGCCTGCAATACTTCCTAGAGGTATTTGTTTATACATATTCCAGATTTCGTAGTTCCTTTCTCAGTTTCAATTGTAGTTTTGTACATTCTGTCTTTAAGATAGTTGTCAAACCACTTAAGTGTTGTACCTCTTATGCCACATTTAAATAGTTTTTCCAGCAAAATATCAATGTTGACGCAATCGTAAGCTTTCGAGAAGTCTAGCAGTATGCCGCATGGAACAATTTTGTATACCTTCTAAAATTGTATTAATACATTCGACTAGAGCATTGTCGGTGGATTTACCTTTTATAAATGCATGTTGGGTATCGATAAAAAGATTACATCTATTCATGCAACTTATTACTTGATTACACATTACCGTTTCAAAATTTTGGAGAAAGTCGATATTTGACTAATAGGCCTGTAGTTTTTCTTACGTTCCCTATCTCCCTTCTATTTAAATATGGGTGTTATACAAGCAACCTTAAGTTGATCTGGAAAAATTCCATGAGTGAATCGAATTATTAATGATATATATTAAATGATTTAGAATAGGATCTATTGTCCTTTTAAAAATAAATGTGTGGATTTCATCGTCTCCCCTGCGGTGGTTATTTTTTAAATTTGCCGTTATATTATATATTTCATTGTATGTTACTGGTTTTGCAATCATAGTTTTTTGATTAAATGTAATGTTATTTTTGTGTTCAACTTTTGGAATATCCGACATTAATTTTTCAGCCGCAGTCGAGTCTAGCTTTGAGATGATAGCAAATTATGTCATGCTCACCAACTATTATATAAGTGTATGCCCGGCGCCTTCGCCATTTGTCTAGTCTTGTTTTCTGGAGAAGCGGTACAATAATAGCGGCCATCACAGACACAAAAACATTTTAAGTATATGTCAGTAAATTTGGCTTCCTATAAAATAACCTAGGTGTATATATTTTGCAGTATTTTTTTCTTTTTCGCCATACACAGTCATACTTTGGAGAGTACAGATTAAGTTACATTACATACAAATAAATATGATTTGCTTCATTACAGAGTATATGGGTATATTAAATTCATATAGCGCGTCCAAGAGTATTTCCCATTTAATTGAATCAAATGATCTTCTTCTATATATTAAATTCAGGGGCGGTAGTGAAGCGGTCCTTCTGAGATTCCGCTCCGTTGTTTGTATTCGTTGTTTTAATGTTAGTCAGTTGTTTTACTATATTCCATGATATTTTATTTATATTATCCGAGTGTATTAATTGATTATTAAAATATTCCTTTTTAGTTGTTTTTAGAAGTTCATCATTTTTTTTCTTTTCATTACGTTGAGGTATTACTATTTATGAGAAACAATATTCATTTATATCACATAAAACTATTTTTGTGATGCAGAAATGTCGTCAAAAGTGGCCGCTTTCAAGCTACTGCTTCATAGAAAAATAGGGCTTAAGCATTCAGGTCAAAAAATAGTATTAAAGGCATTAATGTCAAATTATCGCTGAAGTAATTTGCAATACATGCTAAATCTATTACATTATATTTGAGGCATTGAGTGTCAAAGTAGACTAACCCTTACATTTTAAAAATCTTGTTTTATATTAATTTTGTTTATATCCATAAATGGTGTATTTAAGAAAAAGTAATAAGCCACAGTATCTTGTTCTCATTGGCGACTCCTCACCCGCCAGAGTTTTGCAGCTTGCACGCAAAATTCACTGGTGGGACGAGTAAGCAGCCTTAAAGGTTTCACAATGGGCCCATTTTGAGGCTTAAGTGTCTGTAGCTATGCTACCCTCCAGCCAACTATCCAGAACTATCCATTGTTCTCATAAGAAATGGCAGCGTAAAACAAGTTTGTGCATTACCTTTTTACTAATATATTCGTGCGCTGTAGTGGACTACAGTTTTTTAATTCATTTTATGTCAATACGTTGTTTCAATCCTGATTTCCCATTAAATGAGATTGATCATAATTTTTTGTTTAGTGGTCATTATTAAGTGTGATATCAGGATTTGGTAGAAAAGCAGACGACATTTTCAAATATTAACATTCCAGAAAATTATCCACAGTCCAAAAGTCCGTTTAAAGTAATTTCAATCGAAATACTGCTGATCATTAGTACGTGGAATGGTTAAAAATTCAGTGGTTGCGGGTTGAAAAATTTACTACAAATGTTAAAATGACTATTTAGATTTGTTTAAGGAAACGTTAGTTCCCCCTACTATAGATTTTCTGGTAGTATATTGCATAATACGCTACCAGAAAATCTATATTAGGGGGAAATAGGACTATTTGTAGTTTCTATAGGATTATAGAAACTACAAATAGTAAAATGCAAAAGTAGGCCTATTTTTGTATTTTACTATTTTCATAACAAGAAGAAAAAATAATTTAATTTTTAGTTTTCTAGAAATTATATTTTAGTAATTTAAGCTACTGGTTTAAAATATAAAAGCTATAATTAATTGTAATTTTATTCAATCAATTTAAATTCAATTGAAATCCATTATTTTCAATTGTTCATTGCTCATTATGATATATCATGGAATTAATTCAATTTTACGCACAATACTACACAATTTATTGTTGATATGTAGTACAAAACAATATTAAACGTCGGTACTTATATTTCAACACACTATTAAAGTATTTCTATTAAATTATTGACTTACCTGCATTGTTGGTGTGCATTCCCTCGTCAGGCAGGGTTCAGTGCAGGGAGATGCATTTGAGTCACACTCGTTTGCCCTGGCTGACATAAACTAGGTGTTTTTTAAACGGAGAACATCCATTTTCATTAAAGCACGTGGTCCACTATTATTAAAAAGCACCAGGTTTTATCTTAAAAAATCCATTACGAGTACCTTCGGGAAAATAATGTGCAACATTAAAAATTCCCTGTTGTCATCTGCTTCAGTTATCTGACGCCATTAAATTTCTAAATGGAAACGAATAAATTATTGCGGTTGCGCATTAATTATAACGAAAATGTGTAAATAAGGAGTGTTATCGTGAGGTTTATATAAAAAACAGTTGCAAATTGTGATAAAAAAATCGTTACATTTATTCTTTATAATAAAATATAAAATAAATAAAATAATTAAAGCCAAGAAGATAGTGCAATCATTCACTTATGCAATGAAGAAATATTTACGAGGAAATAACCAATACTTAACATTATTTAGTTATATATGAATTTTGTATATACCTCCCGCCTACCGTCTAGTAGTAGATTTGGCATTCGTATCACGTTAAATGATACTGTAAATATATATTCTTGTTATCTAAGTCATGTAAATTTTTGTAAATATATGATTTATTAAGAAAAATGAATTATCACTAAATAGACGCCTTCACATTTATTTAAAAACATTTATATAACTCTCGAACAGTATTTATCATAAGTTTAATTTTCTTTCATGTATATTTAGTACGGGTCATTCTATATATATATACATATATATATATATATATATATATATATATATATATATGTGAATACATTTATTAACCATCCACTATATAACTAACTACGTCTTTTGCAGATATGTTATCTGCAAAAGAAAATTAATATTTCGTTTCGTGAAGTAATATTTTATCTAATTAGTTTTATTTTGTACTAAGATAACAGAGGGTATTATGGTAAGGATGTTAATTACATTTTCGACTTGACAAAAGAACATCTGGGTATTCAGAGACAGACGATTAAAATCGCCTTGTGTAATTAAAACGGTTTTAAAAATAATGGAAAAAATAATATTAACATGCAGAATTTATGTCGATCTATCGAACACACTCATCTATAGAATATTCAGGGGTGAAAGTAAGCTAGAAGACAATTTATATAATTAAATCATATTGCTTAATCAAGATTCTTCAAAAGTTTTAAAAAATATTAGTTAACTTGCAGAAGATTAGTCGATGTATCGAAACCATTCGACTTTTACTATGTAAAGTACTTTACCTATTTCCATTAGCGTTAATAAATTATCACGTAGATGTTCAACGTCTGTCACCGCACATCATGGCATAGTATAAGTGTAATATAGAATGCTGATACAGTTCTACTAAGTAAAGTTAATTAAGTTTTTGATAATACATTCAATGATGATTATTTTGTGTATTCTATATTTTGTTGTTGAATCATCGGTTTACGATAAAACTTAATTTTATAAGAAGTCAGAATAATTACTAACTAATTTAGACTACACTGACGCTTACAAATAAAGAATATGTATACCCATAAAAACTCATACAAAAACGAAGCTCAGATGAGTGTAATCGCCCGGTATGTTAATTAATTTTACAGAAAACATCTTAAAGAATCTCAGAGAAAAATTATACAACTAACCCCCTAGGAGCAAAGGTAAATGCCATCTGGCGACACCACATCAATTAGCAATGCCCATATGGTAATAACCGTCAACATGCTCATGCCGTCAGGATCACCGGGTAGTAGCCCTTTAATATTATTGTGAATTCATCCTCACTAGCTGAGCTACACTGATGAGATCTAATAAGATCGAAATCTATATATGTAGATTGCTAAGAGGTGGATTCTCACTTATATAAATCTCAGAGGAGTTTAATCAGCTGGTATCTGAGAATAACTGTGCCAGGTGATTCGCGAAATTCACCCAAAACGAGATTTAAACTCTCGCTTCACAATGACAACAGGAGAGGCACTGAGCTGGGTTAGTTTTATAAATAACGTAAACGTAAAAAAAACCAATTTAATTTTATTTCCGACTTTTCAGGGTTGCACTTTGAGAAAGTATAGCCCTTGACATGCTGTATTGTAATAACCTGTAACTATATCTGGGGGTGAAACTAATCTGAAACGTTAAATAATTATCCTTATTCCCCTATGAATATTGGAAGAAAACTTGATACCTTATACTAATGTTTTAAGACAAATATAAAAAAATGTTTGAAATAAATAAGTCCTCTTCAATTATGGAATAACTCGATTTAAATAATTCTGTCTGTAATGCTGCTTTCATTGTTCAGGATTCATAATATCCATTCACATCCGCATCATAAAACGCCATTATAATCATATTTGTTTTCAGTAAAGCACTGTAATGCGAGAATAATGAGAATATGCAAATGAACCAAAACGGTTTCGGTAATAGCGCGCGAGGGGTTTGTATTATAACCCTGATGAAATTAATAAAATGGCCACGTGTAACTTTCCAATGTTAAACTCGTTTTTTGGTAACCGTAAAAACTTTAATTAATATGTTAATTCTGGCCTTTATTCTATGAACTGAAGTTAACAAAAAGTTAAAAATTATATCATATGTTGTAGAGGTCATTTAGTGAAGTAATGTAATATGAAATATTTTATTATAGTAATTTACTTGTATATATCCTCTATATTTATCTGCATGCTAGTTTGTACTACTTGTATTGTATAATTTACTGACTTTTTATTTTAAAGTTTTCAAACTTATTATACATCATTGTTAAAGCACCTTACATGGTCAATAATACTGTCATTCGTGGTACAGTCAGTATGTGCTTCGATATTTATTAAGTAATATAATATTAAATATTTTATTATAGTAATTTACTTGTATATATCCTCTATATTTATCTGCATGCTAGTTTGTACTACTTGTATTGTATAATTTACTGACTTTTTATTTTAAAGTTTTCAAACTTATAATACATCATTATTAAGGCACCTTACATGGTCAATAATACTGTCATTCGTAGTACAGTCAGTATGTGTTTCAATATTTATCAACCAATCAATTATCCGGATTAACCTCAGTATTCTGTTTAATTCATCAATACTACACCGTACAAGCTCAATACTGTCAAAATTTTAAAATACTGACCGTATTATTGACCGTGCAAGGTGCATTGTCACTAAAAACAAGTGTTGATATAGTTTTTTATGTATAGAATTATGTATGTTATTATATGTATAGAATTATGTATGTCAAAGGGAAATAAAAGCCATTATTATTATTATTATTATTATTATTATTATTATTATTATTATTATTATTATTATTATTATTATTATTATTATTATTATTAGTTACTAGATGAAATATCCATCGTCTAAAGGGATTTGATGAATTAATTATCTTGCTAATTCTCCTCAGCCGTCAACAACTATTTTAATACTTGTCCTACTATCGACCCCTACTGTTCAACTGACAGCACAGACAGCACAAAAAGAAAACCAGAGGTCGGTCGGCTTCTAAACAACATTCTCTTCGTTTTTTATATTACGAAGATAAAGTCTAGCTAAAGATGATTGGTTAGTAATGAAGGCAAGATCGGGAATAGTCTGTGGATTGCAGCACTACTTCCTGATTATAGAAATACTATCGAAATTCAGCAAAAAAACTTAAGTTACACATGTCAAATAAAATATCTGAGATTTAACAATAGTAACTCTTCTATATCCAAGCAGGAATACTAAAAAAGAAAAAGCAGATCACAGGAACAACATGAATTGAATTGTGCTTACTTTTTATAAAGACTTATTGCATGACTCTTCTAACATTATGGGATTTAAAAGCAAATGTATGCTAGTAAATCGTATAGAGATCCACTATCAAGGTGCCCTTTTAGAATCTGTAATCCGCTCTATAGAAAAGATACAGATAATCAACCATCAGCTCAAGAATGACTATACACAAAGGAATGTAGTACAACTAACCCTCGAAGATGGAAGTTAAACGCCTCTTCGATGGTTAGTTGTACTATTTTTGTATATAACCACTCGAGATATTGTGTGAATTCATCCTCACTAGCTGAGCTACACTGACGAGATCTAATAAGATCGAAATCTAGATATGTAGATTTCTAAGAGATGGGTTCACACTTATATATGTTTTATACAAAGGAATGTATTTATAGGATAGAGAACAGCACACCGCGCTGTTCTCTACCATATAAATACATTCCTTTGTGTATAGCCATTATTGACCTGATGTTTAATTATCTGTATCTGTTCTATATAGTGGATTACAGATTCTAAAAGTGCTGTTTTTCCGTATATGGTATCTAGTGGAGAAAACAGGACTGCAGGTAGCTAGGCTTGTAGAAACGAAACAAACAAAAAGAGCAAGCTAAAATGAGCAAAATACACCAGAGTCAACTAAACAGTGTTAGTTAATGCTAATTTGGTAATACGAAAACATCACAGTCATCATCACAGATACGAGATACGGCTTCCCGATGTTTAACAAAAGGTAATAAACTTTGCTCGTAATTATATTGAAGGAATGTGATGCAATATTACTTGTAATTTCAATTTAAATTGAGTTCTATGTATGCTGCCACTAGTTTCTTTACATTCCTTGTATACGCACAGCACTTGAAAGACATTTATTTATTATAAATGTAAATTCTATATTCCATCATTGTGATTATACAATACATTAATGTATACTTTAGTACTTTACAGTTACTACTGTTGCATTTAGTATCTATTTTATATTAAATTTTTCACGGTGCATACATAAATAACAAGAATTTTTTTCCCAGCGTAATGAATGTTATATTTTAATGAACAGATTTAAAAAAACGGAAACCTGAACGAACGCAAAAAACATGCCTCACAATATTTCAAATACAAATCCATATAACATCACATTACCAATATTGTACCTATTTAAAAGACTATCAGAATCTTACTAGATGACTTTTGTATGAAACGACTTTACAAACGGACCAGGAGGAATGTTTAGCTCGATAGTATAATAAATATTCTATATGTCTTAATATTATTAATATTACTATTAAAGAATTTTTATTTTTATCATAATAACTAGCTGAAATTACCACCGTCCGACAACGTATGCTGATGCATCTATCTTGCCAACTCCTCTAAAGCTCGTTTTAGACAAGACAATTTCTTAGCTCAAAAGTTGTTTAAGAAATTATTCATATATCCTCCTCCCATATAATTTGCCCTTGACAAATAGAACGCGTTATATTTTTCCATTCGATCTACCATCCAATTCAATATTTCAAATAATTTGCTGTATGATACATACAAACATCTTGACTAACTTTTGAGTCAAGAAATTGTCTTGTCTAAAACGACCTTAAGGCTGTGTTACGTAATATTGTGCGCCCTACTTCTTCTTCTTCTAACTATGCAGTTGCAACCTCTAAGATAACTATCGACGAAACTATCGTACTACCGCATTGTTTTGTCCCCATTTGACGAGAAAAAACTGTCAGTAAATAAACAAATAATAAACATATAATAATATAATAATAATAATATAATAATAATAATATAATAATAATAATATAATAATAATAATATAATAATAATAATATAATAATAATAATATAATAATAATAATATAATAATAATAATATAATAATAAACATATTTGTCACGACATGCACTAACAGCACAAAAGTTATAATTACCAGGACGGTTGGATACAAAACATTGACTTCGTTTTTATATTATACGGATGTACTCCCAGATATCCACTGTATAAATTCAAACTGTTACTGCTCTAGCCAAAATATTTTTTTTTATCATTTTCTTTATATAATTTTGTTTTGCAGATTGCTGTATGACAATGAAAATATAGGAGATTTTTCCTAAATTATTTTTTTGCACGTTCAGTAATACTGAATGTTATTTAGTATCCTCTTAAAGGCACCTTACACGGTCAATAATACTGTCAATCATAGCACTGTCAGTATTTGCTTGAATCCTCCTTTAATATTTATCAAGTAATCAATGTTCTTGATAAACATCAGTATTCTCTTCATTCCATCATTTCTATACCTTACACGATCAGCAATACTGTCAATATTTTAGTATTGTGAACATTTTAAACATATTATCGTACAGTAATACTGTCATTATTCTAAAATATTGACAGTATTATTGACCGTGTAAGGTGCTTTTTTCATATCGTCAATACTAGTTACTGTCAGTATTTACTTCAATACACCGTCAATATTTATCGACCTTACACGGTCATTCCATATTATTAGTATTTTCGTCAATATCGGCCCAGACTATTAATATGTAAATCGAAAAAAAGCGTTCCTCGCAATCATTCTGGCTTTTTCTACAAAACGTACTATGGTACTACTTTGCGCAAGAGATGGATGAAAGATTGGAAGTGTGAACAGTACTCGCACATTGCTTTATTAAAAGCAATTCAAACCATCAATGCTGAACCTGAACACAATCAGTAATACTGTCAATATTTTAGAATACTGACACTATTATTGACCGAGTAAGGTGGCTTTTAGAATATTAGAATTTTATATTGACATAGAATGCTGTTTCATTGTAATTTAAACATAGAAATCTATGTGTATGTATAACTGCCGTTAACAACATTTGTTATGATTTAGGGATACATTCCATTATAATTGTTTGTTGCTTTCCTCGTATTTTTATTATTATTTCGTAACTTCGTATTTAAATGTATGTTTACATGGCTTAATAGGAGTAGATTCCACAAATATTATCAAGTGATCAATAATTGGGAAATTTAAATTTTTAGTTGAATTTAAAAGGATTTTGTCTCACTTTTGTTTATGTATAGCAATTCATTATAATTATTATTATTATTATTATGTGAGATTAGTATGCATATATTTTCGTATTTATTATTTCCTCTTTATTTAGTAATATTATTTTTATATCTGTCGAAGTACTCCTAGTCTAACGTTATGCACCGGATTATCTTCACATACTGAGTGATTCGGTTAAAAGTTGTGCGGGAAAGGAAGTTGTTCGGAAGCGAGTGGGTAAAATAACACTCCAGCCCGGTTACAGCAAGGGCCAATTAGGCTCTAGTTCAGTTAATAACGTTCGCTGTATTTCCACGATAAATATATCTAAAACATGGGTGTTTGCCATTTCGGGGCCTTAGGGGAGACGGCCCAGATACAAAAGAAAATTAATTGATGAACATTGTTAGCTACTAATTTTATGATGCCTCTAAATAACAAGGTTTTCATATGGAGTAGTATATTGTGAATCAAGTGTTATTGTAAAATATATTTTTCTATTCCTATTTCGCTGTCATTTTATCTTCATTTATGATTAAATTTGTAAGAAATTTCCAATAGTTTCTTTATGGCTCGGCTGCATAAAGGTGAGCAAACGGTAATCAGTGACTAATATGCTAAATATTGATCAATTGTTGTCAACTTTGTATTTAATAGTCTCACATAGCCCCATTTACATTTGGAAATATTGATATAGATGTCAAAAGTAATTCTAACTCGGTGTTATGAAAGTAATCTGCTTTTATACAAGCAAGCCTATATATTGTATGTTGGTATATGCTGCCTAGCAAGGATTGTACCATTCACTAAAAAGTCAGGTAGGTTATTAGTCAATGATTGTACGAACAACGACTAATTTTGACTATGACATTGACAGTGAAAGTTTGCGCAACATTTGGACAGTTTCACTCAATTGGTGAACATAAATGAACACTGCTAGCTCTAGCCAATTGCGTGCTACGTGATGGATATGCTTAAATACGTTTTATTAATAACCACCTACACCTTACAGACAAGGCATATGTTTAAATAAAAATAAAATTTATTAGTAACAATATTAAAAATCGCTAGAAATTCGTATTTTAAAGTAGCTATTACAGCACCGTTTTTATGAATAAAGCGTCACAAAGTTACCATTGTGTATACTAAATATAAAATAGTATATTGTTATACAAATACCGTTTGCAGGACGAGACAGTTATGCAGGTATACATTTTATAATGGTCCTTACAACTGTATCGGTCTTCATTTTATCTGAAGAAGATATTCTTACCTTAAAAACTTGCAAGAATGGTTCGTCTCTGTACAATTATTCAGACAGGCAGTGGATAAGGTCTAAATAGCTGTGTTGATAGCAAACGTCCGCAACGAATAAAGCACTTTAAATAGATTACCAACATTATACCATAAAATTTAGAAATTTGTGCTATAAATTTATTTGTGAACATGGTGTTATAAAAAAGTAACCATTGTAAACGCGAAATAGAAAAAAAAACATATTTCCTTGACTTCACAACTAAAATGCAAAACATTAAATGAGAAATATTGATATTATAATAATATTTAAGGCTAATGTTACGATGGTTTAAGTGTATGCTATACTGTTTTAAGTAAATATAACTTTCGTGAAATATCTAAAAAATTATTAAATATTGAAAATTACCCGGCGCCGCCACCATTTATCATTTGGGGAGCCTAAGTTCGATACCCTGCGGGGACCGAATTCTCGACAATCACCTTTCACAGTTTTTCTGCGGTTTTCTGTGAAGTTAATGTACATACCGGGTGATTAACCCTTCTAAGTTTCTTCCTTGACCGGCGGAAAAGCTTCACGGCTGATAGCCCTAAAAATATAGAAGCTTTTTGCTAATATTGCTAATAGACTTAGAAAACACTCGTGGTGCTTTGAGTAAGCCACATATACTTTGGCACATGATTTTTATTACGGGCGAGAACGTATAGAAATTTCCACAAATATGTACTTCGTCTGTCCCAAATTATGGCACATGCAAAATCTTTGATTATTAAAATTTAAAGAAGTTAATGAGTTTCAATTATTTCAAGTTAAAAATATATTATCAATAATTATAGTTGGCTGTACTCAAAAACAAATTTTGATATTTTGTTTCTAAGTTGAAAAAAATACACAGAAGAAAAAAATTTAAAATTTTAGAAACAAATATGGAAAGCATGATCAAAGAAAATTGTGATGTGTGATTAAGAAGAGACCGAAAAACTAAACGATTGACTTGTGACCAGCGCAATAGAATTTTACATTTCTTACTGCAACATAAATTAGGGAATAAATTGAGTCGCGGTGTGTGAAAACACACAAATATACATACAAATTATTAAGTTAAAAGTTAAGTTTCAAACATTTATTTGTTGTGTATACCATCATTTGGGACAAAATTTACCTGTATGGTATCGTATTATAATATATATATATATATATATATATATATATATATATATATATATATATATATATATCCGCGTGTATGTATTATGATAAGAGCACAGATTTTGTACATTTTACATATAATTCCGGTCGTTCGGAAGGTACAGAATAGACTCTTTGGTATAAGAATATTTATATATGTTTGTGGCCATACATAGAATAGAATTGAATAGAATAGAATAGAATAGAAATTTATTTCAGATGCCTACAATACATACATATACAATAGTACATTATATATCATACATTGAAATATTGTCAACAAAAAAAAGGTGGTGATTACATAATATTTTTAACTTCATTAAAATATTCCTCCAGGGAATATGGTTCACATTCTATAAGAATTTTGAATACTGCATATCATAAGTGGAAGTTATATTATTACAAAATTTATAGTGAATTGCAATTTCTTATAAATAAAACGTTTCTATTTTCAAAAAAATAAATATAATGTATAAGTTTTTTTTTTCGTCGTTCGTTTCAGTCCATAACAGTTATATCTTGAAGACTAATCTACATGCATATTTTAAACATTTTTCTGACTACAACAGTCCGCAATTTTGACAACCTTTTAATAATTTTCCAGCCACCCTGTATTGTATCGTATTATAAAGCAAAAAAGTTAAGAACTAAGTAGTACTTTAGTTGGTAATAAAATAGGAATAATATTCCGAAGAAAAAACAAACTAACAAGGGATAATACGCGAATACGAACGCGGAGGCATAATACTGTTTGTTTGAAATTATATTCATTTTATTATTATAAATGGCTTAAATTAATATTTATTCAAATATTACTATGTATGTAAATTTATATAACTTGTTATATGAAAGACCTAAACCAATAAATTATATTTTTAGCCATCATTCATACCATCCCATCCATTTCAAAATTAATTAAAATAGTCATCAGAATGTATACGATTTCAACCTTGGACCCATAACAACATTGACCGCCTACGCTTTCATCCCTTACAATAAATTATGCAAACTAATGTTTGGAGCAGGAGTTCAAGTATTTATTGTTTCCGGCGTCGTAGTTCACTCCGATATCCGTCGAACGGAAGGTTGTCTGTGGAAACGTTAAACGAATTAAACTATTTATGGAGTTTCGTAAAACTTTTAAGTCCCATTCAATTGTTAATCAATCTATTTAACTAATTTATAAACTATTTGCCCACATCATTCAATTACAATTATCACAGTTTTTGAACTATGACTATGTAAGTTCTCATAATATTTAGCGTTTTGTAAAAGATAGAAAGCATCATTCATTTTATATAATGAGGAAACACCTTTTATACATTGCAAAAAAAAAACTTCTATCTTTTATAGGGCTATCAGCCGTGAGGCTTTTCCGCCGGCCAAGGGAGAAGCTCAGAGGAGTTTAATCACCCGGTATTTACCTTAACTTCACAGAAAACCTCTGAAAAACTGTAAAAGGTGATTCGCGAAAATTCTCTCCCCACTGGGGATCGAACTCAGGCTCCCCAATGCTCAGTACGAGACGGACGACGCCTCTAACCACTCGGCCACTGAGCTGGGTTATACATTGCATTATTTCTAATAATCTAAATCAATTACCAATATGCGACAGGATACAATAATAATATCCCTAAAAATATTTTAAAATCCTTTCCAGAATAGATCGAACATTATATTATTAAAATATTTAATTTTAATTATAAAACATAATACTTTCTACCGGAAAAAGGGTGCTGGCCTAGTATGGTCAGCATTGGCAACTCCTCACTCGCCAGAGTTTTGCAGCTCGCACGCAAAATTGACTAGAGGGACGAGTGAGCAGCCTTAAAGGGAGGTTTCACTATGGGCCCATTTTGAGGCCTGTAGCTATGCTACCCTCCAACCAACTATCTAGAACTATCCAGACTGGAAAAGAGGAATTATATCAGTAATTCCAATACCCGAAATTGATTACAGGTAATAGACCCATTACATTGCTTACTCTCTTGAAGTAACTATATAAAAGCCTGATTAAAGATAAGCTCCTGTCTCAGGTAAAAAAGCATATTCTCCACTATCCTCAACTCTACTGCCTCTAACTGTTCTAACATCTAACGAAACAGCCCATCTAGATGGCAAACAACGATCCAGCACTACCAACCGTTTCATAATAAATTATTTAATCGTGCTAAATACAATATATTTTTTCGATAACTTTTTAGGAACGTACCAGCATGAACACATAATATCATGGCCATATTTTTCTGCATATGAAGTATTTTTCTATTAATTACGGTAGGTCAAATATTCATCTTTAATTTAGTGCTTAAATTTATGTATGTAAATTTTATAAAGCTTATTACCGGACTGCAATAAAAGCTTTGAAAACTAACACTGATTCGCACTATCTCTGTCAAGTCACCGTCACATCGAAACTGAACTAACGAAATCCTCAGGTATTTGAATATATCATACAACTGTGAACACAAAATACAAATTTACATATAAACGTCTTTTATATTTTTATTTTTAGTTTTATAAGACAATCCCATTTCAAAATTACTTATGATATATTCAGTATCTATCAACTGTACGTTAACTGTGAATGTATAAAAATTTCACCACGCTGAATGTAGACGTGGGTAGATATATCATTACTATTTAAAAGCCTGCAGAATATTTCATGAGGGGAGTAATGTATTCAAAACTTCTCTGATAGCTATTAAAACGGAACATTTAAATGCACAAATTATAAAATATACATTCCCGTTTCACACGCCATACCCGCTTCAGATAACTGTCACTTATTTGTCTCTTTTTTCGGATATTATTATGGAAAACTCGGATCCTTTAAGGGCATAGAGCTTAATCATTTATAGTTTCTTTACTTGTTTTTACATCGTTATACGTGCTAGGACCATTGTTATGTCGCCGAATATTATTATACACATATTTTTACTTCATTATTTTATATACAGCACAGATATTTCCTGATCGCTAAACTTTTATTCGACGGTTCACCCATAGAAATGTATTTTAATTTGATGCGTCGGATAAATATAAAGTTTTGTAGCATCGTGTATTTCTAGTTATTCATTTCTTTTCTGTATAACTAAGTTAATAAAAGTTTTCATTTATATCACTAATATACTTCACTTATATACTTTTACCATGATTATAATTTACTACTTTTAGTCAAATACATTTTAGACGTTTCTTATTATGAATAGCAACCTTAATTGACAATAATTAAAAAAAAACTCTTTACTTAATAATAGAATATAATTAAGTGAAAATTTTAAATTATAAGTAGGTAGGAGATACTTTGGCTTGGGAACTAAATTGTGAGAAAATTATTAGTAAAAGTATCATCTTCATTATCTTGTCATCGTATTTATTTGGCAAGTAAATTTAATATAATGATGCAGATACGGTGGCAAGTGTCGTCACCGTATCTACATCATTGTATTAAATTTTAAAATTAATATAATTATACATTAAAATCTATTGATTTAAATAAGTGATAATAATGTACAAAAAAAAGTATATGTATTAATATAATCTTGCAAAAGTATAAGAAATGCAATTTTTGATCAGTTTGATATAATTGTATTGTCAGAATTTCTTGCAAATTCATGCAAAATAAATATCCAAAGTATACAGGATGTTATGTAATTCGAGGACAACCCATTAAGGGCCTGTTCTACAATTGACATTTAACCGGAGAATAAGGCTATTCGTGGAATAAGTTTGAGATATTAACGCCAATATGTCAAACTTATTCCACGAATAACCTTATTCTCCAGTTAAATGTCAATTGTAGAACCGGCCCTAAGTGACGGTAGAGCTGAGTTAATCTAGCCAAAATTGGATTGTTTCATTGGTAAATTTGTCTTCGTTTGGTAACTAGAGGAATTTTATTTTATATTTTATTTTTATATTCATCAATGAGAACGTGCTTCATATTTTCGACGAAAAAAATAATCATATTGCCATGATATCAGATTTCTATCATATATTGGATTTTTTATATATATAAATTCGTCTTCGTTTGGTAACTGGAGGAGATTTAAGTAGGCCAATCAGAGTGCGCTTCACATTTTGTACACAAAAAATTATCACATTGCCATGATAAATATCTGATACTGACGTAATAAATCTTAATCAGATTCAGTAGCGGTACGTTGTATTTTTTATTTAATTTTACGTCCATGTATCGACCACTAAATTCTGGATTTAGATGGCGAACAACATGAGATGGACCATCTTGCATGTACCACATATGAAATCTTCTTTGTAGTGGCAAATCAGAAATCAGAAATAATTCTCCATTTAGTTGTTTAAAAAATGTTTCCATTGCGTCCTTTAAAATTGTACAGAATCCATTAACCGCAGGGTAAGATTTGAAAATAATTTTCTGTTCGAAAGTCTTCTATTCGAGAACCTTTCTCCATATAATCTTACCGTAGCTAAATTATTTTGTTGCACTTCACTATAAATTTAAAAAAATGTCTGACGCACTAAGTTTAAGAGAGATTTATATACGTCAGTGTCAGATTTCTATCATGGCAATGTATTTATTTTTTGTGTAGAAAATTTTAAGAGCACTCTGATTTTTATTAAATCTTCTCCAGTTACCAAACGATGACAAATTTATAAATTAAAATATCGAATCCTTGATGAATTAACTCTCCCTTATCACCACTTAAGGGATTGCCCTGGAATTACATAACATCCTGTATATCTTATGTTATTTTCAATCAGTAGAACAATAAGTAATTAGATAATGCGATTTGAAACTTAACTACTAAACTAAAAAAACTTCTATCTGTATAGGGCTATCAGCCGAAAGGATTTTCCGCCGGTAAAGGGATTTCAGAAGAGTTTACTCATCCGGTATTTATTATTATTTTACAGAAAACCTCTGAAAACGGTTCAAGGTGATTGGCCGTGATGGTATTTGAACTTTCCCTCCCCAGTACTCAGTACGAGACGAACGCGCCTCTAACACTAATTCACTCCTAGGCGGAAAGTTGTATCATTTTTGGATGTAACCTCTCGAGATATTGTGGGAATTCATCCTCACTAGCTGAGCTACACTGATGACATCCAACAAGATCGTAATCTAGATAGGTAGATTGCTAAAAGGTGGATTCACACTTATATATTTTATAAGATTGGCCCTGTGTTGTTATCTCAAAATCTCTGTTGGAATTTTATTCCAATGGAGGGAACTACTCGGTGATCCTGATGATATGAGCATGTTGATGGCTATTACCATATGGGTGTGCATTGTTAATTGATGTAGTGTCGCCAGATGGCGCTAAACTATCATCCTAGGGGGAATGTTGTATCATTTTTCATAATTTAGTATATGGAGTGAAAATTCGATTGATAGTCAATTTCCGAGCAATCGCCTTTTTTCTTCTTCGATAAATCGACTTTCGCTACGTTGAATTGTGGTAAATTTAAAAGATGGTGCGCAGTTGATCTAAATTGTATTAACAGTAGAACATTTTTAAAAATGTTATGTTTATATAATTAATGAAAGATTGATCCAAATTTATTTTTTCGGAAATTTCACATCATAATCACATCAACTCACCTCAATTCAATCACAACTGACCATTATTATTGAAAATATTTTCTATATGATTATTATTTATTATTATGAATCCTGAGGCATCAAGCTAAAAGTACAGGCAACACCATCTATATATATATATATATATATATATATATATATATATATATATATATATATATATATATATTGGTGTGGACATCCTATTGGATGATTCTGTAGCTGGTAATTGTGGGCAAGGTCGCTAGTCTTGCTTCGTTGACTCAGGTCTTTCGCTGCATAGTTTTTATTACAGTATTTTCTACCCTTTTTAGTCGTTTGCTTTTATCTTCATGTTCATCAATATATATATATATATATATTTATATATATATATCCTACCTCTTTAAGTTCCATATGAATCTATAAGGTTTATACATTTAAGTCTAATAAACATTCACGTGTCACACTTTGGTTGCACATCCGCATATTTCTAATTAACTACGCTGTATTATCCGCTGACTACAATACTCAGGTTATATAATGGCATCCATTACTCTGCTGATATATTTGGCGACAAAGACAAAGTTTTTAAAAAACGATTGTCTTCTCTCTTTGGTAATTAGTACTATTGGTCTGGCTTAAACTAATGTTTTTTCTTAGTTAATAAATGTTGATGTTGTATATATTTACCGGCTTTTAATGTCTGTTCTTAATTAATTAAATGTTTGTCATATAATATTTCTCCATACCCAGTTCAGTGGCCGAGTGGTTAGAGGTGTCGTACATCTGGTACTGAGCATTGGGGTTCGAAACTCATTGCGCAAATTTTCGTGAATCACCTTTTAGAGTTTTTCAGAGGTTTTCTGTGAAGTTAAACTTCTCTAGGCTTCTCTCTTGACCGCCGGAAAAGCCTCACCTCACAGCTAATAGCTCTATAACGATAGAAGTTTCTTTATTTTCTTGTAACTACATCTACTTTCTGTTGGGAAACTAAAATAAAATAAAAAATTTAAAAAATCTGTTTCTTCTCTCCATGGTTTTACCAGCCGCCCTTTCTTCCTTGTACATAATATTATACTCATGCTTGCTTGTATAGTTCTCCAATTCCTTTTCTTAGAGTGTAACCAATCCATCTCCATTTAATTCTTTTCATTAGTGTTACGATAGGATCTTGTTTGAATTTGTTTCATAGCTCTATTCTAGTTACTTTATCAACCAATAGATTCCTAGAATCATGCGGAGGTATTCGTATGTTTTCTTCGGTCTTTTTTGTTGACCACGACTCTTATTTAAAAATTATATAAACTGTCAATATTATATAATATTTAATATTATCACAAAATTTGCATAAATAATGTTAATTAAAACAAGAAGACACACATGAGCAAATTTAGAGGAAGGGGAATAAATTTGACTTTTTTCTATGACAAAATTATTATTATTTTTTGATCATTTTAACTAATTCTCTTAACGAAGTTAAGTTAACTAATTCTGTAACCATTTGCTAAAAGCTAATATGTCTATCTCAATTATTCTAATTCACTTTAAATTGCCCCATTTTCTGTTGCATAAAAGTAATAATTTACATATGGAAATGAAAGTCGAGAGGTTGTTATTACAAATCCAAATTAATAATATCCCAATTATTAATGAGTTGATTTATGTAAATTTATGGAAACAGTTAAGTTCACATATCAGCTTCTACAAAATAGCAACGAAGTGACATTTTGTTTTACAACGTTTTGTATCATTGTGAAACCTGTTAACGAAATAAAATAAAACAGAGCGTTTTTGCAACAAACTATTTTGTATATTAAAACGCTTGAAACATTTGATTAATAGGAATATTATACTTATTATTATGATTAGTAACGTGTGTTTCTAGTACTCGAGCCCTTATGACTGCAGTCATCTATCTTTAAAGTGTTTCTTGTCAAATATATCGAGATAAACAATTTTTAAGTAACTAAAACTTTAAACTAAAAAATTATGAGCTTTTATGTTCGAACTCTGTATTATTTGTTTTAATTAAAAAACAAATATAAACCCAGAATTCGAACTTAAGCTCATAATTTTTTGTTGCTTTTATTCACTTATAAAACAAATATAAACCCAGAATTCGAAATTAAAGCTCATCATTACATTTAGTTATTTAAAATTTTATATTTTTGATTATAATATAATATTTGTTTCGAATAGAAGGAGAAGTATAATTTTCAAGTCACATTAAAATTTCACAGGCCATTTGGCAAAATCCCCATGAACCGATATTATTCGTAAATAATCGTATTATTTCAAATCAAAAACTGCGCCGTGAAACTTTACAACCGCAATAAAATATCATTTGCAAAACTGTACCAACTCATTCCCACATTAATCACCGCCACACCGACGCGCCAAACTTTTGTCCAACTCTGCAAATCACATAGTTGTAAAAGCACTTTTTTTTAATCAATACACTGTCAGGTATGATTTATGGGTTAAAATATTTGCTACAATTGAATAAACACGAAACTCGCGAAATTCGGATGGGGAGCGCGCGCGCTTCTCGAACCGCGTTGCTGACGCTTTGAACGGAAAGCAACAGTTACAACTGGCCCAAGCGTATCCAGCTTGAGCGTCGCGGCGGAGCTGCTTGTAGTGAGTGCGGGGCGTCGCGCGCGCACTCACACATGACCCTGCGGAATGGGTCAAGGTTCAATGTTAATGTCGGGGCAACTGCATTTTCCATAGTCATAGGCGTGTGATATTTTATGCCCATGTGTTACATTTTAACATAATTAGTTTCTGCTGGCTGATTTTGTACTTTAGTATCGGATAATAAATATATTAATAGCTAAGTTGGCCAATATTACCAATATGATTATACATTGGTAGTTTTCAAAACATCCCAATACCATAACAATATGTTATATGTAGTGTCAGTAAGTTTTTTTGTTGTCGTTGCCTAATATACTGTATACAGGTGGTTGTAGCAGGAATTTTCAAGTCAACATTATCACGCACTGACTTTATCCTAATAAGGAATTAATGCACACTGAGTGTTATTACACCCCCGCAGTCGTAACATATGGATAAATTAATTATAAAAACAATAAGAAATATCTGAAAATAAAAATAATTACCCAGTTCAGTGGCATTCAGGTTGGAGACACCGGCGTACAAAGAATTTGGGAGGCTCATCGGCAATCGCCCCTTATTTAAGTCTTACTACCTTCCTTGAGCCAGAGCTATCAATCACCTTGCCCATCAACTCTCTTTCTAGGAACTCCGACCGAATAGACCCACATAGTTATAAGCATAATTTTCAAAATAGGGTGCAAGGGCCATAATGTCAATCGTCATCCTTATCTTCGCGCGGGCAGGGCTCTTACACTAAAGAGGCACTGGCCACCGTTTACGGAGATATAACCTTTTTTACATACCGTGAAGAATTCAACTAGGTCACGAAGAAACTTCTTCTTCGTCACCTAGTTGAAAGCTTCCCTTCAACCACTGAATTTTGGTGGAATACCAGTCGTCTCAGGTTACCCTATGCCAAAGTATCACGCCTACATAGAGATGGTCACAGTCATGCAGATTATGTACCTGCATCAATAAAAAAATTATAAAATATAATAAAATTGTTTTTTTACTGTAATTTTTGTAATGATAATGCAGAACACATTCTGAATTGCAGTAGATGGTCTAGCGAACATTTGGAACTAAGACTTTTGTTAGGTGATGTAACGACTAAAGAAAATTTAAAAAAATTTAATAATAGAAAATATAATGAGACAGTTTTCTGTGAAGTTACGGTAAATACCGGGTGATTAAACTCCTCTGAGTTTCTCCCTTGACCGGCGGAAAAGCCTCACGGCTGATAGCCCTATAAAGATAGAAGTTTTTTATAATGTGACAAAAGCATATGAGAGAGAAAATTCTTCCTACTCGAATCTCTAGAGGAAGATACAGGACGCGCCGTCCTTCTTTTAACAACTCACAAAGATCGTGATTCGTCTATCACTCTTTTTTCATCCATGTCTTCTTATATTCCTTGTCAGAGTACACGGAAATGCTTATTCCACTCTTCAATTGGTATGCTATTTTTTTCTAATATTCATTTTGTATTTCATTTGATGTACTTTTACGCGTTTTCTTTAATGTCCTTATCATAAAGGCGCCTTACACGATCAATAATACTGTCAATATTTTAGAATAATGACAGTATTACTGTACGACAACATGTTTAAAATATTCATTGTTCTAAAATATTGCCAGTATTACTTATCGTGCAAGGTATAGTAATGATGGAATGAAGAAAAAACTGATGTTTATCCGGATAATTGATTACTTGATAAATATAAAAGAAGGATTGAAGTAAATACTGACAGCACTAGGACTGGCAGTATTGACCGTGCAAGGTGCCTTATAGATGTCTCTAAAATGTTCCGTTGCAATAGCTATTTCCTCGCCGCTGCTGTCAGTTTCATAAATTTTTGATTTTTTTTTCTCGGTTTTCTCTTTGCATATAATCATTATCGAACCAGTGATTTGATATCTTGTTTAATTTCCCTCTCTTCGATTCTCCCACTAATGATTTCCTTACCTAGATGGTTGGAGCATGAACGAGCTTCTTAATCTCTGTATACTTGATTTTTTTGTAAGATCCGTTGGTATATATTTCTCTCTTCTGGGTGTCACCTGTATCATTTCCTGGTCTCTTCTTGCGGCTCTTCTTCGTTGTGTCTTCCCATCTATATTGTGGTGATGGGAAAATGATCCGTTCTAGTCTACCATGAAGGTTTATACCGCCTGTAACAGCAAATACTTGTACTGGGCACAACGTGACTAAGATACTCGAGTGTTTTTGTTTTAAATGTTTTTAACATAACCTTTTCATTCTAATTCTCAGCAGCACGCTATTTTGCTCCATGCTATTTTAAGAATTCTGCGGTATATCCACATCGTTAATTTTGTCGCTTAGACGTTGTTTTACGCGTAGTGGCCTCTATATCATATAAAACCCCGGAAAATGTAGCATCATGCCATTTTGATCCTAAGAGGATTATTAAGATATTTACTTCAGAAGAACCGTTTCACATTGAAAAAGGTGCTGCCAGCTTATTAGATTCTGTTTCTTATTTCTTGTTCAAAGTAGTTGTTATCGTTTACTTACATACCGAGGCATTTGTATTTATGGACTCTTTCGATATTGTAGTGATTGATCGTTAGCTATGTGTTATTTGTTACGTTTTTTCTTCCTAACATGAATTTGATCAATACTGAAATTCTTATGTGTATCTTGTGTAGGTGTTTTAAATGTGAATTCAACGATTCTTGGTAGTTCGCCGACCACCTATACTTACATGACTATATTGAAAAAAGAATGAATTCGTAAACCAATTAATCAGACTTAAGGTATGTTTAAGTAAAAAAATGTAAAAATTAATAAAACATGAAAATATTACATTTATAATATAATCGTCTGTAAAATAATACCGCTTGTACAGACAATATTTTAAACAAAACTCATTTTCTTTAATAATTCTGTTGATTTATATTTTTATATAAACTTTGCATCACACTTTATCATTTATTATTTTCCATAAAAGCGTCCTGTGGATTCTACTCGCGTACTCCAACTTTCATGTCATTTGAGGTTTGGATATGCGCTTTGTGTATTTCTCATTCCCGCATAGTCTTTCATATATTATTGCCGCTCTTGGCGCTTGCATTTTTCAAGCATCAAGTCCCCGGTTTTGATTTAACTATTTATAACGTCTTGGGATACAATGCCCAGCTTTTGTTTCTGTGTCAAGGTGCCTGATGTTTCTTCTGTTTGTTCGCGCTAAGTATGTTAATAATTCATAATATCATACCGTATGCATTTCACAGCCACAATGATAAATATATTACATTTTATATAAGAATATAAGAAAATAACCATAGTGTAATATATATATTAATATATTACACTATGAGAGTAACCCAGCTCAGTGGCGTATTAGTTAGAGGTGCTTACACACACACACACACACACACACACACACACACACACACACACACACACACACACACACACACACACACACACACACACACACACACACACACACACACACACACACACACACACACACACACACACACACACACACACACACACACACACACACACACGCACACGCACACGCACACGCACACGCACACGCACACGCACACGCACACGCACACGCACACGCACACGCACACGCACACGCACACGCACACACACTATATAAACTAAAAGAGCCAATCTGCGGCTCCCTCTCAATTCTTCATTTCACAATAGTTAAAAGTTAACTATTAGTATTAAGTCCTTTAAATCAGTTAAGAAACTCTTACTAAAGATGCTAACTTTACTAATATAGAGAAAATACCGACGGTGTAGCTCAAGAAAGGCCAATCTGCTTTTATATTATTAGGATTTGAGTTTTAATATATCAATATGTAGGAAAATAATGATATTGTAAAAAATGCCTGTACATAATTTCACACAATGCATTGCAACGCAGAACAATCTTATTTCTAACGACATTATTACCATACCCCGTTCACAGAAATCATACTGGTCACACAAATCACACTCAAAAATGTATTATTCAACGCGACGCATTTAAGCATCGCTGAACAAATAAAATTACATTTATTTTCCCGATACAACCCGCTACAATGTGATTTTATAACCGCAATCAATTCAGTAAATAATCGATTTAAATGCACTGCCTGGCCATAAAACAAACTGCAAATATAATTTGCTGTAAAATTATGTATTTCCTCCTGCCACGTCGTAGTTTCAGGCTTTTATTACATCTGCGTTGAATTCGTCGGCCATGTTATTATCGCCGGTTTTCCACGCATATGCAAGGCCTTTATATGCTTCTATCAGCCTGCATTGTTCAGCATATGCAATTTTTATTAAGCGTTCGAGATTCATGGTTTAATATAATCATATTCATGGTCTATCAGATCGGAATTGATGAATACGAGGGTACTATATAAAATATTTTAAAACCAACAAAATACTGTACTAAATTATACTAACGATAGCAAAGGAAACATTGCCACTGATTAATGGCTTTAGCTGCACTATATTTTTATATGCACTTTTTCTCAGTTAATATTAAAAAAAAACGCATCCATTTATTTTATAAAAATAATTATGTATGCAGGATCTGGGTTCCAGCAGACCATGTGCAAACCAACTTTTCGTCGCCCTACTAGAGTAGAACTATCTATTGACAACGACAATACATAAAATTGAATAAATGTATTTGACTAATCTAAGTTTTGTAAAAGACTAGTTACCCGCAGTTTTTCTGCCTACGAAATATATATATATATATATATATATATATATATATATATATTTATATATATATATATATATATATATATATATATATATATTATAATAATTCTATGTATATCTAGTTTAGTCTGTATCGTTTCTGCTGTTCTGCTGTTGTGTAATCATTGGATTGGCTCGAAGTGTGTTTTGGAAGGATTTTTGTATTTAGAGGTGGTGTTCTAGTTATGAATAATGTAGGACAATCTGAAGACAACAGAAACTGCGGAATGATGTCTGTTAGGGAGTATAGGAGTTCGTTTGGAGGATTGTGAAGAGGGTTAATGGAATTATTAAGAAGAGAGTTGTCATGACTTGAAGTTGGCCTCACTGAATCTACACATATATTTTTAGGCAGCTGTCCTACTGTTGCATATACATAAAAAAAAGTAGTTACTCTGTGAAATATAAAAACAATATCGTCGGTTGTTATTCGTTAATAAAAACACATTCATAGTTGTATTCACCAACATCCCATAAACTTTATAAGTCTCATAAGCTATTGAATGGATAAATTGAGAACATAATTCTGATAGAATACGCCAAAACAAATGTCAAACACCTTGAATAGCGCTTGCAATTGGAGCTTTGATGACACCTTTTGATTAATTATTCAGTGTTTGCAATAGAGATAATCTAAAGTAACTACTTTCCCTAGATAATGTATTTATTGTTGCTACAACAACAAATACTTGTGGGTTCAATAGCTATTGATAGATTTATGGAACATCGATGAATACGGCGGGTAGTGCTTTAATTAGTATCCTTACATAAATCACGAATCCGCAATGAAACTCGTTGAAATCTGGTATAATTCAGTATTAATGGCGTTTTTTTTTTATTAGCGAACGAATCTCTCCCATACCTTCCTTCAAATACTTCTTCCACATCTCAACTTTGTTCTCAATATTCCTCGAACATACTACAAGGGTAGTATGTCCGAGGAATATTGAGAATACACATCATCTTTAATTATCTACTCGACACAATGTTCTGTGACATTTTACGATTTACCCACAACTCTCGCACTAACCTCCGCCTGTATAGTCACCCATCATTTCTTACCACTCTCCCATTTATTTCCCACAGCATACTCATTCAGTTGGACTGATATCCTCACTATATTGTCAGCCAGGGTGAACTGTTTTCTGATATTCTATAGCTTTCTCTGTTATCTGACAGACCGAATATTGTGTCAATAGTGTCCCCATTTGTCCTGAACCCCTGATGTTATGCGCATATCCTAGCAGCAACTTCCTCCCCAAAGATCTTTATGTGGAGCTTTCCTTCTGTACTTAAGAGGCTAATTCCTGTATAGTTCGATATGTCAGATATTGGTATTGTTATACCACTTCGTTGGTATATTCTTGCTATGCAATATTTTGTTATAATGGACATGAATCTGGTCCAGCAGCGTCCCACCTCTGTAGTTGATTACAGCACTGCATATTTCGTCCATTCCCGGCGAAATTCAATTTTTCAGTTTCCTAACGAGTTTGAAATTGATTTTATATTTCATTTCAACATAAACCGAAATTAACTCGGAGCTCACTCTCATTGTAAATTTAAAAATGGCATGTTATGATAATAAACAAAAAAAGATTTCCATGGTGGAAATTTTAAACACACGTCAATCACTCTTGTGCATAAACAATACAATTTGTATTCAGGTTAAGGCCACACCGTCCCCTTTTCCCAACATAATGCTGTTTTTGTACAGCGTTAATTAAAATGCTTTCAATGTTTTAAGTAAAAATTATAAAAACAACTATTTGTTTTTGTATGAACATTATTTAGTATTAGAATGCGGTATAACCAGTACTATATTTATCTTGGTATACAATTGTATTTTCTTATAACTCACATTGAATCAAATGTCTTCAATAGATCTGTTAAAAAAAAACTGTTTTTTTAAACAAGTACTTCATCTGTTTGTGATTATTTCAACTTTAAAAATATTTTATAATTATTCTACGGGTAACTCTGAACGAAAATAATTTCAATAGTTGTTTTTGTTAGGTGTTACGGCTTGGTTTGCTTGATACTGGTTCCAATAAAAGCGGGCGGTTTTCATTTCACAGAAGAAGTGTTACTTATATTTAAATAAATAGATAGATAGAATACTTAGACTGCGGTATATCTGAATATAATGGGAAAAAGTCATGAATTATATAGTTATTTTTTTATCGACATTTCATAAGTTTCATAAGAAACCAGGAATTTAGGGATTATATTGGTTATAACATTTATAGTTAAATTATTTGATTAAATTCAATTATATTATAGGAAGACTGATTTTACCGGTGAAGAAAATAAATTGTTTTATATTGCCATTAAACGGTAATTCCGAGTATTTCCAGTCGGCGGAACGGTGCAGTTGGTTGAATCATCTTATTTCGCACTCTGAAAAAGTAACTAAACTGTCAATATGAAAATGCGTCATTGGTAGATATCTCTATAAATATCCCAGATGCTAACATATAAAATGAAAAAAAAGCTATTAGAAATTACTTTCAATTTTAATCCCTATAATATAAAAACGAAGACTATGTTTTGTAGCCGACCGACCTGTCATTTTTGACTTTTGTGCTGTCAGTGCATGGCTTGATGAATATTCTTATTACTAATAGTTTTGTTCGTCAAATTGGGTCCACAATACTACCTTTGGTAATATTTTTAAAAGTGAAAGTGACAAGTATACAAATAGTCATATGAGCTGCGATTCTTTAAACAACTGATTTCGAAAAAAATAATTTAACTGTCAAATTCTAGGTAAAATACGGACAAATCTCGTTGTGAGCTCACAAAATTATAGAATTACGGTAGAATGGCCTTAAAAACACGAATAAACAAAAAATTCCATCATTAAAGGACCTCAAATTGTCCGTATTTCGTATAGCACTGTTAAGATCGTTTTAGACAAGACAATTTCTTAGCTCAAAAGTTGTTCAAGAAATGAATTCATATATCCTCCTTCCACGGAAATTGTCCTTAACAAATATAACGCGTTATATTTTTCCATTCGATCTACCATCCAATTCAATATTTCAAATAATTTGCTGTATGATATAAGATAATTAAAGGTCGTTTTAGACAAGACAATTTCTTAGCTCAAAAGTTGTTCAAGAAATGAATTCATATATCCTCCTTCCACGGAATTTGTCCTTAACAAATATAACGCGTTATATTTTTCCATTCGATCTACCATCCAATTCAATATTTCAAATAATTTGCTGTATGATATAAGATAATTAAAGATCGTTTTAGACAAGACAATTTCTTGACTCAAAAGTTAGTCAAGATGCGAGACAATCTAAATTGTCTCGCATTATACAGCAAATTATTTGAAATATTGAATTGGATTGTAGATTAAATGGAAAAATATAACGCGTTCTATTTATCAAGGACCAATTGTATGGGAGGAGGATATATGAATTCATTTCTTGAACAACTTTAGAACTAAGAAATTGTCTTGTCTAAAATGACCTTTAGATTGTCTCGCATCTTGGCTAACTTTTGAGTCAAAAAAATGTCTTGTCTAAAACGACCATTACAGTTAAACAAATACGTTCGAAACTAGTGCTTTCAAGAGAGTTTCCAGAGGAGTCGGCAAGATAATTGATTCATCATATGGCGTAGAACGACGGGATTTTCGCCTAGCTCCAATATATAAAACCTAAGTCAATGTTTTGAAACTGAACGTCCTGCTGTTTATGAGTTTTGTGCTATAGTTGCAAAAATGAGAATCGTGGGTTCGAATTTTCGAACTTGGTGGTTTTTATAAAGATAATTTAATCGGCGTATTATATATTTTGAATTATTTTTAATCCTTTAAGTGGATTGTTTTTTTTTTGTTCTAATCTAAAAAGTCGGACGACGTGCATTTCACCTAGTTATAAATCTGTAACTCAGAAGTAAACTGTCGTAACTATCAAATTCTGCGATTATATTTGTTTTATTTTTTAGGTTCTTGCACCCTTTGTCGTAGTCCCCTACGATTAAGAGTGCAAGAACCTGAAAAATAATTTAGTTGCAGTCAAGATAACATCAAAGCTTTCTTGTTATATATAATTAAACTGGTCACCAAACTCTTTATAATTTCATTTCTGGAAAATTGTGCAGCATTGCACACAATTTTCCAAAAAACGAAATTTGAAGTCATTTTGCTTCTGGGGTACATAAATAAGGATAGAATGAAGACAAACATAATGAATGTCATTGTAACACTTATTTTACAGTATACTATTTCGCAATTATTTTTAGTGCTAATGTATTTTTTTTATTGCAGCTGTATGTTATATAAAAAGATAATTGCCACAAGGGCACTTCAGGACCTGCCATAAGTGATGAAATTTTCAGGAAACCAATTGAATATGATATTCGAGAGTGTTCTTGATGGAATAGATAAGTAAGGAAGAGGGGACAATTGCAAATTCGCAGTGAATATCGATTCAATTTTGCGAACGGTTTTTTTATGTCCTGCATATTTTATGGCCGCCTGAGAGGGCTCTGAGATTGCACAAATGTATACACTGTGGAGCAAGAAGCTTTGATAATTGAATATAATTTAAATAATGAAATATATATGTTAGCATTGAAATTTTCTCGATTGGATTTGTTTTACCAGGGCTTAATATAAAGGGTGTCCTAAAATTAACGCAAGATTTGAAATTTGTCGCCATTTGTGCAGTAAATTGTTGGCAACCCTAAAAAAAACAATTTTACAGCTGAGAGTTTAGGGTTAGTAAAAATGGATCGTTACACGATACAATAACGTGTTTTCCTGATGCAACAATATCTCAAAAATAATGAAAGTGGGTTGGCCATAGTTAGTTATAGTTATAAGCAATTTTATGCAAAATATGGTCTGAATAGTGTTTAATTTCGTCAACTGTGAAGAGATTATTTGAAAAATTCAGGGAGACTAAGTCAGTTGGAGACGCAAATACAGGGAGACTGAATCAGTTGGAGACGCTCAACACTCTGGTCGTCCAAAAACAAGCCGTTCAAATGTCAATATCAAAACAGTGCGTGAGAGTGTAAATCCCAGAACATCAATTCGGCGTCGTGGATGAGAATTGGAAATTTCAAAAAGCTCTCTACAGCGTGAATTAACAAAAGATCTGTGTCTCTATGCTTACAAAATCCAATTAATACAACAACTGAAATCTAATGACCATGCACAGCGAAGAGAGTTCTTTGAATGGATTAATGAACATCTACAAGTGGATGCTAAATTTTCGAGCAAAATTATCCTAAGCGATGAAGCACATGTTCCGTTTGATGGCTTTGTGAATCGTCAACATTTCCGTGTTTAAGGTTCGAAGAACCCACATGTAATTGGTCGAAAACAAATGCATCCAGAACCTGTCACTGTTTGGTGTGGATTTAGGGCTGGAGCCATCATTTGGCCAATTTTTTTTGAAAATGAGGTCAAGCAGTGACTTACTGGTGCTCGATATAACGACATATTACAGTTCTTTCTGCCGAAATTGGATGATATTGATGTGGCCAATATGTGATCTCAATAAGACGGTGTCACATGCCATACAGCCCGTGAAATAATTCAATTACTGCATGAGACATATCCTGGTCGTGTACTCTGTCGTTTCAATGATCATAATTTGCCTCCTAGATCATGTGATTTAACACCATTAGATTTCTTTTTATAGGGTTATTTGAAGTCAAATCTCTATATCAGCAAGCCCACAACCGCCCGTGCATTACAGAAGGAAACTAAACGCTGCATCAACGAAATTCTGGCACATTTATGCAGAATAGCCATGGACAATTTCGACAAAAGAGTGCGTGTGCCAGCAAAACCATTTTCCCGATGTGTTATTCCATAAATAACCCTATTCTATGTACTTTATGATTCAATATAAAAATAACAATCTAGAGACTAAACACTGTGTGTTCTATTTAATTCAAATCTTGCATTAATTTTGGAACATCCTTTACAACCGGTCGATATTATATCGGCTCTAGTTATTTATTTACGTAATTCTTGTTGCCACGGTAGAGAATCAACAATATGATTTTTTTTATTGTTGATGGAAAGATTTTATTAGTAACAAAAATTGTGTGTAGAAAAAACTGCAACATATGCAACTTAAAAAGATATAATCGTGTGTTTCAATGACCAATCTTATAATGCACAAAGTTATATTATTGAATTTCATTTCAATTAGTGAATATTAACATATTCTTTCAAAATATAGGATAATTTCATATGATAATTTATTTAATTATAATAATGAAATACAAAGGCACCTTACACGTTCAATAATACTGTCAATATTTTAGAATAATGACAGTATTACTGTATGATAACATCTTTAAATTTTCACTATTTTATAACATTAACAGTATTAGTAATCGTGTCAGGTATAGTAATGATGTAATGAAGAAAATACTGATGTTTATCCGGGTAGTTGATTACTTGATACATATTTAATGAGGATTCAAGCAAATACTAACAGTGCTAGAATTGACAGTACTATTGACCGCGTGAAGGTGCCTTATATAAGAGCTATTTATTTACGTAATTTTTGTTACCACGGTAGAGAATCAACAATATGATTTTTTAATTTTATTGTTGATGGAAAGCTTTTGTTAGTAACAAAAATTATGTGTAGAAAAAACTGCAACATGTGCAACTTAAAAAGATATATTCGTGTGTTTCATTAATTTGACTAATGACTAATCTTATAATGCACAAAATTATATTATTGAATTTTCATTTAAATTAGTGAATATTATCTCAAAATAGAGGATAATTTCATAAGATAATTTATTTAATTATAATAATGAAATATATAACGGGAAAACAGCGTACTTCTCGTGAATAAATTTTATATTCTGTTTAAAAGAGAACACCCTTCAAATTAACTTTTAAATGAAACTGGAATTAGCACAAATTTAAAATAAAATTTTTTGAATACGTTGTATATATACAATGTTCTTAATGTTCTTAAACTATTCTACAATTTAAATATTTGTGTTTTACATTTTAAATGAATAAAGATATTTTTATTTTTATTACTATAACTATGCCATTTCATAGTAATTTTCTATATATGAATTAATGATGATTTGAAGTGTTGGTACGATCCTGTATGATCCAAACAATCCCGTTCCGGCTCTTCAATGATATATATATATATATATATATATATATATATATATATATATATATATGTATATATAATCTGTTTGGTTAATCGAAAGAAAGATTGGGAAAGGTAAAGATACATGAAACTATTCTACAAATAAATATTTGTGTTTTACCTTTTAAATGAATAAAGATATTTTTATTTTTATTACTACTAAGTACTATGCCATTCCATAGTACTTTTTTATATATGAATTAATGATGATTTGAAGTGTTGTACGATCCTGTATGATCCAAACAATCCCGTTGAGGCCCTTCAATGAAATTGTACGTGACATGTCCTGCGGAGGAAAATTAAGTCGCCAACTTTAATCTCCTGGGAGCCAACAGCATTAAAGAACGTACACTTGGGAATTCTCAATAAGATCGGCGAACAAAAGTTAAGTGAAATTTCAAGCTCTATAAAAATAAGCCTAACAAAACAAAAAGAATTAAACAGTTGTAATTGACTTGAATATTCACTAATGCTAATATCATTTCAAAGCACTTATACATGGGTATTCCCATTTAAATTGAATTTGTTTACATGGAATGATGTTAAATAAAAAAAAATACAACTGACAGGTCCTTGCATTCACATGTACATACAATAATGCATGGCAATAGGACACGAAAATCGATAGTCTGCTACTAGTTAGTGTAACAACTACTGATAACTACTACTACAAAATAAAGGAATTTAGGGATTGTATTTGTAAATAATATACTTATGGACAAAATTATTGCAAATTTGTCACCAAAATTTCGATATTATAGATGGTGTTTAACATTCCTCCTAGAGGGTCAGTTGTATAATTTTTGTATATAACCACTCGAGATATTGTGTGAATTCATCCTCACTAGCTGAGATACACTGATGAGATCTAATAAGATCGAAATCTAGATATGTAGATTGCTAAGAGGTGGATTCAGACTTATATATGTTTTACAAAATTGTGCTGATATCTCAAGCACTCTGTTGGATTATTCCATAGAGGGACTACCCGGTGATCCTGATGGCATATGTTGACGGTTACTACCATATGGGTGTGCATTGCTAATTGATGTGGTGCCGCCAGATGGCGTTTAACATTCCTCCTAGGGGGTTAGTTGTATAATTTTTCTAGAAAAAATCTAAATAAATTAACGAGCTCATATTAAAAAAAAGACTTTATTTTACAAGTTGACTTAAAACCATTAAGTTAGATAAACACTATTCGGCAAAATAATTAACGTTAATAATTATTATAAACATTTATAAAGTAATATGAACTTGTAACCAAGTATAAAGATATTGAATTTTTAAGCTATTTCATAGGAGTATGAGTGTCAATATCAAGTGTTCCCTCCTCGAGCTCTAATAATTGCTTGCATCCTTCTAGGCTATGCTACCAAGAAAATTTAGAACACTATCTTGAGGAATTGCATCCCATGCCTGTTGTGCTGCAATTCTGAATTCGTTTCTTGAATTTGGAACGGCATTTCTTGCTCGTATGCGACGTTTTAAAATATCACACATATTTTCTATCGGATTTAGATTTGTGCTATAAGGGGGACACTCTATTTTTAAATTTTAACCTTTTCCATATAATCTCTCACTATTCGAGCTGCTTCAAGACGCGCATTATCGTGCATTAAAACAAATCTGGGGTACCAGATATATAGCAAAACATGGTTCACCAATGAGTTATCGTACACCTACCACGTACTGGTCCGCCAATTACTTCTACAAGTTCGATGAGTCCCTCAAAACTAATTCCATCCGAAAATATGATTCCGCCACCTCCAAAACTAATACTCTTAACAAGGTTACAAGGAGCGTACCTTTCTACTACACTTCTGTAGAAGTAGTTTCGTCCATCTGGCTTCCATAATTGAATTCGGGTCTCATCCGTGAATTAAACATTCATGCTGATAGTTCAATCAACATGCAAATTCTAATCGTCGAAATTTATTATTCTGTATGACTTGAGGAACTGCGGCAGGTCTTCTTGGGGTCAAATTAGCTTCTATAAGTCTTGCGTCTGATTGTTTTCGAACTTATAGTAACGTGCCTTACGTAGTAGTGATTTCGTGAACCTTGATGTCACAAAAAACGGTCATCAATGGCCGCTGTACACCTTTTTTGGCCGGGATGTTACCTTTTTAACATTTTGGAAACTGTAGATTGATTTAAACTAAGACGTCTTGCAATTTCTTTTTGTTTAATTCCTTCGTTAGATATAGATACAATTTGTACAGCTTCTGTTTTATTACTCGGTGGTCTATTTTATATAAGTGTTAAACCACTCGGCCACTGAGCTGGATCATAAAATTATATATTCTAGCATATGGAACTCTAAATAAATAAAAAATAATAGTTACGTTTTTATTGTCGACCTTATAGTCCACAATAAAAGCAGCTTCTTAGAATAATTTGCAGCGAATTTTAAATGAGATACGGAAAGTAATGTAGGAAGTATGATATTGTGACAAGTTTCAAACTTACAGGCGTAGAACTACATAGACTTGTTATTACCATAATTGCATTTGAAATTTATGGTTTGTAAAGACATACTAAAACTTTTGGTAAATGCTAAAGGAATTATGTAAATTGCAGAAAGGTTAGTAAATTTTACAATTGAATTATAACAATAGTTTATTACAAATTAATTTTTATAATTCAACTCACAATGCAAATAAAATTTATTTTTTGACCGGGAATAAATATACAAGAGTCGGTATTTTATCGCCACTAGCTATATACTTACGTTTTTGTTGTAATGAAATAGTCGTGCAAATTTTAAATTATATGTTGGGCTCTGCCATTACACAATACATAAAGCAATAACTAGGGTGTTAGTTATGGATATATGATCATAAAAAATATGAATACAAAATCTATTAGTCTATTTACATAGGGGTTGTGGGAATAGTTCGTTGTAGTAATATATCGGATACGGGTTTTATGTAAGGTATACATTATAAATTATGATATATAAATCTTAATAATATAGTATCAATCTTAATACTATTACAGAATCGAGACAATAGAGACTATGTTACCTAAAGTCCCATGCTTTTGTATTTGCGTGTCCACTCTTGTTGAGCTTATTGCAGGCAGATATTGGGCATTGTAGGATATATGCAACATACCTGCCGTATACTTTCTCTATGGCTGGCCCAATTTTTATTGGTTTATTGTTGTATTCTCAACATTTACAGTATTCTCTTTGTAGTATAGTTGTATGGTCTGGATTCATATTGGTCTATATGTATATTTAAATCTATTATTGTAAATCTATTAAGACCCGGTCTCCTAGGAGATCGGTCTCTTAAAAGCGGCCGCTTTTCACGTATTTTTTACATCACAAAAATAATTTTTCGTGCATGTAAACGAATATGGTTTCCCATAAAGAATACCTCAACGAACTGCAAAAACGCCAGGTACGATACGATACGATTTTTGTGATGTGTAAGTAACTTTAAAAGCGGCCGCTTTTAAGCCACCGTTTTCTTAGGAGACCAGGGTTTTGGGCCACATATAAGTCCCTATTTCTCTGAGATAGCTTTTCTAGTGCGATTTAAAAATGCTGTCCTATTGAAGAACAAATAAAATAAAATAAATAATATAGCTTTCCCTCTAAACTATAGTTTAAAGGGAAAGTTATATTATTTAATTTATTTTATTTGTTCTTCAATAGGACATCATTTTTAAATATACAACATATAATCATGATATGTATAATACATAGTGCACATACATTTACGTGAAAAGAGCTTTGCACTTGTTTATTAGCGTACTCACTGAGATAGAACCTGCGCTACATTCATTTTGTAAGACGTGTTTTACGATTATAATACCATATTACTCTACACTTTAAACATGCTAAACTCCTTAAAAGGCTGATTATTTATTCATATGAATTCCAAAAGTTATTTTTGTATTTTCTTGAAATACACAAACCTGCTGAAATAATATAATAGTAATGGTATTGTTTTTTATCCCTTTCAGGTTTAATCCCCTCATACTTTTAGTTTAAAAAACTTGTCAAGATGAGAGGATGTATATCATACCACCAACACAATAAATATAATAATATAAATGATTAGTTATACAAATAAGCAGAAAATTCTATAAATTCTATAATATTATTATATGAATGCAAACATAGGTCTTGAAGGCCGGGATACTATTGTATGAAATCCTACAATACATCAATAATGATACATAAGGCGAAGGCTTAAAGAAGGATAAAGGTATTAGATTAGTATTAACGAAATTAAACATATGGTATAAGCATTAATATTAATTATAGAAATCAATACATAAACAGTATATGACCGTTAGGTAAGTAACTTACTTAGTTACATAATAAATAAATTTAAATTATATTTACTGTTAAATTATAAATCCACCAAGACACAATCAATCAGCCATTTCATTATTTTATTTATTACTATGGCTCGGTTGTATAACGATGAGGTAACTATTACCCGTAGATATTATTGGTAACTTTACATTTCATAGCATGTACCTCTGTTTATATATGGCAACATCGAATTATATGTCAAAGTTATCAAAAGTGACGGATTGGAAATTAACTCCAGAGTTATTTGCTTTATACAACCGAGCCTAAGACTAGTATGTAATTAATGTAAAAAAAATGTATGTAATGATGACTTTTTTAAGTCGGCATATAATAATAATTATAATATAATGTTCATATTCGTTTATTTAAATTACGAACCAAACACTTGGTTGCTTTAATTAAAATCAAATTATACTTCATTGTAAATAATATGTACGAATATACTTTATAACGTTGTTATTACAAACGCGTTTGAATTTCAGAACATTAAACGAATTATCTCGTTGTGTCACCCACTGTCTGCGTGTGATCTTTAATACCTGTCATACTCAGAACGTACAAGCCACCATCAAAACACACATCTTTTTGTGAGAATAATGAAACGTGAAATGTTCATAATGAGTTCTAGCCCGACATAGCAGCTATTTTTTCTGCTTTATAAGCGACAAGTTTCATACTGAAGATTGATTGTGTTCACATAAAACGGTGTGTGAGAAGTAACTGAATTTATTTTACTCTGAACTAAAAAAACACTGAATTTCTTACAAGTGACTATATAATTTATTTATTATATAACAACATTAAATTATATTATAAATTAAATTATTATCGGCATATTTTTAATGCCAGCATCCAGGTAAAGACCTACTGTTTTGTGGACATTCGGTGTCTCAAATATATTAACAATGAAGCCAACATATTTTGCTATGAATATGTATGTATATTCATAACAAAATATTCTGGCTTCATTGTTAATAAATTTGAGCCACCGAATATGCTGGCTTCATTGTTAATATATTTGAGGCACTGAATTTTCACAAAAACAGTAGGTCGTTAATATATGGCCCGCGGGTCATTTCTAGGTAGCAATTCTCAAAGATCACTAATACAAATATTATATTTATATTTACAACACACATCTTCAATTTTGTTTTGATTTTGATGGTATACAAAATTATTATTATAGTCTTATAAAATTGTATGAACATGAGAAGTTTGAACAAATTTGGTTGCGACTCATGGTATTTAAAAGAACTCACGGGTCGTGGCAGGCGAAGAGATCATTTTCTGTGGCACGCAGATCCATGACAGTTGACCACTGTCGTATACTACTATGATATTACAAAAAAAAATTCGATTTAAGTAAACTGCTGTTTTTTTTCTAATATTTAGAAAAAATAACAATTCTAAACGCCGATGTAGTGCAGTGGTTAGCACCCCGCTTAAAGGACGGGCGGTCCGGGCGGTCCGGGCGGTCGCTACCATTTATCGTTGGGATATAATTGAAAACTCGAGGACAATTTTCTGAAGTAAGCTCTAACACTTACATACACATACCCTAAAACCCCCCCGAAGGACCTCGGGTGATCCATAGCTAGTTACAAATTGTGGCAAATACATAAACTACAACTACTACTAATCCCTACATAGACCTTGGTGTAGTACTTTTTGTAAACACATTGGTTTAGATTATGCTGCATAAAATAACAATATTAGTATGTATACAACAACCCTTGATTTAAAAATATACCAATTTAAATAATTTATGAGTCTACTAAAGAATATGTTCATTTAAATTTTTCCACATTTACGTCACAGAAATTCTTGTCAGAAACAGGTAACAAGTCTGAACGTTTTTATAATCATATCAATTTCATACCTGACGGGAACGTGCACGCAATGCTAGCACGCATTTGTATTGTACATTAATTTTTCAGCCTGTAAAATAGTAACGTGAAAAACATATAATTGGTAGTGATTCAATAAATAGAATTACAGTATATTGACATATAATATAATAGAATATAATTTAATCGTTGAGTGGAAAGAGCAAATAACTCCAAAACCGTAATTTCGATAAAATATGCTTTATGGGAAAAGTACAATACATGTCAAAATAATTAGATGTACAAGAGAGTTGTAGAAGACGACATCTATATGGTTTTTCCACTCACCGATTCAATTGTTGAACTGTTTCGACGAAAGCAAAATATTTGGACTACCAATACCCGTAATTCAAATGTTGTCATCCCTGTGGCCATAAATGAATTCCTATAGTAATAAAAAAGTAGTATGACCGACGAAAGTGATAATCCGGACATCCGCAAGACAGATATAAAGGATGTGGCAACCCCGACCAATATATTTGGGGCCAGTGGCAAAACCCTGAATACCAGAAACGCTAAAACACCGCCAAAAGTAAGTGAATCCATCGCCGAGGTGCTAATGGGGACTGCTGAAATACGAAGGACGAAGAGAAAATGTCAACCAACGAGAGAAATAGGAATACTCCACCGGAATATATGCATGGGCGAACAAGGCAGGAGATACTAGAATTATCTCCCGGGAGGCAAAAGCCGATGCAAAAATCATCAAAAATCTATACGAGCGACTGTAGGGAGTGTAGGGCACCCCACTAAGGCTACCCCAACCCACTGCTGAGGACAAGTTATACGACAAGTTAAAGGCCCTAGAGGCATAGAAGGCCCAATGGAACTAGGAGAAGGACATGATAGAAACCATGGCAGAGACGAGGAAATAACTCGAAATGCACTAGACCAAGAAAGTTACTAGCGAGGAGCAAAATATCGAGCAAATCGGAACAGGTATAAACCCCGACCATAGCTTCGTCCGAAGTGTTAGAGGAACAGTCATAGGAGGGAACAATATAAGCTGAATAGAGACACAGCGAACGGCTACCTACGTTTGAAGATCAGGAGAAGTATAAACTAGGTAGACAGGATATGCTAGGTAATTGCAAGCAAGGTCCCCTGCACTGAATCGAGAGTCAGGAGACCAGGGGCTATACTCCACCTCAGAGAGCTGGATGTAGTTAATCAATAAGATGGGCGCAGAACTATTAAGGATAATGCTGGAGCGCTCGCCCAAACTCTCAAGCAACGACTCTCAAATACACTTGCACAAGAGCTAAATAGACAGCTTCAAGAGGCGTATCAAACGGAGATTATGACGAAGAATGTAAGAACTCGCCAAGACTGATGGAACCACGAGGTAGCATATAGAAGACGAGAGGTTAACACGGCAAGAAGGATGGAACAAATATCACGAGCTGTCGGGACCTAAACTAAATCACGTCGGGACCAATATCGACAGCAGCCAGGAGGCATGCTGGCGCTAGCTATATAGGGAGATCCGTGGGGCTTCCCCCTCAGCCTGGTGAAGCAAATCGCAGCTCGTCCCCCTGGCCCTGAGACGATAGTACTTGGGGGCGTGGAAGAGGTGGTGGCAGAACTCTTACCAGAAGTTAGACTCAAATACGATCACAGAGCTGGAAGTCCACGGGGATGCAAACCTCACCTCAACCAGAATGTAGTGAGGAGCACGTGCTGGTAACTATAATCAAGCTGCCTAGCAGAAAGGAATCTGGCCCTTATGTCGTACAAAACGAGATACTTGAGGCAGCAGGACCAGAACTAGCGGGAATCCTAGCTAATGTTGTAAACGCCTGGCCTCATAGAGACCCTGGAAGCAGCCGACGGGCTCCACAGGAGGCAGTTCGACTTGTTCCATAGAGCCTATACTTTAACTAAATGTAGATGTGGTGGGAGACTACGATAAACGCGATATAAATTAGATAGTTCATCCCCCAGATAGTTCCACTGGTAAACAGAAAATAATCGACTACTGGCTGGCGCAGCTACTGACGGGACCCGGTGTGTAGCCTTTTCTATCCGGGGCGTGGATGTTTTTTGAAGGACAAAAAATAACAATAATAAACAATTAATTAATTTTATCCTAACCTGCCTAATGGTTTTATGAGATCCCGTCACGGAAATGGTCACCTTTTTGTATGCTGTCCTTGCATCATTTTTCAGTTCTGTTCACAGAGAATATAAAATGAGTAAAATTATGTTTTAAGGCCCGTTACTTTGTTGGGACTTTCTATTTAATATACATACATAAATAATCTTTTTCGACACAGGTTGACTGTAAACATATACACTTTAGTGATTTGAAAACTAGGTTACATATTAGATCAAATTAACTTACTTAAAAAGTAAGGTTTATTTTGTGACTGAAAATCATACCCATCTGACGACGGTCTAGTACGTTTCATCACCGGCTATTTCACGCTAGGGCAAGGATGTTTCGATACTGTCAAATTAGTAAGCCTACATATCAGAAAAAAATAATCTTCCCGGGCTTGATTCTATACTAGTATAGGAGTAAATAAGTAATTTTTATCTATAAAAACAGCTATTTCGATATTCTATGTAAAGGTAAATGTTGTCCGCCTGCTTTTAGTTTACTTTAACTGTAACTTATCTAACTTTTAGCAGTATAGATTACTAACAAACCGTATTGAAGAATTATCCTGAACTATATCACTGAAATATCCATTAAACACATTTCCCTCTAACTAGTTTTTTGAAGAACAAAAACTACGTCAATTTTTTTTTATTATTAAATATAATATAATATAATAAATAATTAAATAATTAATAACAATAATCTTATCTCAAATGAAAAAGAATATTATGCACGCATCGTCTCCAAAGGCAAAGCAAACAAAGATTATGCTGCATCGCCTTTTGTTTTACTGAAACCCCTACCAAATTAAATATTGCTCAAGCGGGTATCTGACCTGTTTTCGGAGCACCCCTGTTTTCACAGAAGATTTCATTTCAGAGAAAATGTACAAAACAATATTTCCGATTTAGAGGAGAACAAATATTAAAATTCATGACGAATTGCACATTTGCAGTGTTTCGTCTCTCTACTCGCTGCATACGTGCTAAATATTTATGAAGGCAATTATTTAATTTGAGTAAATCTCACGGCATTTTGAATAGAAAACAGTAATATTTTTAACACATACATATTCCCCTTAAAATATATTAGCTAAATTTAACCATACTACACATAATATGATTGTAATATTTATTATGTTTCTATATTGATGATCGCTGCGTTAAAACAATTATGAAATTTGCAGTAGCTTTTATAGTATTCGAATGCCTGACATTACATATCCGTGATTTGTAATGTTCTAAAAAGTTGTGTTGTTATTATTGGTTGTTATTGTGTTTATTCACATAGTAAGTCCTCGAACTTAAATTAAAATAAATAGTTACATATTTCATTATGTGGGTAATGTCAAACTTGAATTATATAATTTTAATTATTATTTGTTTACAGCGATGTGTAAATCAATCTGATATTATTATACTACTACTACTATATGATATAATTATTATAATAATGTATATCGCGCTTTGGATGACAATTATCGTAACTTCCAAAAACAGAGATAAATGCATTTTAAAGATCGCAATCATTCCAATAGATTTACCATTGAGTATATTGTTATCTATATAAAAAATAATAATAATTTGGTTTATTCTAAACGCAAAAAAGATTAAAAGAGCATATATAAGTGTGAAACCACTCCTTAGCAATAATCTACATATCTAGATTTCGATCTTATTCGATCTCGTCAGTGTAGCTCAGCTAGTGAGGATGAATTCACACAATATCTCGAGTGGTTATATACAAAAATGTTACAAAACAAAACTAAAAACCTCAAAATTCATTTTGGTTAGTTAGTTACGACACTTGTCATGTCACAGTGCGACATGAAATATTTTAATTTTTATATTTACTGTTTAATTAACTACAATACTGATTAATACAGAATGTTCATTATAAGCCACAATTATACTATAGACAATAAATGAAAGATTATATTATTGAAGTTAATAATATACCGCGAGCATAATTGAACGATGGGTTATTTCGGTCACAGTATAAGCGATAATTTATGTAGGATTAGTAAGTTCTATTATACATAAAGCTGGCGCACGTTTAAAATGAGAGAGATATCGACCGTATCTCTAACAGGTGGAACTCACGCTATGATCGCATTAGCTGGAACCCTCGTCCTTGCCAGGCGGCATATTTTTTTTAATTCGCAAATGAATATGCTGTTTTACTGTGCGCCTCGTTAATCACTAAAACAATTCATATAAGTTTTCAACTAACGTATACTTAGAATTTTATTCTGTATGGAATTTAATATTAAGTGCTCTATAGTATTTACTTCAAAAGGATATGATTAATGCAGTGCTGGATAACAATATCTGTATATAGCTGACAATAATTGATTAATACATCATGTGTCAGCCAAACATAATATCTGTGGTGTACTTACTATTATTATATTTTTATATTATTACTAGGTGAAATTTTTATCGTCCGATGGCATATGATAAATCGTGTCTGACTATTTGTATACTTTTTCTCCCAAAATATTACCAAACGTAATATATTGTGCACCCAGCTTCTTCTTCTTCTAACTAAGCAGTTACAACTTATACAATTTTTCTTCTCTCTACTATCGCATTTTTTTGTCCCCATTTGACTAAAAAAAATAGGCAGCAATAAAAATGTTTACCAAGACATGCACTGACAGCGCAAAGTCATAAATGATAGGTTGATCGATATCAATTCAAGAATTCATTTTTATAAAAAAAACTTCTATCTTTATAGGGCTATCAGCCGTGAGGCTTTTCCGCCGGTCAAGGGAGAAGCCCAGAGGAGTTTCACCCGGTATTTACCTTAACTTCACAGAAAACCTCTGAAAAACTGTGAAAGGTGATTCACGAAAATTCGCTCCCCACTGGGATCGAACTCAGGCTCCCCAATGCTCAGTACGAGACGCCTCTAACCACTCGGCCACTGAGCTGGGTTCATTTTTATATTATATGGATTTTTCATAAATAAAATTTACATTTTGACATAATTAAAACAAATATTAATTTAATATACATGCATGTCTCTAAATACGTGCATGATCATATCTGTACCTGCGTGACTACTGTATAGGAAAAAATACTTTATATTATTTGTTTTTATATCACCGCGATTTTATACAATTACTACATGTTCTAAATATGTATATGTAATTAGAATATTAAAATCAACTGTCAAATTCATATTCAAGGAAGATCATGTAAATATCTATATTATGTTTGTTACCACTAAATTGCAGTATTTTAGATTCATATAGATGCAATTTTGAGTAGAAATTAATAAAGTCTAATGCATGATATAGATAATACTGTTACTATAAGTATCGAAACCTTATCTATATCTTGCATAAGACTTTATTTATCAGGGGTGGCCAACAATTCGATCGCGAAGCCAATTTTGGTCGATCGCTCGCGATGGTACTACTTGATGTAGATACGTATATTTGAACATATATTTTGCATATCTACCCATAGCTCTTAATGACACAAGTCGATCGTGACACATTTTTAAGACAAAAAGTAGATCTTATGTACACAAAATTTGGGCGCCCCGAACCTATATGAACATATATACACATTGATTGATTGATAACAGAAGGTTGCTCGGGGCTCAACTGCAGACTGCACTTAGTCCACTTGTGTGGAACCTTTGTGTATCCCCCAGTTGACATTGCAACTGTCATCCCTCCATCCATTCCACAGTTGTGAAAACTGTAGAATAGCTTTGGTGGGATGACGCTTAGTGTTCGTAGCTTGGGGGTGGTAACCGTAGGTAGCCTTTCGGAGGGGACTGCAGATTATTCACAGAGAGCATGAAAGGGTGACGTCCTAGCGCTTGCATGTTCTACACAGTGATTTGAGGGCTTATCCCATATCGTTCTGGTGCATTTTTAGCGTACAATGACCCATTATATTTCCTGTAAGCTTACTTAAGTAATCTCTCGAGAGACATGCACAAAAATGTGTCAGTGCAGCATTCGCACATGGCATGAATGTACATGCATGTTGACACGTCGTAAGGCTTCACCATCAGTTTTGGTTAGAGTTGAGAACATATTCGTTTATGAGGCATGAGGATTGTTTGGTTGTGAATAGTATCACCGGTCCAGGGCAAGCTCAACGTCAATTTTATTTTCCTTATCTGCACTATATGACATGACTCATTGGAGACTCAACCTTTTTGCTGGTGATAACTTTCCACAAAGCGTGGTAGCATTCGTGTATTCGTCTAGATGTCATTATTACTGATCATAGTGCTTGCTATGCCGCTCTGCTATCCATGCAGATACATATCCTTATATCTTCTTCGATTTTTCGGACAGCGAGCCCTTCCGCACAACGGATAATTGTAAGCACATTCATTTTCGGAACTGAACGAATTTTAGCTGGCTAGAGTGTACACCGTAGACGAAGCTTTTAGAATTGTTCGAGTCATCTGTATATACAAATCAAATATCGAAATTAGTTGGAGTTATCAGACTGTTTTGCGATTTTGCGATTTTGCGAACACATGCGGAAGAGCTTGTTAAATAGATACACCGGCATCATTTTGTCTGACTGCAGATTCAAAAAGGAATGGCTTAACTACTAGCTACTACAACTAGCAGTTCATCCCTTATATCTCGATCACATAGCCTCTTCAGAATATATAGCATGAAGAACGTGAGGGTCTGAATGATTTAGTACAGGTGTAGTCATCTTTTCCCGATTTAGGTATGAATATCACCTTCACCTCCCTCCATACCTATATATATATATATATATATATATATATATATCTATACTATACATGCCTTGAAAATATTTTTCAGCGGCTGCTAGATATACCTATGACCCCCCCCCTATAGTAAAGCAGGATACACGTCATATAAGCCCGACGATTTGTAAGGCTTAAAGGATTGTATAGCCCAATTTATCTTGGTATCGGTTACTAGCATGTCAGCAACGCTTCAGTCCTGGTTAGGCGGACGAGCCAGTTTGGACTTGAGATTCGAATTAGCAACCACGAAAGTGCGTTTCGAATAACACGTCTTCAGTTTTAGACGGTGTGAATATGTATGTTCCATCACCTCTCATTTGAGAGCCCAGTTGTTTTGCAGGATCCTTAGAGATCTGTGTTTAGTCTGACAGTGACTATAGTATTCTCTATCTGATCACAGAATACCATCCAGAAGTTTCTTGGCTCTTGACGGACCATACGTTTGAAAGACTTTTGGTTGGCTTTAAAAGCTTCCCAATCATTACTCGACCTATTAAAAAGTCTCCTACCCTCTATCTTTAACCTCTCCAGATTCTAGCACTACCTGGTCGTTACTTGGTCGTCTGTCCGGGAGGTTTTCGTAGTAGAGAGATGAGGTATCTAGAGTTTTTTAATTACATTTCATATGTCCTCTTCTATCTTAATTGGTTGCATGATGATCGGACAAGCCAAGTTCTTCCGCAGAGGCTTTATGAATTCACTTCGGTCGTACATTTTTCTTACGCTTTTTCGTTAATTAATTCTTTAACATAGTATTAATTTTAATTGTTATAATACGTATGATAAACTAATAATGTGTACTGGCAACATCAGATTTTTTTCGATAAATTAGAATTGTTAGTTATTTCGTGACGCAGACGACGGTGAACATGCTGTAAAGATAAGAACATTACTATTTTCTTATTCTTCAAATTAGGTAGAATTATTTAAAATATAATATAATAACTTTTTGAGTAGAAGATTTCATTATTGTCTTGATTTTGTAACTATGGTTGTCTATAGTCGAACCACATTTCAATCGATAATATTGAATATTCAATGAAGTAAATTAATTAAAAACTTGATAATTATTTGTTTATATACAGGTCCTTTCGTCGCACATGATAAAGTAACAAGTAATAGTAATAATAACATAAACATATAAAGTATAAGATTTTCTATCTTACAATTGATATAAGTCAATATTTTCTACAAACTTCGGTAGAATTGCGGGACGTTGACGATTTGTAGTAGCCAATTGTTAAAATATTTGTTGGTAAAGTTTCCAAAAAGTAACAAATAAATGGTGGTAATAATTTTGAATTAATCATAAAATAAAGGAACTCTTCTTTTGGCGCTGATTTTATATTTTGTAGCTACTAACAATGAGTTGTAGATTTTTGTTTTATTTTGAGTTTTTCTTCCGCTAAATGAAATAATATAACATTATATGATGTTTATTATATGTTAATAAAATTGTTTTAAATTTGTATTTTCATTAGAAAGAATTCATATATAATTTTCAAATATTAATTCAAAATTGTTACCACCATTTGTTTGTTATTTTTTGTAAGCTTTGCCAACAAATATTTTAACAATTGGCTACTACAAATCGTCAATATCTCACAGTTCTACCCATGTTTGTAGAAAATATTGATTTATATAAATTATAACATAGAAAATCTAATACTTAATATGTTTATGCTATTATTACTGTTACTGTTACTTTATCATGTGAGATGAAAGGAAGCCAAAAATTAAGAAAATCGCTAGGTTTGCTCCATAGGGGAATCAATTTTGTACCATTTGTCAAGACTTTACTAGTAGTCCAAAATAGGATTTTGTCTCAACTCTCTGCCAATAATAAAGTGTTTGTGAATTTTTTTTTCAGTTAGAAGTGCGATTATTTGTTTGTGCGAATTTATGCTCTTACATTTGATATTCGATTTTTCTCTCCAGTGTACTCTATTTTATGTTATTCTTATTGACTCATACATTCCCTGCCCGTTAAATCTTCTCTGGTCGATTCGGCATTTAAAGATTGAAAGTAGACGACCTAGACGAAGATCACCTCGTCTAGGTCGTCTACTTTCAACCTTTATTAGTTCAATATTATAATTTTTTTTCGAGCCAGGTGTCCAAGGTGCTAAATATGTACAAATGATTGGTTGGAAATTTATTTTCCACGCACTTTACTTTATAGTGATTATAAAGTTAGATATTCTATCTATAGACATTCTTGCGTACAACCAGAAAGAATTGCGGAGAGTATTTTGAAAGTATGTTCAAAGAGAAGTAAGGAGCTCTCACCAGCTTTAGAAGAGAGGATTACGCCACGGCAATACAATCTCACCGAAACTCTTCACGCTACCACTAGAAGGTTTTCAAAAATCTCTCGTTGGAGGAAATAGGAATGAAAAGTATCTCAGTCATCTCCGTTTTATAGATGATATCGTACCGGAGAGCAGTGACGAGGAACTATTAAATCACACGAATTACACCACGTTTCATGCTTCAGTGGCGGTAGGATTAGAGATCAACCTGAATAAGACAAAAATTATGAGCCACAGAGATATCACGGTAAATATCAATAATTAAGCACTTCAAGTGGTCGAAGAATACGTACATTTACTACATGTGTGTATGACACTATGTAGTTTGTGTCTGCATCGAAAACAATATAAGAAACTAGATCGCTTGATCGCTGCAGTGTTTGTGGAATTTCTGGGTTCCAATTATGGGTATAGTTGGTTTTTTTTACTTTATTTGTTCGCAAGGTATTCTTGAGTTTCCAGGCCTGCGTTGATCGCGTTCCCCTAAGAATGGTTTTTAATTCAGCGCATTTTCTATCACACGATTTTTTTCTCTTTAGTCAATAGTCTTTGAAATATTACCATTTCTCTTTAATATTCTATTTGATTTTCAATTGAACCAGTATATATCTACTTTTGATATGCCTTCTGCTCAATGTATTTTTGCTCTTCTGTGCTCGTGTTCGTTATCGACATAACGAAGTCGAGCACAGAAGAGTTGCTGGTGTCTGCCTCCCCTGTAGTTCATATGCTGCATTTTCAAGGCATCCGTAATCGGTCGGTATAGTTTTTCCGGAGCTATTTCTGTATATTGGTCTTCTAGTGCTGTTTCATTTTGTTTTTGTTATAGATGTGCTACGCTGCTTTCTCTTAACAGATGCGCTTTGTACATAATCGACCATTAGAGTATCGTTGTGTTAATGTCTTTTACTGTCCTTTCTATACAGTATCCTCATTTCCACAAAGAAATGGTCACTGTCGGATTCGGTTCCACTGTATATTCCTAGGTCTTAACTTCCCATGTTGTGTCTTGTTTCGTCATTACGTAGTGTATAATAGATCTTAGCTGTTTTGTCTCCTGGTGTAATATGTATTTATGTTCGATGATACCGGTCGCAATCCTCGAGTTGTTTTGCGAGCACATATGGATCAGCCTATCGCCGCCGCTGTTATTTACTGTGGCTTCTCAATGTTTTCCTACTACTGAGGATTCCCTCTTGTTTCCAGTTCTCGCATTTCAATCACCTATAAGAATAATCTCTCTTTGTTCACCTTTATCGGTTATTATGTCATTTATGTGTATCAAAATATATTACTGGGGGTCATCAGTATCGGCGTACGTGCCTTAGATCGTATTTTTGTGATCAAGATTATTCATATTTATTGCAATTATTCTTTCATGTTGTTATTCCCAGTTGGTTATATTTGTTTTAAACATATTATTTATTATTATTGATACGTCTTTTGAGCATCGTGCACTTTTGGGAACCCCGCTATGCAAATGCAGGTATTTACTGCCTTTATCACTGCCATAGTACTATGCAGTTTGTTGCATCCTTGGACATTCTATGTTCTTAAATTTAATTCCGATTTCTGCTGTCTTTCTAGTCCTAGTATATGCATGTGCGTGTTCCAAAACTTGTTGCCGGGATTTTTTGCACTGTGCATTTTTTTATTACTAATGGATCGCAAGCCCCTCGCCTAAACAACCCCTGATTCATGGAGGGCCTGGTTGGCTTGTAATCAAGGTTTTCATTACTGTAGCCTTTGGTAACAATATCTTCCGGCAGGACAGCTTTTCCGGTACCCTGGGCGAGGCCCTTGCAGGGTGCTATCATCCAGGCCAGATGAACCATGTTTTTTTTTATTGAACTTGTTACTGCTCCCCCTCACCTTTTATTAACCTGGCTTGGGACAATTCAATTCAATAATTCGGCGAATTAAAAAAAACATAGTACTCATCTAAATATATTTTAAAGTGTACTATCCAAAACTGTATCACATATGTTTATTTTATTTTCAAAAACTAAAAACTAGTTATATATCTTACTAAAAAACGGTTGTAATTCGTGTTTAAGTCAAATTTAATCATAATAACTATTAAAATTTGTGCTTAAAATCGCTTGAAAATCGCCTCCGATGTTCATTACCAACTGCAATAATTATGAAAATTGATATAAGCTCAAGTAATCTTAAGTTTTCCTGAAATGATCGGAAATACTTTTATTCTTTATTATTTTAAGCTTTGCAAAATTCCACCAGTCGTAACGGAAGTGTTAAAAAGATACTCCGCGGTAAAATGAGCTGTATTGTAAAATAAAGGGGGGAGTCAGTAAGATAATATTCCATTACATATTTCATTCGTTCTAAATCGCTTTTAGCACATAATTTTAATTTTATTGCAATTTGATATCCAGAGACATGCATTTATTAAGCCATTATCTAACACTTTAAGCTCATATAAAAAGCGTCTATTTAGACACTCACAGCAATCAAAGATTATTGGCTCAAACCTTTCGTCCATTGTATCCGAATTGTGGAGATGATCAAAATGAAAAAAATTTAAATTATTTTTAACTTTTCTTTAGGCGGAAAAATTATAAATAATAACCGAAATATTTCTGCTCTCATATACACATTGGATTAACCTTTTTATTTCGTATATTATAGGAAATTCCTGAAATGCCTCTGCGTTAGGTTATAGTTACATGAATTACAGAGACGTTGCGAACACATATTTACTCCACTAATAGAATAAATAAGAAATCTGTGTTGTATTAGAGCTGTACTAGGTTCTATTTTTGTAGGGTAATCAGCCGTGAGCCTTCTCCGCCGACCAAGGGAGAAGCTCAGAGGAGTTTAATCACCCGGTATCTACCTTAATTTCACAGAAAACCTCAGAAAAACTGTGAAAGATGAAAATTCGCCCAGATGGAGTTCGAACGTACGAGACGGACGACGCTTCTAACCACTCGGCCACTCAGCTGGGTGAGGTGAAACTATTTTCTGTAGAAACAAGAATAAATATCTATTTATCTACATAATTATGTAAAAAGAGCAGCATTATGATTGTTTGGTATTATAGAAGCTCACAATTCAAATGAATTTAAATAAAATACATACTAGGATGTGTGTATATTTATTTTGTAATTAGAAAATAAAATATGCACTAAACTGTAAACAAAATTAAACCACTAAGCAATAATGATAGTCAAATGATGCATTAACGAGCTTTATTTATATTTTCCTCTAGCACATTATGTCTGTGCGGGTGCACCGTTGTTGGCGTTACGCATCCGGGACAAGTACGAAGCCGGTGCTCAGTTGCGTCACCTGATGAAGTCCCGGGGCTGTGAAAGTATCACCTTATAGCACGCGTCTTCCTTTCACTGGCCGCCCATATCACGATTACCGGTGAGTACACATTAGTTATGACATACCATCAAATAGTTCTCGCACACACACATACATGCATTGATATGTGACCCCTAACCATAAGTTCACTGAAAATACCAGCTAAATTACATCAATTCAAGAGGATTGGCGGCACTATTGACACGATAACATGGTTCTGCTTCTATAAAACGCGTTTTGTATTGAATGTTAGCCTGGCATTTGTTACAGATTACTTCAGATTTAATACCTTACCTATCGCCATTATAGTTTCCCTTGACGATTTTACGCACCTTTCAAGTACTATTTTATGTGATATGCCATGTCTTGGTTGTAATGACTTTAATATTATAGTACAAAGTATACAACATATGTTCCAGTCAAATACCTTGCTCGAGTAGCAATGTACCATTATAAGTAAATAATTAAAACTTTAAATATCAAGCAGTATTGCCCAAAAAGCGAAATATAAGGCAATTTATGCGTCCATACTTTACTTACTTAAATGTACCTACAGTCACATGCCTGCATAAAGATAGCCAGCGACTACTAAGCGTTTACAGAAATGTCATATGACTTATAGATTTATAGAGGGTATTTGTGTCCATTCTCAGCCATTAGTTATCCACTCCTGGTTATATGCACTGTTTTCAATCATTTTCTGTTTTTTGAACCATCTCTTCCTTGTTATTACTTTGATATTATCTAGACATCTTATTTCATTGATCATTTTTTCATTATACAAGATATTTTGTAATTCGAGGGCAGTCCCTTAAGTGGTGGTAGAGGTGAGTTAATATAGAAAGGATTCCATTTTTTTATTTGTAAATTCGTCTTTATTTGGTAACTGGAGGGTATTTAAGTATACCAATCGCGTGTGTGTTTCACATTTTGTACACAAAAAGTAATCACTTTGTCATGATACAAATCTGACACTGACGTATATAAATCTCAATCAAACTTAGTAGCGTCATACGTTTTTTTGTTAATTTTATAGTAAAATGCAACAAAATAATTTAGCTGTGGTATGATTATATGGAGAAAGGTTCTCGAATGGAAGACTTCCGGGCAGAAAGTTATTTTCTAATCTTATCCAGCGGTTAATGGATTCTAGAGTGTAGAGGACGCCCTGCAAACATTTTCTAAACAACTAGTTGGAGAATTATCTCGATGGTTTTCCACTACAGAGAAGATTTCATATGTGGGACATGCTATATGGTCTACCCAATGTTCAATGGAATGCTGTTCGCTATCTCATTGCACAATGTTGTGGTCGATGGATTGAACGTAAAATTAAATCAAAAATATAGCGGACTGCTATTGAAATTGATGAAGATTTATATATGTCAGTGTCAGATTTCTATCATGGCAATGCCATTATTTTTTTCGTCGAAAATATGAAGCACGTTCGTATTGGTCAACTCAAAAGTCTTCCAGTTACCAAACAATGACGAATTAACCAATAAAAAAATCGAATTCTTACTAGCATAACTCACCTCTACCATCACTTAAGGGATTGCCCTCGAATTACACAACACCCTGTATAGAGAATTATAAATAGAATCAATGCTGTATATGACATTTCATGTTTCTAAATTGTTTTTTTTTTTGTATTAATTATATTGTATAGTAACTGCTTCTTTTTCTATCTTTGCCTAATTTTTGGTAATATTTCTAAATTTCTCTAAATATTTTGAGATATTTAAATTATTATAATTGCTGTTTTTTATGCTCAATATGCTTTAATGATTTATAATATTTTAAAAACGCGCGAACCAACCTTCCTGTGTAATTTATTTTAGCAAAAATCGGTCTCATATATTTTCATCATAAGACAAGAATATTTATATAATATCCTCTCACAAAACCTCAATGTTTGAATGTTGTTTTATGTTATCAAACACCGACCACAATAAATTAATACATTATTTTATTTAGTTATAGCGATATTTACCTAGTTATATCAAGAAGGAAAGAAAACCATGATGGTTAAAAATAGATATCTGTCTAACGCATTTTTTCGAATATGTACCTGCAACATTTTTAAATTTAACAATGTGTTTCTACCTTCTTGAATTAATATTTTTGTTTATTTTTATTATATCATCTAATTACATTAATATTGGCGATAGTTGTAAATACTTTATTTTCTACCATTTTTAAAATTTGTAAAACCGAAATTTCAAAAAGAATCTTTTCGTATGTATAAAATTAATCAACTCATGATAATCTACTTCATATTATATTTATATTTATTATTTTTTACATATTATTGTTGTTGACCTGTAATTGTTTTTTTCTTCTATAAGTCAATAATAATTATATTATCATTATATCTCATCAGATGCGATGTCATTTAAACTTAATCCAACCTAAACTTGTATCATTCCTATACATAATATTTTTTTCATATTAGTTGTCGTATATTATTGTTGTCGTCCTGTATTTTTTTCTATAGAACAATAAATCTTTATTATTATTATATTATTATTATTATAATTTCTCATCATATACGATACATTCATAGACTTGTGTTCGTTCCTATGTATAATATTTTTTTCTTATTAGTTTTTGTATATTATTGTTGTCGTTCTGTAATTATTATTCTCTATAGGACAATAAATCTTATTATTATTATATTATTGTTATTATTAAATCTCATCAGATACGATATCATTGTTTACTTGATCCTACATAGACTTGTGTTCGTTCCTATGTATAATGTTTTTTTGCATATTAGTTTTTGTATATTATTGTTGTCGTTCTGTAATTATTGTTCTCTACAGGACAATAAATCTTATTATTATTATATTATTGGTATTATTAAATCTCATCAAATACGATATCTATTTTTACTTGATCCTACGTAGACTTGTGTTCGTCCCTATGTATAATATCTTTTTGCATATTAGTTTTTGTATATTATTGTTGTCATTCTGTGATTATTGTTCTCTATAGGACAATAAATGTTATTATTATTATATTATTGTTATTATTAAATCTCATCAGATACGATATCTTTTTTTACTTGATCCTACATACACTTGTGTTCGTTCCTATGTATAATATTTTTTTGCATATTAGTTTTTGTATATTATTGTTCTGTAATTATTGTTCTCTATATGACAATAAATATTATTATTATTATATTATTATTATTATATCTCATCAGATACGATGTAATTAATACTTGATTCTTCATCTTATAATCTTGTAAGACTTGAAATCGTGTTAATAATTAGTTTATACAATATTCGTAAATAATAAACATATTTATATACACACTAAAATAAATGTATTAAAACCCATCATACAAATCATCACGGATTGCATTTCCCCAATAACTTATAATTATCCTAATAAAAGAGATTACATGAAATATCATTCCCCCAATATGATTTCGACAATGCGGTATAATAATCCTACAGAAAATACCAATAGCCAGACAATTTATAGTCACGCGACAATAAACACAAGTCATTGCAAATTATATTTAACGAATCGAGCAGCGAACAACTTTTATTACCTTTTGCCGCTCTTGCGTAATAAATCTTCACACAGGTTACACACGAATTCCGTATATGGCGTATTAAGTACTCAATTAAACGGTCTATTTTGAATACCGGTTGTAATTATCGGCATAGATTCGCATCCGTTCGTCTAAAAGTGAAATACGGCGGGCATCCTAGCATGGGAATATGTAAATATTATACGTGGATAGTCGGTTTGAAAGTAATATTTATTGTCAACTCGTGAAATATAGCTCCTTTGTTATACGGTATTATTTATGGTTAGAAATTTTACGAGTCGTTTTTTAGAAACTATACGGCGTTTTTATAGGACGCCTAGGGGAAACTGGGAAGACCATGTTATAAAACAATATTATGTTTGGGTGCTCGTCTATAAATTATATTGGTGATACCTGGTCCTAGAGGCTTACTAATTAAAGATTATTTTATTTTCAATTATCTATATAGATATTATGGAAGTAGAGCAATTGATCTATATTTTTATTATTATTTAATATTGCCTCCTACATTCAATATAATAAATACACAGTAACAAAAAATTTAATGAGAGATTATGATTACATATACAATATGGAATTTCTTGGCCCGTTAATATAATAATAAAAATATATATTTTAATTTGTTTAAATACAATTATTATCAGTCTGTAGTGCAGTGGTTAGCAGCCCCGCTTAATAAACGGACGACCCGGGTTCAAATCCCAGCCCGGGCAGTCTGTATCATTTTTCGTTGGTATACAATTAACAACGCGTTGGAAAACTCAGGGACGATCTTCTGAAATCAGCAAGTCCTAACACTCACATACACATACACACACCCGCTACGAACAAGCGGATCGGGTTCGAGTCTTGGCCAGGTTTGTCGTTAGGATACAATTAACGACACTAGAAAATGAGGACGATTTTCTGAAGTAGCACGTCCACATACACACCAACATACGGCAGAAGGACACTAAGGTCGATACAGAATTGTAACAAATACTACATACTACTAAAATTATTATTGAATTTTATATCATTAATCGTTTAGCTGCACGAATGGTAATTAAATCTTATTTTATTTTCAAAAATCTATATCCATCTCCAAAGTGCAGTTTCATCGCCTACCAATTTTTTAATAAATAGATATTTTTTAATTCGTTTTAATTCAGAACTATTGAGAATATTTATTTATTTATCTATTCGAATGAAAGTAAACATAAACATAACAAATATACGAAATATAACTGACAGACATATATAAGTGTGAATCCACCTCTTAGAAATCTACATATCTAGATTTCGATCTTATTAGATCTCATCAGTGTAGCTCAGCTAGTGAGAATCAATAATTTAATATTATTTTACTTAATCTGATGGCTACTTTGGATCCTCCACTCAAAAATTGTCTAGTAACAGTTAAATAATAGGAGGCACGAACATATATCTTGAGTAGTATTATGATCTGAGGCCTGCCGTGCTTCGTTCACTAGTTACATAAGCTGTTTTCGTTTATCACTCTGGGCTGGTACGGGCTTATTGACTCTTGCTCTATTTGCCGCTTCCGATGCGCACAATTCTACCTCGGCCCTTACAACGGATACTGCACGCAACGGGAGTGACAAGTAATGCTAAACCATGCTAAACGAAAGCGCCTTTTGGTAGATACTGGTGCAACTGAAATTTTTGTAGAATTATAAACACATGTACCACTGTCGGTAACTTAAATACCAAGCAATATTGCCCAAAAAGGGAAATGTAACGCAATTTATACTTATAGCGTGCATACTTTACTTGTTTTAAATATATGTAGTCACATGCACCTATGAAGATAGCTAGCGACTACAAAGCGTTTACAGAAATCTCATATCAAATCAAATCAAATTTATTTTCATAAATACATACATATGGAAATAGAATAAATACAGACATAATTATGAAAAATAGTCACCGACTCTGAATTCTGCAAACACATGAAGGGGTATACACACTTATTCAGTTATATATTTATATATATAAATTATGACAGGAAGACCCTCTCATAATTTATATATATATATATAGTGTGCCTCAGCCATCCTGGATGGCGTCTTTCGCTCTTTTCAATAATTTTCTGTTTTGTTGAACCGTCTCTTCCCTGTTATTATTTTAATATCGCTAGCTATCTTATTTCATTCATACCATTTTAACATTGAATAGATTTTGGTAAAATTTATAATACTTAATATTTATGAGATATCTTTTTTCATTTCAATATCAAAATGATACACCCTTTCCTGACTAATGAGTAAAAGTTGCAGTTTGTTTTGGGATAACATAGAATCTATTATTTTCTGATGTTTTCTTCAGCGATATATTATAGCAGATTAATAAATCTACGTAATAAATAAATCACGATAAGAGATAAATAATGACTTGGATAAAATGGAGCATTATCGTCGATATTGTAAAATGTACATACAAATGATGTTTTATGGCTGTTATTCACAATATACAATTGATCTGACAGTACCATAAATAACTGTTTTCACTCTGTGTGTTTAATTGGTTTTGATTTATGTCGCGGCAAACGATACCTACAACTGTCCGCGGTGAAAATTAACACTGGTAAATTGATATGAAAACATTGTATAGGTATCAATAAATATATAATTTGTATGTTGTAGTAACCGTACAAAATTATTAGAAACTTACACATAATGTATCTGCCATTATCATTCGTATTTATTTATTGCAATAACTAAAACTTTGTTCACGATTTCCTTAAGGTCAGATTATCTGATCTACTGGAAAATAGATAAGAGATAGATACGGATATAAATTGGGCAACGGGAATGCAACCTTCAGTAAACTTCCCAAGAAAACGACATGATGGTAAGTTCATCCCGAAATATTCTTAAGTAATTAGTTTCCCTATCGGATATCCAGATTATTTAAGAAATAAAATTACGATAGGAACATGTAATGAAGAATTTATACGAAACAGGAAAGTTAGCAAACCTCACCCAAGAAATGAATAGATTCAAAATAGATATAATTGGAGTAGCTGATACTTGGGAAACTGAGGAAACTGTAGAAACTACTCTGGAAGTCAACACACAAAAACTTAGAAAGGGAATAGAATTTATCATATGAATGGGTTAAAGCCAAAGTGGTGTAAGTCAGATTTTGTTAGATTTAAGTCAAGCTAATATGTCTACTATGCTTCATAGATTGAATTGATAAATTTCTTTCGATGTACTGGCATCTATTTTTAGGTTTACCTTTTATTATATTACAGGTTAGCAATAGTGTCAAGCTTCTATTCTACGAGGAGTTGGATTAGGAGGTCATGTCGTATTTTATCAAATGCTTTGTTATAGTCGATAAAAGATATGTATATGTGTTGGTTCACGTCTAGAGAGACCGAAACCGTTTCTGAATCAAAATTGCGTTTCACTAATTTCTGTTCTAGTTTACCATATATCAACATTTTTTCCTTGATTACCTTACCATCTCGGTCCATCAGAACATTTGGTTGCCTTAGGTAAAATATATATCTAGGTCTTGGATCACGTCTAGGCTTCTCTGTATCAGGACGTTTAGAGCAAACAGTGCTTTTTTAGTACCGAGTCCGTTTCTGAATCCAAATTGTGTTTCACTAACGTCTGTTCTAGTTTACCGTATATCAACATTGTTTCCTTGATTACCATCTCCGTCCATCAAAACATTAGGTTGCCTTCGCGTTTGCAAATCTGTGAGATTTTTGGCTTTTTTTATGTATATTGAATGTGTGTTTGAGTTGTAAGTCTTTGCATCCTTGCATTTGTCTCGGTGCCATTATTCTTGCGCTTTTCTTATGACTGTGCTAATTTGCTTTTGAATCTTCTTGTCTTCATTCTTGTTGTTTTTGAAGCTTCGGCGATTGTCAGCAGTTACATTATCTCCGAGTTTTGCATTGTTGTTTTACTTTTTGGTGTTGTTTTGTAAATATTGCCATGCTTGGTACCATTATTGTTTATTTTATTGCTTCCTAGTTGGACTTGATGTTTGTTTTTGGATCGTTAGTTATTAGTGTAATTTTCAAGGTATTGAGGTGTAGAGAGTATAGTTTATTTTGATTTGTAGTTCCAGTTTTGTAGTTTCTGTTTTTTTTTTGTCTTTGAATCGATAGATATGTATGTTGAAGGCTTTTTGTTTAACTACTTTCTTTTTTAATTTTTAATGTTCACTATTATAGGGTTGTGATCAAATGATACATCAGCGTTTACATGTTTGATAACGTTACTGCATCTCTCATTAATTAGGATATAATCCATTTGGTTTCTAGTGACTTTCTTGGGGGTATACTCCGCAAATTTCTACGTATACACACGTCTTTTTGGTAGTTGAAAGAAGGTTCTCGTTATGATGAACTTCTCTTGGCTAAATTGTTAAAATCAGTCTCATCTTTCATTCTTCATTCCGATGACGTATTTGCCTGTGTATTTCCCACTTTCGCCTTTGCTGATTTTGGAGTCTTATTCTATTAGCAGTATTGTGATGTCTCGTGATTTAATTGATTTTAAAATACTCGTAATCTGCTCGTAGAAACTTTCATCTGGATTTTCAGCGGTAGGGCGCAAACTTGTATTATATTCAATTTGCAGTGTCTTGTTTATACTTTACTAGCATTAAGCATTCTGACATTGGGATCAAATTTTCCACTGATTTATTTGCGTCTTTTGATATCATCACTGCCACTATCTATCTATGGTGAGAGCCGTCGTCCCTGAGTAGTAAAAGGCCCGTTCTATGTACTGTATTGGCCGATGTTTGCCCATCGTGTGTCACTGATGTCTAGATTGTTTAGGTTCATTCTTTACATTTCTGTTGTTATATTTTGTGTCTTTCCGGATTTTCATGATATATTTTAGTATTATCTCTCCTCCCCGGAGAATCAATCGGCGGATGTTCTACTCCTGAATATTTTATTGTGAAATTAGCAATGGTGATGATTGGTATAAGGGATATCCTTTCTGCATCTTTAGTACAGTGGTTTCCTCTTGCCTTTCGAATCCCCATGCCGTTGACTACTATTTTTTCATCCGTCTTTGTGGGTGGTTTACCATCCTAAGGGTAAGCGGGTGTGATTTGACTTTTGATAACTCGTCTGGTTGTTAAAAAAAAGAGGACTACTTATACCGTTAGTCATTCACTCGTATTCTGCAGGGTGCACCACGTGCAGGTGAGGTTTTCATTTGGGTTTTGGCTATTACTGCCATCGCCCCTTGCACCCTTCATTTTCCATAATTGTATACATAAATAAAGTAGTTAACCGTATTTGCGAACACCCTGATAAATTGTAGCACAAAATACATATAAAATAGTTACAATAAAAAACTACAACATTCAATATACTGAATGTTGTATTTTTTTATTGTAACTATTTTATATGTATTTTGTGCTACAATTTATGAGAAGTGAAGAATACGATTATAATTATAATTCGAGACCACCATGTATACATGAAATTACATGCAGCTATGTGCATTTTTCCATATTTTTGTAACACATTATGTGGGCTCTATAAACATTTAGCTAAACATAATTAATATAAATGTATTATTTCTTTAATAATACTACGTGTCAAATTGTAGACTATTTACAAAACTCGATGCAAACATAAAAGTAGCCTGTAACTCGCTTTAATTGTGCACTTAGTAATTGAATAATTTGCGAAACTCCGCGGATGGCAAATAAAGCGTCCGTACTTTAAAGTTTGAGGTGAGCCAAAAACAAGCAACATAATGAAAAGCAATACTCTTAAGAGCCGTGTTCTATTGAAATGGCGTGAGATTCCATTTGTGGAGCAATGTACTCGGGGCAGCTTGAACGGCGGCGCTCCCTTGCCAGCCAGCCCCCTTAATATTCCGAAGATAATAGATTTCCAATTCAACCAGACTCATTACCTCGGCGTCCGTATTTATCATTTCAAATTAAATTTTGAAGCGGCGACGACGAGGGCAGCAGCAGCAGCGCAGCAATTTATATGCGCGTCGCCGTAAATGCGACGTATAATCCGAGAAATATTATTCATAGCTGCAGGTGAAAAACATGCGCGGCCTGATTTATGGGTTGATAAGTAAATGGTAAATGGAATACAAAGATGTTTTAGGTAATTTATGTAATTTATAAACATTTTATAATGTAGTGGGGATTTTAATTACATATTTCTAGTTATTTCGTCATATTTTTATTCATTTCGCAATGCTACTTTGTACAAAATATGTGTATTGATTGAGATTTATTAGTAAATATGAATATTTTAATTTTTTATGATGTTAGCAGATGATATGAAGATAATTGTAGAAATAGAAGAAAAACTTTATCTATAAAGGCCATCCCAACAAGAGTTTTAAATGAAATAATATTTATTGAGGAAATTTTGATTGATTCATAAAGTATATACCCAGCTGAGTGGTTACAGGCGTCGTCGTAAGCATTGGGGAGCCTGAGGTTTTCTGTGAAGTTAATGTAAATACCAGGTAAGTAAACTCCTCTAAGCTTCTCCCTTGACCGGCGGAAAAGCCTAAAGGTCGTTTTAGACAAGACAATTTCTTGACTCAAAAGTTAGTCAAGGTGCGAGACAATCTAAATTGTCTCGTATAATACAGCAAATTATTTGAAATATTGAATTGGATGGTAGATCCAATGGAAAAATATAACGCATTCTATTTGTCAAGGACAAATTGTATGCGAGGAGGATATATGAATTCATTTCTTGAACAACTTTTGAGCTAAGAAATTGTGTTGTCTAAAACGACCTTAACGACTGATAGCCCTATAAAGATAGAAGTTGTTGCTCATAAAGTATACATGTGGGAATGATGTATGAAACAACATATCTGATATCTGCTCCGATTTACTGTCCTATTTGCATTCTTTTGGCGACATTTTCAATCACGGTTTGAAATAACTGTGGCTGGATTTCAGTGAATTTATTCAAGGGTGGTTGTAGGTTTGTTGACATACACTTTTGACTTAAAAAAAAACAGAGATGGCAGTCCAAATGGTACAATCTAGGCGGTCTAGTTTGGTCGCCCAAACGGCCAGAGTATGTCTCGTACAATAATGATATTATTTCAAGTGATGTGTGGCAAGTGGCACCGTCCTGTTGAAACCATATGTCTTCGAGATTCATACCATCCATTTGAGGTACAACTGGATTGTCATGTCCCGATACCGTTCGCCATTGACTGTTGTGCATTCCAAGCAGCGTTTTTCGAAGAAAAATGGTTCGATGTTGCCTCCAACCCAAAATCCACAGCAAATAGTAACACGTTAGGTATGAATTTCCTACTTATCAATCAAATATGGATTTTCGTTACTCCAAATTCGACAATTTATCACACCAAAAATTCATCGCAATCGTCAAACTTTCGCAAAGTTTGACAATAAGAATGCGTTGTTGTGCCAAATCTGGCAGTCTAGTTATGACAGTTGGATACGAACTGTCATAAGGGCTTGACTATCAAAGGACAACAGAAAAAATAGCTACATATTTAAATATTCCACTATTGTTAGGACACCCTTTATTTATACATAATATTTTTATTGGGGGACAAGACATTTTTTTTATAAAACTAAATTTCTCGGGAATTTATAATTATTATCTGTAAGTATTAATTTAATGTAATTATTCTCACAGAAAATAAATATATATGCTCAATATACTGCAAAATATAAATCATTTACTTGATCAAAGCTCTAGTTTCAACATTTATTATAAGCATATTATCATATCAAAGCTATATCCTTGATATCAATCTTGTAACAGATATAGGGCGTTCTTAATATTTCAAGGGACAAACTAATTATTATTCCCAGTGGTGGTTTGCTAAATATATTCGCTTCACGGCCCTATAAAATATAATACAGTGTGTCTGTGATATATACGTAGCACTAATAACTATAATAAATATATAGTTAATATACTTAATACATAAGTGGCTTATTTTGTAAGACAAATTCAAATCATAAACGCTTTTAGATGTTACTTCATATAATATTATAAATACTAAGAGATATTATTATTACAGTGGTTTATTTAATTGTATAATAGTAAAAATAGTAATGTATAGTATAGGGAATACTGCAAGTTAATATCACAAGAAATTATTTATTATTTAAATTTCTCGATTTATTATACATGTTGTTTGTTTCTCTAACAAATTAACAATTTTTTTGTTGGATATTCTGATGATACTCGGAATAAGTAAGTGAAATTAATTATAAAATTATAAATTATAAATATATATATTATTATATAATATATATATATATATATATATATATATATATATATATATATATATCATCCTTTGTTATTACAAAGGATGATGAATTCGTTTAATTGCGGCGTCTACTCTGTGGTATTTCATTTTAAATTTTATCAATACATGCCGCACTAATTTCCCATTTATAGTAGTACGCATTGATGTATTGCTTTCTGTATTTCTAACTACAGTACAGCACTAATATGCATCATCCTACTGATTGGTATTTGCAGCAAATTTAGTTTGTTTTGATGCTGTGATCCGTCCGTCAATAAAGATTTTCCACCACAGGCTATAGAAAACATGGCATTGAATATAGTGGCAGTGTAGTACAGTGCGGTTACTACATGAATAATTAACCATTTGGCCCTTTGTTTCAGTGAAATATAGCTTTAGTTTATGTGAACTCATTACGTTAATATACAAAATAATTAATTTAAAATATAAACTTGGATGTATATACGAGAAACAGTATTAGACATTTTTACACTGAGAAAAAAACGTGTTTTTCGGCTCTATCGGAGCCGACCTACCCCTGTTATTAGAAGCCGAACTTCGGCTCCTCCGGATCCTTATTCGGGGATCGGCACCGAGAGAGCCGAGCACTGAATCAGTAACGTCATTAACCTAGAGGTTTGATAAAGTTTATTTGGCTGTTTGGGACATTTATATGTTACTTATTATATGCATTATAATTTCACAGATGCCTCAGGTCCTTTGTGTTTGACTTCGCGAAGCGGAGTCATATTTATTTGATTTAGAATTTATATTTGAATTGTTTAATTTACACTTTATATTTATCTACATCTATCATTTCATCAATTTGCTGAGTCAGAGCCGAATAAATCATCGGTTTTATCTCTATAGCAACTGAGTAAATAATATCGGCTTTAACACTGTCGAAGCCTTTAAATTTTGTGTCGTTCGGCTTTTATACTACCGAACATTTTGGCTCGTCTCTAAATAAAGTGTTCGGCTCTTATACATTTTTCTCAGTGTAGTTTCATACATATTGCATAACCTAGTAAAAAGTCAATGAGTTTTTGCACTCTCAACATGAAATGCCGCATTTGTCCTTCAATGCGTTATAGGGGATCATTCATTGAATAGTATGATGATCCACAAACCCATGATATAATGAGAACAGCTTTTCAGATCCTCCCTGCTGCATCAAAGGCCATTCTCAATAAGCAGTAGTGGTAACGTAGCGGTAGCAATGTTTGTATGTCTTTAAAAATCCAGACAAAAAACTATGTCAATAACAACAGTATTGCTGGAGCCACAAGGACTCGCTCCCGAAGCAAATATAGACCCAAAAAAACTATTAAATCCATTAAGATTAAGATTTTTGTTATTCTGAACAGTTGAGAAATGTATTTAAATTGGGTTAATCTTAATAAATAATTATAAAAATCCATTCAGCATTGGACAGTAATGATGTGGTATAATTAAGGTAAAAGTAATTACCCATGTTCTGTTAGTTTTACCGTGCTGCTGTAATTTTGTATTCGTGTAAAATATCCCTTATCGCTACGTTACCACTATTACGCTTATGTGAATGGTCCTTCAGAATGTAGAAATTAGTGTAGAAATTTAAAAGTAGGTGAAAATCTAGATTGGCCATAACCAGCTGATGGAGTCGTCGAGAGCGCGAATATACGCTACATACAAATTGAGATTGCGGATTGTTACTTTTATTTTTATTTTTACGTTTATGTATTTTTGTTGTTGTTCTTGTTCTTGATGTTGATGTTGATGAGCTTTTTTTGAGAGGTTATGCCAAATAAAGGTCCTTTTTTTCTAAATTGAGAAAGATGAAAAATCCCTAGTTTTTTCATATGCGCAGAAGGAGTTGAACATTATACTGCGATAAACCTCACCTGTGAATTTACTCTCACCCTCAATTATTACACCAGGTTGCTGCGATATATCCACCATATTTAATAGAAAAAATAACGGCGGAATTTGTGTACCAATTAAAATTTATTCAAAAACCTCTGAGATAAGTTTTATATTACTACCGTACTAACTGCATTATGATTATAATTAGTTTTTAAAACTGTAAACGATATGTTATGTACGATTTTATTTTATCGATATTAGTAACATAAAATATCACCTTCTGATATAAAATTTGGGTACATTATGTATCGTAAAATTATATGCCGTTAATTAATATACATTAGAACGTGGGCAGCGCAAATGTCATGGGTGTTTAATTTATAACTCAATAATTAATTAGAGTAGAACTAAATTATTTGAGTTTTAATAAAGGTTTGTTTATTAATTCACCTTTATCAATATTTATATGGGCTGTTAATTATCAAATATTTCACGCCTCATGTTTCACAACAGCTAAGGATATTTGGGATATAATTATGAATGAAATTTGTAGCATAACATTAATAATTTGTTACTGATAAATGATACATATAGTAATTATAAAATCATATAAAGTAGAATATGTATGTTCTATTTATAATTGAACCATAGACAGCAATCTTGCAAATGGGCACAAATTGGTTATTTTGTTTTTACATTTCCTGTTTCAGAACAGGTATAGATGTGTGAAATACAAAAAAATAATTTAAAAAATTATATATTTATATATATATATATATATATATATATATATATATATATATATATATATATATATATATATATATATATATATAGTTGTCAACCCGAAAGGTTTTCCGCTTGTAAAGGGAGAAGCTCAGAGGGATGCACCGACAAAAATCCCCACGACAAAATAGCCCGCGACAAAATAGTCCCCGACAAAAAAGCCCCACGGTAAAATAGTCTGAAACAAATAGCCCCCCATCGAAATAGCACGCCAAAAAAATAGCCCCGTACACTGTATTGATAATTGAGTTATGCATAATTAAAGTATAAATGGAGAGTCCTCCGTCAACACAACTTAACTAACCTCAGCTGAATAAATCAATAAAGTTCAATGAAAGTAAATTATAAATTAACTAAAAACATAATAATAATCAATCAGATTAAAAAATGATAGGTCTTAAATATAAAGGTCGTAATAAATCATATTCTGCCGCCAATCCAACCTAACTAACCTCAGCTGAATGGATTAATAAAGTTCATAGAAAGTAAATTATAAATCAAACTAAAAACATAATAATAAAAATTTTGGTTTTAATATAATAGGTGTAAAATATAATGTGTCGTAATAAATCATATACTGCTGCCAACCAAAACTATGTGTGAAATTACAAGTAGTATTAGTAAGTATAAATAATATACAGAAAGAACACCACTCAAATAAAAATTTGAAAATATATGTTGTATTTCTAAAAGATATTAGTTGATAAATGGCAACAAACAGAATAAATATTTTTATTTTATATATATATATATATATATATATATATATATAACAAGAGTCATCTTTCTTAACATCTCTGAATGCAAGAAATATAAATCAGAGTCAAGCATCAACAATCAGGTCAGATAATCTAATTAACAGGAGGCATATTTTTAAGAAATATATTTAGATTCTCATATTTATTTAGTCAAATATTGAACAGCTAAGAAATAAATTATTATTTTATTACAATGTGACAACTGATATTTACTTAAAATTATAAGTAAGAAATATGTTAATAATAACATTATTATAAAATGTTGAAAATGTATGTTGTATTTCTAAACTAAATTGCAGTTGATAAAGGACAGCAATCTTGTAAATGAGAACAAATGTGGGAATGTCTGGTATTCTCTGGTTCACTGCACCCATATTAGCAATGTCCCAGTATTCATAAGATAAATCTCAAGTGGAGTTTATTAAATTGTTTTGCATATAGGTTGTGCTGGGAAATATTTCAGAAAGGATATGGTTCAGAATTTATATACATGATTTTTTTATTTATATAGACCACATTTCTTTATTAATTTATATTTATAATGTGTTATATTAAACATAAACCTGATGAAGACATTATATAAATTAATCAACTACCACATCGACTGTATGATTTTTTTAATACGTTCTGAATTTCCTTGTATGTACCGTACACGATATTTCGCCGAAATCGGACGTTTACATACAATGTAGGGTCTACGACGGATTGCGTAACTCCCTACTTATATTCTGGATAGATGAGTAGAGATCTATCCAGAACTATTCAGAACTAGTTATATTCACGAGAGTATTGATATTTTCTTTAACATTTAGCACTTCCAGACATAGCATTTCTTATAATTTGTTACTGGCTACCGACCTTCGGGATCTTTATGCCGTGTATTAGTGTATGTAGCTATTAGTACTTTCTATTTCAGAAATCGTCCCCAAGTTTCTAAAGTGTAGTGCCATTTGTCGTTGGGATACAATTAAGAATCCCAACGACAAATGGTATCAACTAACCGGCCCGGGATTAGAACCCGGTTTCACTACTCTACATCGACATGATGAAATTTCATCTTTTTCCCAGTTACAACTCTGTATCGTCTTTAGTTCAAATGCTAGAGAGATGGTTTATATGTGAAAATGTAGAGTATTTCTAGCCCTAGAGATTGACGCTAGACGCTTTTCTCTAGCTCTTGCTATTTTCGCGCTGTAGAGGCAAGAAAATGTGAATATGATGAAATTTCATGTATTTTCCCCAGTTTCAACTCAGTAACGTCTCTATTTCAAATGCTATATCGTCCTCCAGAAATAAAAAAAAACTTTTATCTTTATAGGGTTATCAGCCGTGAGGCTTTTCCGCCGGTCAAGGGAGAAGCTCAGAGGAGTTTAATCACAGAAAACCAGTCCAGAAATAATATTCTCTGTTTAATTTTATTTTTTTTAATTCATTAGAGTGCCACACAATATTACATTTGTATGTTTCATTTTTATGATATTGTGCTAAAAATAGAGTATAGGATATAATATGTTAGATAGACCTAAAATGAGAATTATTTTCTATTATAAATTATATAATTATTATAATATAATACTTTTAAAATATTTAGATGATATAGATAGCAGATTTTATTAATATCATTTCCAAAAAGCATACTTATGTAGGTACTATATTTCAAAATAAAACACGTACTCGAATGAAAACACTAATAGAACCATTTATGTTATTTCATTTCCACTGCAACAATACAAGAGCAATTCATAAGACATACTATCCTCTCCCTGTCTGCACTCCTAAAACTTGCACATCTAGCAGTGCACTGGCCTTTAAAGTTTCCCCATTCAATTTCCACGCCACACTTAAATTTTATGTGCGCGCACCATGGAATTACCGCATTTGGAAGACAGTAAAATTTCCGGCACGAATTCTAATGCGCGTGTATTAGCAAAATGAAAAATTGCTGGAACACCGGCCACCGATATTAAGTGCCCGCAGTCGTTTCCCCGGAAGCCGCAGAGGGTGGAACTAAGGCGGATACTTGAAATAACTTTTATTGCGGGATAAACGTTAATTACAAGTCGAAAAAGTAGGGACATTCGAGAACTAATTAACGAGTCTTTAATGGGCGAAACGAAAATATTTTTTTCATTGGTGCAGAAATTACCGTGTTTAAATGCAAAAACACCATACATTCCGCAATTTTAATGATTTACTAACGGGCTTTGTGCGTAATTAAGCGTGTTTTGGTTAATAATGGGTTATAATTAGTTTTAAACTAATTAGGGCCGGAGGGATCAAGTCAAATAAATTATGTTATGCAGTAGAAATAAAAGTATTATGTATATATGTTTTACACATAGGCTAGTATCATTGACTTATGTATAAAGGTATAGGTTTAACACACAATATAACAAATAATGAATAAAATTATAAAGAAAGAGAATTTCAAAGAATTAGTTCCTGCAATATTGTTTATTATGACAAAATAAATACCTACTAAGAACTTAATTATAAGTGAATATTCTAATTTAGTAGCATCCAAAATAATCCTTATTCGATTCGAATTCGAATTTTGTCTCATATATTGTTTTATTTATTATTTCTTATTGCATGTCAGTATAAACACACCTTAATACTGTACTAAAAACTATTATTAACCTAGGTTCATATAATTGAATATATATATATATATATATATATTCAATTAATTATGTACATATATAAATATTTCTCTATTAATCAAGAGAATGGCAGTTGTAGTGCCTTTGCAGAGATTGGCTTCGTACTGGCCCTTATCAAAACTAGGGATACAGTTGAGGAGATATGCAAGATCTTTATCTGTAAGGACACTGCACCCAAGAGAGTCCTTGCGTGGTGATGAACCACATCCTATAAGATGTGGCCCTGTTAGCGCAGAATACGACGAGGAGGACGATAAATATCTCTGGCAAGCAGCAGGGTCAGTACAGAATTAAGGCTGAAGACAGATAAGGTGAGAGGGGCTTAAAATCAGACTGCTAATTGTGCAACTGTAGCAGTACAATCGAACTTGGGTGAGGTCGGCAAGAAGGCAACTCATTATTACACACTAGTAAAATCACATGAATCATGGAAAATAGACGTGGCGAGAATAAGACGTGAAGATTAGTAACAACTGGTTCCAAAATCCAGCAAACCGCCTATACACGTGAAGATTTGTTAATTACTTATTCCAAAGTGTTCAAGACATGAAGTAACATATAGTTAGATAAAAAATAGATTGCATTAAGGTTAATAAAGGGTTCCGCAATGCAATGCAAAATGTGAAGACATACCCAGGAGTAGACATAAGTTACGATTATCCCATAGTCGCTATCATCCGACCCTCTTTGAAAAGTGTGAAATCACTATCACAGTTCAAGAAAAAGATACATTTGAGCAAATTCAAAGATTTCGTTACTGCAGAAACTTATGCAGCCAATCTAAACCTCTAAATAAAAAAATATAATACCAACCAATATTACATATATGTAGGAAAAACTTGACATCAATTCAGGAACGCAATGAAAACTAGTTCAGAACAGGTCTCAGGCTGGTGTAAAAGAGAATTCAGTCAAGAATGGACGAACGATAACATCTTACAATTAATGGAAGAACGAAGAAACTGAAGGACCATTCAAGATAATATAAAACGCTGAATAGACAGATCAAAAATGAAATCCGAATAGACGTCTTGTGTCTCAATAAAAAATGCCTTGAAATGGAAGAATGGCATGCAAAACATGCAACATTAGCTCCATCAATTGCCATGAAAGAATTAGGGAAATAACACGTTCTAATAAAAATAAGAATGCAAATGGTAAACTAATATAGAATAACAGCAAACCAATAGTTGAACACGAAGATCAATTAAAAACGTGGAAGGAATATACAGAGAAGCTTTTTTCATACGACCACCATATTCAGATGAACCATTAAAACAGTTGTTTAACGATCGATCATTCTTAAAGAAGAACGTTGAACTAACCTAACTTTTCCAGGCGATGAATGATGAAAGTGTGTGTTATCTGCCTCGTTTGTATAATAATACGTACAATACAGGATGCATCTCTAAGGACTGGCTAAAATCTAACTTCATTGTCCTCCCAAAAAGCTAACGCTAAGAGCTGTAGCGAATGCCGCCTCAGAAGCCTCATCAGCCATTCATTGAAGATATGTTTCCGAATTATAGACATCAAAATTTGGAAAAAGATAGATCAAGATATTGGCGATAGGCAATTTGGCTTCACAAGCGGATTTGTTACAAGGGATGCATTTTCTCCATGCAGGTTTTAACTCAAAATTGCTTAGATCAACGCAGCACAATCTATACTTGTTTTATCGACTATGAAATGCATTCAACAAAGTTAAATATGGAAAACTTGTTCAAATACTTAATGTAGACGAAAAAAATATGCATCCGCAATATCACGAATATCTACTGGAACTAACCAGCCCAGGTTTTAATAAGCGATCTTTTTCAATCTATATTCCGAATACATATACCGGACTGCTCTAGGTGAAAGCATACCAGGTATAAAAGTAAATAAAAGGTCAGTGATTATCATACGATATGCAGATGATTCTGTGATCCTAGCCAATACTATTGAGGAATTGCATGATCTCATTTACTAAGTGGACCAAACTAGCTCTACATATGGTTTCAACATAAACCTCACCAAACACTAAACTAATAATTATTAGTAAGAAGAGCGCTGCAAGCATTGCTGTATTTACTAATAATGCTGAACCAATAGAACGGGTTCAATGATTCAAATATCTAGGCAGTTGTCTCAATAAAGAATAGGATCCAGAACAGGACATTGATGCCTTATTGAATAGCTAGAAACATCTTCGGCCCTTATGTAACAAGGACGTCTCACTAAATGTCAGATGGCAAACCGTGAAATGTTACCGTTTCCTCGGTTTTATTGTACGGAGTTGAAGGCTAGATATTAAAAATAAGGTTTTGAAAGATGTTTCTTGAAGCGTTTGAGGTGTGGCTGTACCGGAGGATGTTGTAGATTCCGTGGATAGAACAGGTAGCAAACAAAAGTACTCAAGAGAATGGACACGGATAGGGAACTGATTGCAATGGTGAATCGCAGAAAAGCTGGGTACTTTGAACACATCTTCCGAAATAACAAATACCAATTCCTGCAATTAATCATGGAAGTCATGGAAGCGAAGATAGAGGAAAACGCGGTTGGCAGGAAGTAGTTTTCCTGGTTGTGTAATATTCTTCAATTTTTGAAAATTTAGAATGCTCCTACATTAATACGACTCGCACAAGATTGGGAAGACACATATGGTCGCCAACCTCCTTTGAGATCCCTGCTTTGAGGAGAAAGCATAAAAAGAAGACGAAGAATCTAATAATGCCGTTGCGCATTTATTTTTGTATATAATGCAAGATTGAATCAAAATGCTATAATAAATTTTAAATATTACGGCGACACATGAGTTTTGCTACACAAAAGCATACAAAAGTCTGTAGATAATTTGACTACCGTTTCTACTGTTTTGGATATTGTAAGAAAACTCGATATTTTAGTCGAATTATGATTGTCCCTAATAAAGCACCTTACACGGTCAATAATACTGTCAGTATTTGCTTCAATCCTCCTTTTATATTCAGCATATAATCAATCATCCCGATAAACATCAGTAGTCTCTTCATTCTATCATTACTATATCTTACACGATAAGTAATACTGACAATATTTTATAATAAGGAATATTTTAAACATGTTATCCTACAGTAATACTGGTAATACTGTCATTATTCTATTGATCGTGTAAGGTGCCTTAATGGTAATATTTAGGAAACATTACACTAAATTTATTACACCTATTATAAGTGCTGAGAAGCTTTTAATACAAGTTACACATTTTCTGATACTAATTATATCTTTTAATTAATAATTGCACCTTTGGTGGCCTATAGTGAGGGTACAAATGTGCATGAACGGATTCTATACAATAAACACGTTTCAACAATAAATATGGATTCTTGTGCACACACCCATGATCAATAAATACTCAATAAAATATATTCTCGGTGCATGTTACCCTTGAATAGCAGCATGTGTAATATTTAATATAAATATGACCGTAATTGCGTGCTTAAGAAGCAATTTTTAGGAAATATTAGCTTTACGACTGTAATTCCATTTATTTATGTTACAGGTTATTATCGGTAAGAATATTATTTACTGCAAATGCTCATACCATTTTACAATAAAAATGATCTATTTAAAATATAAAACAATACTCATACCGTCTAACAAATAATAATATAAATTTAATTGAAGCCAATATAACGATTAGTTGAACAAGTTAATAACAGACACATTTTCTTATAGAAGTACACAGACAATAGCCAATAGACATGATACATTGAGACAGGCAAAGACAGTAATAAAGTTATTCTCATGCCAGTTCGTTTGACAAGACAACAAGACATTCAAAGCTGAAACACCCCAAAAAACACTTTACGACTGACAACACTAATACAAAGAATTTATTTTATGTGCAAATAATTAATCAGGATCCAGCTCAGTGGCCGAGTGGTTAGAGGTGTCGTCCGTCTCGTAATGAGCATTGGGAAGCTTGAGTTCGATCCCCAGCGAATCACCGTTCACAGTTTTTCAGAGGTTTTCTGTGAAGTTAAGGTAAATAACGGGTGATTAAACTCTCCCTTGACCGGCGGAAAAGCCTCACAGCTGATAACCTTATAGTGGTAGATGTTTTTTATTAATTAATCAGACAGATTTAATTACAATTATTTATTATAGATATGAAGGTAATATAATATTGTATATAAAAATGTAATGCATTAAAAAATGTAATATGGTAGAAAGGCTCTTGGCCGATAGCCGAAATAAAGATAAGAGAGAATCACTCTCTATAATAAAACCAATATCGTTTCTAATTTTAAAAATATATGATGCAGATATTTTTAAAGTTGATAATTAGTCTCAGTTTGCGGTTATACGCGTTATTAATTAGAAGTAAATGCTTATAATAATTATAAATAAATTAATAGAAAATTAATAACTCATTATCAATTGCTAAATTTACACGAATTTAATTATATAGAAATTAGTAATGCAATGATTTAAAATGAAATATAATTTTAAAAGTGATGTGTCAGAACACATTACTTTATGGTATACATACGAAGAATCATAGAGATAATCCATCTTTATTTAGGTTATTAGTCATAATCCTTTCCGGCAGAACATATTTTCAAGTAAATTTTACTGATGTAAATATATTTCGTATAATAAGGAATTCTTGTTAAATGATTTTAACAAATAATTAAGAATTCCTTATATACGAAATATATTTCTTCTAAAAATTAAATTAAAATAAATTAAATTAAATTTTCTGAAAAAGAAGGGAAACGACTTCCAACCCAACAAATGTAAAATTTTAAATCAATATAATAATCACAATTAGTTTTGTGGTTGCTATTTTTTTACCCTCCTCTCACTCTTGTTTTTAATGTTGTTTATTACAGATATTATTATAGATTATAGTCTTACTTTGAAAGAAATTTAAATTGATTCCGTCTTATTCGGTCTAGCAAATAATAAAATCAATTCAAACCATTCATGTAACACAACGAATTAATTGAACAAGTTTTCATATTGCAATCATATAAAATTGTGCATGTCACAATTAAAAATACATTCAATGAAAACAAAACTTTTACTACTTGTACTAATGCTAACTACGTACTTAATTGTATGCACTGAGTGCAGCGGATTGTAAAATGCATAAAGAATTTCGTTAGAAATCTTCCTACGTCTGCAATTTGTATTCCGTTGACAAAATAATTACATGCTGTAGAAACTTGTGTCAACTTTCAGGATGTTGATGATTAGAATTCTCCTTGTATCATTTATTGAATATATTTCTTATATAGTTAACTAAACGAGTATTAATAACAAAATAATACAAAAGTATCATTATAAATCACCATATGTGTAGGGATATTCACTGATAAAAATAGACAAGAAATACTTTATATTGAAGCTAAATAAGTGCCAAACATTATAATATTATCATTTATTTATAATTCCAGGAACTAAATTTATTACGATATTTTAAACAAAAATTTATTATAGCAGTCATATATATTGCATATTCCCGCATTGAGACGTAATTAATTGACTAAACTAACCAAAATATGCTTCATTCAGCTATATATATATATACTAAATTAATTATATCATCATATGGGAGAGGTGGCTAACTTTTTCTACATAAAGGTCGTTTTAGACAAGAAATTTCTTAGCTCAAAAGTTATTCAAGAAATGAATTCATATATCCTCCTCCCATGCAATTTGTCCTTGACAAATATGACGCGTTATGTTTTCCATTCAATCTATCATCCAATTCAATATTTCAAAGAATTTGCTGTATCATACGTGATAATTTAGATTGTCTCGCATCTTGACTAACTAAGAAATTGTCTTGTCTAAAACGATCTTAAGATCTACTTTTTATCTTAAAAATGTGTGCTCTATTTATCAATAGTATAATCGGATTCTAAGTGTCTAAGACTCATGAGTGATTGACCAAAATTGGCTTCGTTATCGACAGGGGTGGCTACCTGTCATATAGTTTTAATAACAAGAATTGAATTTATTACGATTTCTTTTTCCAAACAGTTATTATCGAATGCAGACAATTTTAAGACAGATAACTTTATCTGTCTTAAAATTGTCTGCATTGTGACGTTATTAACTGATTAAAATAAATAAGCAATGCTTCATATTAAAGTTAAGTAAGTGACAAGCTTTACTGTGTTATACTTTATTGTAATCTCAAGAATTAAAGCTCTATAACCACTCGGCCACTGTGGTTAGAGGCGTCGTCCGCCTCGTACTGATCATTGGGGAGGCTGAGTTCGATGCCCAACAAATTTTCGATAGCCCTATAGAGATAGAAGTTTTTTTTTTAATTATTTTGGATAAGTTATGTATTGAATTGTATTACGTGTTAAATTGCATTTAAACATTATTAAATGATCAATATAATCAAAAATGTTTCAATTTGAAGCTTACTATGTGCCCAATATAATTCATATCATATAGTTGTAATTTCAACAATTCAATTTGTAAAATTTGTTTTAAACAAAACGTTATTATCGAACATATATATGTGTATATAATTAGGCATTATATAGCGTTTCTCGAAAACTAGATCTCATAAACCAAATTCGACGGCTTGTTTGTATTTTGTACATAACAATTGTGTTAATTTACTTTTTAATAAATGCCAAAAAAAATAATTTAGAACACTGTCAACAAAAGATATATAAATATTAATATTATCAGAAATAGTCCAAGATTATATAATACTATTGTTGAAACTGTTGAAATCGTGGTATTTGATATGACTACATTACTAAACCCAATTAACCATTAGCTTTAATATAAAAAGATCCCTCCAAATCATTCAAATTGATATTCAGCCAGCAACAATAGTGAATACCAATTAACAGATAACATTACAATTACACATTGGTAATGGAGTACGAAATTAAATATTCAATTATCCACATTCTACGTTCCAATTATCGTGCAAATAATGGAATACAATAGGACTAATTACAACAAACGTTAATACTCGTATAATATGCCACGATGTCAATATACAATTAAGCGGCTCGCAATTAAGCGCGCTCCTTGTGCATAACATTTGCCCGAAAGTTCAAGTTCAAAAGTTTGCTGCAGCCGCCTTTTTTGTTGCGATTTATGCGGCGGTTATAAATTCACAATGCACGAGCAGATAAAGATTAAAAGAGCGACGACACGATTATGCAAATCAGCCGTCTAGTTCTTCGCTCATTCCGTGAATTATTTACAACATTTTATATATGTGTTGTTTTCGAAATGAATACAGCCGAGTAGTTGGTGATTTAAATAAAAAGTTGATTTGTCTAGTAACCTACTGAGCGAGGTGTAAGGTGCGATTGCATTAGCTGGATGGCGTTTTTTTTTCTCGCGATCAGGATTAATTATAATTTATAATAGAGAGAAATATTTGTATTTCATATCGTCCGTTTAATATTCATGGGATTTCGTGGATAGTTTTAATCAAAATGCTGCATATTTTAAAATGTGTTTGTTGGTTAATCGATAGTCTACTTTTGAGGTTGAATTGAATAACATTCACTGTTTATTTTAGTGTTATTTATTATTAATCCCAGGGAAATATTTAATTACAATAAATATATGATACGTACAATTATTGCTGAATTTAATTTAATTAAATTTATTATAATGTATAATATAATTATCATGATGTTTTACATTATAAAATATGTTTTCAAAAAAGCTTTTTCCGCCAAAAGCTTGTGAATGGAGATTTATGAATATTCTAGAAATAGAAATTTCATGGTGAACCTTAAGTATACACACAAATTTCAGTATGAATGTATTTCAATGTTAGCAGTGCTAAAACATTATATCTATCTCAATTGGCTCGCACAATGCATGTTATTCAAAACATAGACGAGTATTTTTAATAATTTTGTTGGTATAGTTCATATACGTCTGAATTAAATTTGCCACGTAAACTCACTCCAACTAGAATTTTTAATACAATAAATATGACTAATTCATATGATAAAGTAAAAAGTTCTTACGTGTTATCATCCAACGTTCTTTCCACCTCAAAAATTTATATGTTTTCTATAAATAAATAAAATATCATTGCGTCTAAAAATAAAACTGCAGCGAGTTTTACACTGCAGTATCGATTCAATGGGCACAATAATCTGTCTGCAGCCAAGTCGAGCGCCTGTACCGATTGTTAACTTGGGCGTTTGAACCTATTATAGATGTTCAAAGTTTAAGGATTCCATAATAGTTGCACATTCTGAGTGCCCCATTACGTTTTAAAACTCCTTTGGTAGCGATTATTATCGACCTTAAAAGAAAACAATGAAATTCGCAGTGCGAAAGCTTTCATGTTTTCCGCAAAGTAAGTAACAAAAATACGAGTATGAATTTTGTTTTAATCCCTTAAAGAAATCCAAAACTTTTATTAGTTTTAACTAGATTAACTGTTGTTTTATAGCAGTATTTAATCGATTCATGGTTTTAGAATAGTAAAAACTCGTTCATTCAGCAATAATTATGCAAACCTAAAAGTATTTAATTAAGATACATCATATATAACAGGGGTGGTCAACAAGTCGATCGCGAACAAATGTTGGTCGATCGTTTGCGATATCTTAAAAGGTCATTTTATACAAGACAATTTCTTGACTCAAAAGTCAAATGCGATACAATCTAAATTATCTCGTATCATACAGAAAATTGTGTGAAATATTGAATTGGATTATAGATTGAATGGAAATTAAAACGCGTTCTATTTTTCAAGAGCAAATTTTATGCCGACATGCATGATCGCGGACCAGAACTTATTCCAGAATTTGTTTCGTATCATACAGATTCATCAACTAAATAATTTCTTAGTCAATATTAATTAATTCATTTCTTGAACAACTTTTGAATCAAGAAATTGTCTTGTCTAAAGCGACCTATAGAAACCAATTAGACTACATACTTGATAAATAGAGCACTAATTACAACAAGTCGATTACGACACAGTTTTAAGATCTTATGTAGATAAAGGTTTGCCACGGCTACTATATAAACTGTTCAATTGTTGATAGGAATGTTAAATTAAAACATGTATACATCTGCACTCCGTTTCTGGTACATTAAGGGTATCTACGTAAACATGAGATATAACCTTTTGTGTCATGTACCAGCTATATGTTTCCAAAACATATAACATAATGACTTTATTTAGTTTTTATTATTCCAATATGTTATTTTGTTGACAATAGCTGTATATATTGAGCTGAAAATCACATTACTCACCCCTTGCAATTTATTCTTGAATGACAAATACATGGTATTTGATATATAGTAATATAAGATATAATAATTTTGGTACAATTTCCTAAAAAGAAAAAAGAACATATATCTTACCATAAAAATACAATAAATGCTAAACAAAACTATTTGATTTTGCACTTGAGCTCAGAGAATTATCAAGTAATTATGCCCAAATCACATTCTAACATTGAAAAATGCTCAAGACATTAAGTGTAAAATAATATTTAAACATAATTTGTTTAGTAAAATTCAAGATATAAAAGTTAAGTCACCCTAAGCTCATAAAATTTTATATATATATATATATATATATATATATATATATATATATATATATATATATATATATATCCGCTGGCCTTTTCTACCACAGTGTGGTGTAAAATTTCATTAAACTTGGAATACTTGAAACCTTTTCAAAACTAGTTACTGCGCTAACTGAGAGCCGGTATAATAAATCATGTCATAATGTCAGGACTTAAATTTTCTAATGTGTGAGAGAGAAATAAATCTTTATTGGCCGTTTGACCTTTCCACACATCTAATGTTGTTTTCATTCATAATTTTACTTTTCTTGTATATTATAGATTGAAATTATAATGTAACTTCAATAAATTAACACTCTTCATTTGATATATGTATAAATTAAGTTGGACCTTGTGAAATACTATGAATTAATTAGTATTTCAAAATATATTTGTACGTCTATTTATTTTTTTACATAGCATTATATTTCTAGGAAATAATTAAATTAATATTTAATGAGCGCAGTCACAAATGTACCAATTTTATTTCTATGAAATATATTTTCTACAAAAATTCAGATAGGTTTACTGGAAATACGTTTAGTGAATAGATATGTAATTTTTTTCTCAGACTTATTTGTTTATAATACATGCTTATAATAATCGATCCAAGTCCACGAATATTCTGTCAACCTTATAGATGATATCTATGCTTAAATTGTAATGAAAAGTATTTTTCATCATAAGGTCGGTTATGCTAACATAAAATAAGAAGGGAAATACTATTGGGAATTCGGCGTGAAGGCACAAAATAGACTCTTCTTAAAAACGATATTTACTCTTTGGCTTACGTAGAGAAGAGGGAGATTCAGAAGAAACTAAGAGAATTGACAAAAATATATAACATAAAAAGTAAAAAAACACACACTAAGAGCTTATTAGCTAGCAAGAAGAAAACTTGTTCTACACACGTTTATGGTCCCAATCGAGGTTTTTTGAATGCAAATATAGTTGGATTGGTTGGAACTATTAACGTGGCCACTAATGGACAGACAAGACAAGAACGATATAGCGAAGGTCGCCTTAAGTTTGCGTAGCATACCGCGCTAGCTCGCGACTGTGCGGCCTTGATTTGGGCTAGGTATCCACCACCTATATGGCTAGATGAAAAGGACTGAAGGAGTTTAGGATGGTGAGGCAGGAGCTAGGGGTGGCTAGAAGAAGTAAGGAGGAGCACGAAAATTCACGGTAGGATATTGGAATATAGCTCGACTGAAGAAAATAAAATTGGGGGATGTGGGTGAAAGAGCTAGAAGGGTGAATAGACGATGGACACCGTGTCCTTTCTGGAGACTTGGTTGGCAGAAGATGTGTGGGTGCAAGTGAGAAGAAACCAAACCAAGAAATATGCGACGATGGTGAATTGTAAACAAATCGAGACCTTCGAGATAAAGGTCTACAGGTATGCGCTACATTTCATGGACAGAACAGTGCCAAACATAATAATTGTGGTCAACGAGTTACTGTCAGTGCCAGTAATATAATGCGTGACAACAAATATAACATCTTATAACTAATTACTCAAGGATTATCGAGTGAACTCGTAGCAGTGGACGCAGAGAAATATCTTGGTTGAAAAACCAAAGATACTCGTACACTAAAATTGCCAGATCATTATTCTCAACAGCAATATTCAAGCTAAAAATAGCAGTTATGGTCACCGACCTTTGCTAAAAGAGAAAACGAAAGAAGAAATGAAACTTGGAACAACCTGGGTTTACTATAGACCATCATCTATTCTGTTATGTCACTATGACTGCTATGACCTCAGAAATAAATATATATTCATATAATGGAAGAAAATAATAGCTGCTAAGGGCGGTCGGTAGGTTCATCGATCAGTTAAAGCGAGACTGGAAAAATCGTATCCGGTGGCGCGTTATTGCAGAGACCCTATACTTCACAAGGGGCCCAAAACATAAGAGAAGCAAACACACCGTAAGCATGCAGCCCAAACGTCAACTTCACCAGTACGCGTTACCACCTACTAGGAACTAACTAAGGCTTTGGCGGCTGAGATCACGGCAGGATAACGGATTCATCTAGAGACTAGAAAAGTACCCATCCCCCAACAGAAGGAAAACTCCAAATCAAGTTAGTTGCAGCCCAACCTACGAGCCACTGGAATAACACAGGCTGCTAGTGGGAGGATGGATGAGAGCACCATTGAGGGAGACTACAGGGTTGGTAGTAGGAAAAGTAGCAATGATTATTTGGGTGGGGACAATCAATTGCAACAATAACCAGGAGGAGCTGAGAGTAGTGCTCTAGGAGTTGGAAGCGGATAGAGAGGAATAGATCATCGGGGGGACTGGAATTCAAAGGAAGGGAAGCTGAAAGGAGGAATCGTAGAGGGCGGCAAATCAACAGGAAGCACTCTGGATTAGTTGATGAATCAAGAAGGAAGAGACTGCATGTAATGGCTCAGAAACGACAAATGGCTGAATAGATGTACAGAGGGAGACTGTGAATGGTAAATAAAGATCGTTATACAGCTCTTGGTATTAATCCCTGTACTATTTGCTTATGCAGGTTTGACCTTGGAGTAACTGGGCATTACAGATCTGGACATTCATAATGGTGAGTGGATATGGTTCTCACGGCTGCTTTTATTCCCAGATGCAAGTCTGTGACTGCTACTAAGGAACCCGGCCGCATTGGTCTGCTTAATCTTTGGGCATCATACTACTGACCTGTATGATGTCATAGAAGCATTTTGGAGTTGAGGCTGCTCCAGTTTTTCCGCTCATTCTGCTGTATCTACCCTTGTAGCTTTCTATATGGTTTTGCTTATGTGAGAGTTCCATGTCAGTTTTTGGTCAAATATGATTCATACATGGTACGACGGGGGAAATCTATCCTTAAAGCTTAAAGGCCATAATAGTCAACTATATAAGAAGAAGTGTACCAACAGGCCTGAAGCGACCAATACGCAAGAGCGTAGAAATTCCATTTTGTCAGAGGTTTGACAAAATACTTAGTTGAATTAAACTTCTACGCTCTTGCGTATTGGTAGTTTTAGGCCTGTTCTTCTTGTATAATTGACTATTATGGTCTTTAGGATTTATGGATAGATTTGCGCTCCTCGTACCATTTATCAACTATATACGGGGCCCTTTATGTGCCCCCTGAGATTATTCCCGCGATATTTCCTGCGACCTTATCAGGATAGCTTTGCCAGGATATCGCCTACTAGGACCGCCAAAATAGCAGTGATATATCGTTACCCTGTACTGGTCTTTTTTTGGCGTCGTTCCATATCCGTTTTTTGTTTATTCATACAACAGGGTGTATTCTAATGAAACTGGTCATCTCTGACCAACCGTCAATTTACAATTCATATTTCTTACAAATAATTATTCTATAATATAAAATTAATTAAGTATTTAATTTGAAAACTTTTGACATTTAGAAATTTTCTGTGATTTTGCGAAGAATTCACTCCGTGCACTTTGCTGTGTTTAGCTACACTCACTGCACTAACTGGAAGAGTTTGATACTTCTAAGTCTGCAATGTACATCTGTGTTGTCGAGTAGGTATAGAACCTCTACTTTGGGATGACTATGAAGACAGTCTTCGTACTTTTCAGCTATTTGTTTGATTTACACCTTTATAAAGGGATCATCAAATCGTCAGGATTATCTAGACGTAACAGAATAAAATGCTGCGGATGATCGTGGAAGCCCCATAGTATATGCGAAATATGGACCTATATCTCGCACATACTACGGGGTGTCCATGATCATTCGCAGAATTTTGTTCTGTCACGTCTAGATAATAATCCTGACGTTTCTGTTCCTTTGAGCATCCCAAAGCTGGATACCGTATGGTTTAAGGACCTAGTTATATATCATTAGTATGTTTTGTATTTATTTTTTGATCTCCCTAGGAGGCAGTGCAGTAGTCGCACTCTTATGTCTAGTTCTTCGCGTTTATTATCTTTACATGCGTTTTTCATTTTAGATGTGTCTCTATAGTAATGCCCAGGTATTTTTCGATGTATGGCACTGTTATTCCATTTATGTTCACTGAAGGTATTTTCTTCGTTCTAGAGTGTGTGAAGTTTTCATATGTGAATATTGATTCACTGAGCTTAATCTATCATTTCTGTGACCATTACCTGTCATTTGGTTATTACAGTTTGTTGGAAACTTCTTATATCGTAGGTAATATGGCAGTATCATTGGCGAACGTTGTTATAGTTACGTAGCCATGTCGTATGTGTACGGTAGGAATAGGGGTGCGATTTTTAAAACAAGTCGTGCTAGTTTGGCTCAAAGTACTTTAATTAATTTATGGCTTGGACCACGTCTGGGAAGATTGCTGAGAAGAATTCTTAAATTTCTAGGGTCTTCTCTTATATTCGTAATTCTTTGCACCTGATCGATGGTGGAGTCTCAATTGAATAGATGTGGCTTTAGTCTTTTCAAAGTTAGTCTTTTTTCAAATATCGTTGACATGATAGGTAACAGGTCTGCAATGCTTCATAACGTTCGGTAGTTTGGATAGGTTTGACAGCATCAGCTCTGATGATCCAGCAGTCTGGTATCTGAGTCTGGTTGCGGCGCTGCATAAGTATGTTAGCATCAGGACGAAAATTAAGTACTTCCTATGTTATGAGATCGTATTCAGACGCCTTCTTAGGATTTAGCTTACGTATTTTTGATTTGACTTCGCTTGGTATTATCAAGTCAATGTTCTCATTGTATATGTTTTTTTTATATTTGAATGCAGAAGCTTGGTCCCTCATGAGGTGTGAAGGCTTTTTTACGGTGAGTACAGCCCCCGTCCCTGGACTGTGTGCACTGCGGTCCTTCACGGACCTATTGTGCCTCATACAACATCCATTATTTGCTAGCCAGGTAAATTCCTTGTGGAAAAATTTCCCGACTAGCGGTGGATTCGAACCACCAACGTTCCGTACGCAATGGCTTCAGACCATCGCCTTAAACCACTGAGCCACAGACCGCCTCAGGTTTCTTCAAGGTGATTTATAAAAACTTCTGTTTGTTTGCATATTTGTTTTGATGAATTCTCCATTTTTATATGTAATTGGAGAGTTATGTACGATTGGTTTTTTACTTTTTCTTGTCGCTTTCCATAGGTTATTGTCGGTTTCCTTATCTTGGCTACCAGTTCCTTTAGGCTCCTTATCCTGTGCTTGAGAATGATTTCTAGCGGTCTTTCCATAGCGCATTGGGCTTCTCGCATCTTATTGATGAGTATGTTGTATAAGGCCCATGTATCTGTTTCGTAGGTTTTTCTTTGGCTTAAGGTATGTAAGCTTCAGAAAATACCGTGGTGCAATTCTCTCCCCTATCTCAGCTACCAGTTCCTTTAGTCTCCTTATCTTGTGCTTGAGGATGATTTCTAGCGGTCTTTCCATAGCGCATTGGGCTTCTCGCTCTTATTGAGGAGTATGTTGTATAACGCCCATGTTTCTGTTCCGTAGGTTTTTTTGGGCTTAAGGTGACTTCAGAAGACACCGTGCTGGAATTCTCCCTCGGATAGTGATAACCCTCTTGGTCCAAGCTACGCACCCAGAGCCGGAACCATAGGTTAGAACTGACAAGACACACTTATTAATGGCTGATAATTTTAAGACGATTGAGAAAATAAAGAATTCAATATATAAATGAATGATAACTACACCATCCGCATATGCCAGCATTCACATATTGGCTCTACTCACCACGTTCCTCCAGCCTGTCCTTTTCTTAACACCTCCTCCAACTCACTCTTGTACGAATTGAATAGGAGGCGGCCTATTAGCCGTGGATATTCCTGCCTTACACCCACATTCATCCTAAATTTTTCCGAAACTTCTCCCATCATTCTTGCTCTTGCCCACGACTGTTTGTACATCGCTCGTTTCGCCATTTCCATTCTCAACCTACTACATACTCTTTAGTAGGCGGAGTTTATGGATCTGAAAGCATATGACTCATATTCTAGGGGTAAACTTGTAGAGTGTATAGAAAGTTTGGGGATGGAAGATGAATCTATAGTTTGTTGACATAATAATAAAATATTCTTTCCAACAAGAACATCATCATCATTGCCAGACTTCTTTATTCCAACTTTAAGCATAAGCATAAGCATAAGCATAAGATGATTAGGGGAATCTCCATTCTTTTCTGAATTAGCCGTGTTTATTTCACTACTTGTCTAACTTACATGTAATTAACCCCTAGGGGTCCGCTTACATGTACGCAGCTTCCATTCTATCTTCTGACTTCATCTATTATCCTTACATTCCACCATATAACCTTTTAGAGTGGCAATTTTAATGATAATTAGGGGTATCTCCATTCTTCTCTGAATTAGGCGGGTTTATTTCACTACTTGTCTAAACTACATGTACGCGAACCCCTAGTAGTCCTACTAGGGGTTCGCTTACATGTACACAACTTCCATTCTATTATCTTCTGACTTTATCTATTATCCTTACATTCCACCATATGACCCTTTAGAGTGGCCAATATCTATGAATTTTGTTTTCCTCGAATCCAGGAGTTCGGCTTTAGGTTTCGAAGCATGGACCTGTCCATGGACATTTGTGTAGCTTTTAGTTCTGCTACTATTATCTCGGTTATGGTTCATGTTTCACAGCGATACATTAGTGTTGATTTATAGGTACTAAGCCATGTCAGTGTCAAAGCTGTTTTCAAGTTGCTGAACGTAGCCCCTCCTAGTTTTATCCTGCTTTTAGTTTCAGCCATTTGCATGTTGTGTTGTGTTATATGTAAGTAAATTTACTTGTATACGGTTTCTAATTCTTCGGCATCTATACTTATTGGAGTTTGATGGTTTCATTTGTCATTCATCTATCGTCTTATAAATACATTTTAAAAACACATTATATATATATATATATATATATATATATATATATATATATATATATATATATATATATAGGTTGTTGTTTAGTTTTTTTAATTCCCATTGCCATTGTAATACTTGCAGTTACAATGGCATATTCTATACAGAGATGTGATGCAGGCTTCTCGTTAAATTTGTTGCTGATCTTCTCTCATTCTAGCGTTTTGAATATATCTTCTTAAGTAGTGTTGGTGAAATGATGTGAATTTATTTTATTCCTCGTTTTATAGGTCTGGGCTTTCATAGGTAGGTAATCGAAAAGAAAGCTGAACTCAAAAATGTATAAATCAAATATGGCGCCCGAATTTCCACCGCTATCTTAGTTAGCATTACAAGTCTGACAGCACACTTTGATTCCTCATAAAATGATTGGTTAGAAAGATCTAGATACCTTGCTTAGCGCATACAATTCTAAAAGATAATTTATCGTTTTTTTCTCAATATTGTAAAAACCGACAGGACAATATCTGTTCTGGTGACTGATGTGTATAAAGGTATTCTAATTAAGGTGGCCTCTTTTCTAGTAAGAAAAGCGAGATATGGTCGAAAAACTGACATCCATGTTTAATTGTAATAATTAATAATTGTATACTGTCGCTTATTGTTGAGCATCCTCAGGATCTACGATTCTACAAATAGCCGAAATTAGTGAAAACTGTTCTTTAAACTAAAATTTAATGTCACTTAAACGTCTCGTGTATACGTATTATTTATTACATATGCATTATAATTATTATTATTAAAAATCATATGGAACATGTATCCAATTTGTATAGTAACAAATTCAAAGTACAGATTGGATATATGTTTATAACTTAAAAATTATAAATTTCCATTTATGTCCTATACAAATATGAGAAAGTGTCCAAGACGAATATTTATATAAACATAAATTCATCTTGCATTTAAATTTCAAATAAACGATTATTAATCACGCACAAGCCTTTTATACTCAAACCTCAAACTTTCTATTTTTACATAATACAAGTTGCAATATAACACCGCCACCACACAAAAAATGTTGCTAACCTTGAACTGAAAGCGAGGAAGATTTTATGGCCAAAAATTTCGATTGGCGATAACAATGCACGCGAAAAAAGCTGTCCACTCCACACGAAGCAGTTGTCCTTCGCCTTACACCATACCTGCTCGCTCATTTTTTTTTCACTCCTAGGAAACGCGAAAATGTCATCGCTTATTAAAGTATGCAAATTTTTACAATAAATTCCGTTAAATTTGTAACATCGCTAATTTATTATGATAAACATTATGTAAACTAATCGCTTAATATCATCGATAGAAAGGTCAATTAATTTTTGTAATAAAATTATATTTTATTATATATGTTATTGTTGTTATAGCTGAAATTGGTCAATTAATTAGATTCACGGATAAAATGGTTAATTTAGGTTGTTACGTTTAATTTCATTCATAATGTTTCTTTTTAAATTTGCATTCCGCGTGATTGCTGTAATTATTATCGAAAGCCGCAATTATATAAGGTGTCTAGTTGGTACGTTGTGAAAATGTATATAAAATATTTATGTTGATACTTTTATTAAATCTAGACGAATTATAATTGTTATGAATGTGGAAAAAAATTGATTTTATTTTAATTTGTTTCAATTGAATTGAATATATCATAAAACGATTGTTTTAACTAATACTAACCAAATAAAACGAATTAAAAGATTTGCGCTAGTTATTAAACTAGTGTATGTATTAAATAAATAATCAAGTATATAATAAACGAGGATAATCACTACAAACTCACGCGGCCCTTCGTGTTAACTAGCCATTTAACACAAAAGAATGGACTACTGACACAACAGAACAATTAGAAGAATAAATAACTTAAAATTATATATAATATACGACCGAACCGTATATATATATACTACGCCACTGGAGAGCAGACACATAAATTAATTACGTTACGGCTCTATATAACAGAACACTTTAAGAAAAATTATGCTTCCAAGAAATTTTGCTTTATACTAGATTTCAATAATAAGCATATCATTTCAGTTTATTATTACTTGGTGTGTTACTTCCCACTTTCAAGTTTTAATGCTCGGAAGTAGAATTTGATTACTTCGCTAAAAGTAACCATTATATAATGAATTGTTTTGTTGTGTACCAATGTTTAATGAATTATGACAGCTATTTGCATAGTTTTTCTATCGTTATGCGAAATATCACTTTATACTTTAATTACGATATTCTCTTCCACAATAATGTGTGATACTTAATAAACTTTTAACATACAAATAGTAAAACTTTAGATATATATATATATATATATATATATATATATATATATATATATATATATATATAGTAAATATTTATTTTGCTGTATATTTATAATTCAAAATAGAAACCGATCGATGTTCCTAGCTTATTAGGGTGGTGCAGCAATAAAACGCTATTTAGTTGAAGTACACTTTACTTCCTTTTTTGCCAATATTTTGTAGCTTAAACAGCTACTTCATCAGGGCTCGGAGTATGTGAAATTAGCTGTAGATGTAGATGCAACGCATAAATGGTAGTTGCAGGAACGTAATTCTTTAGAAAAATGGCTGACGATGACTAATTTAGACTCGATATATAAACAATGTCAAACGTTATAACGTGTGACGTTGATTATATATTTTGTATTATATAAATAAATAAAACAACATGATAATAACTTCTTCTAAATACGCCGTCTTTATGTGATTCGTAGGAGATTCATGTGGCTAATATTGTTTTCGATACTACCGCTCAATCTAAAGGATCTGAGAAAGTGTTGTAATCTACACTTTCTCAGATCCTTCCGAGTGAATATTGGCGTCTTCCGAATGATCTCTTATAATTTCGTATCATATTGTTCTGCCCGGATGACGTGCCCCAAGTACCACATCTTTCTCTTTTGTGAGTTCGGTCTTCTTTCTCAATCGGTTAAAGAGTTCGATGTCCATTTTTGTGTGTATTTATTACCGTTAGTAATAAAATTAAACAAATAAATACCTTTATACTAAATGAAAACGGCCACAAATTAGTCTAATAGTCCGGTTTGTCTAGAAAATATAGGACTACGCCAATGTGTTTATATTTAGCAGACATTGTATACGCAATTTTCCAACTAAAACTTTCATAATTTAAATTAGTATAAACGATCCAATGTGAGTAATTTAGTCCAACAAAAGTGAGATTACCCTGCAGTAATTTCAGCACTTTACGAATCCAAACCCTAATAATACATGACCTTGCAGATTATATTTAAATTACATTAATGCTAATGTGCGAACAAAGATCGCTGTTAGCTGATAACTCATATGATTTTAGAATGCTATTACCCTACACACTAAAATGAATACTTTAATTAACTCCAACAAATTATTTTAATAGCGACAGTTACAGCATTAAAATAATCCCGTGCTTAAATACTTCAATAAAATTAGTGCAAATTACGTCAACTTTCACAAAATTGCATTGTTATGTCTATGTCTATCCATGTGGTTGGTTTTAAGTAACAATTTCCCTCGCTAATTTATTACGATTTAATTTGACGGTTGCTAGATCCGTTTCCTATGCTCATTAGGTTTAGTATGCACAATATTATAATTGACCTCTTGAAACACAAACCAATGTTTAAATTCATTATGCAAGACCGGAACCAAGTTTTGGTTGACAGAAATAAGACGTTTATTCTCAATGTTATGTATGTAATTAAAAATAGTGGCGTGAGTTCCTTCACATCAAATAAAGAGCAAGGACTATGTAACAGGTTCATCCAGACGTGCAATTATGCTATTTTCAAGAACAAATCATTAAACAGGACAATAATATATTCATACTTAAGATTATGATTACGAATACTAGTTATTGAATTATTTGCTTGTTTGATATTAGTTAATGTAGTGAAAACATCCGCATATGTGTATATATTATATATATATATATATATATATATATATATATATATATATATATATATATATATATATATATATATTTGTTTATATATATATATATATATATATATATATATATATATATATATATATATATATATAGCTTAAGCAGTTAATAGTAGAATTATAAAGGAAGACGTTTGACAGTGTTGCAATGGGTTCACTGTTAAAATCTTTTTTCTGGTTAAAGTATTAAAATATGAAGCAACACCAGACTCGAACTTTAAATCCTTCGCATGATTGGAATTCAGTAATTACAAATTTTCTTTCTTAAATTGTATCTGTGGATAAATGATGTAGTTATTTAAATCTCCCAGGCATTTCACACGTTTCCATGAGTAGTCATACACAAATAAGAAGCAATATTTCACATAGAGTGAGTGGCTTATGATGTAAGGCACCTGGGCACATAGAAAATGAGGTTCAATTCCTCAGTGGATACTGCAATTTGAACTTTTTTTACTCAGAGAAGAGATAATAATTCATCATACCGCGACGTAGTTGGAGTCTAGTCCTTATTTACCTGTCACTAATAACTAAAGGATTAGAATTCTCGAGTGGAGCATTTTTATATTTTTAATCATAATTGAATTAATTATTTTCAAATTATTGTATGTTTTAAAGCAAGGATTTGTTTTTACAAAACAACTACTAATTTTATATGGATATAGAAGTATTGCATTGTTGTTGTCACAATAGACAATATTATGGAAAATAATTCTCTTGAATTGACTCCGTATTTATGATTTATTATTTTTTATTTTATGTCATCATAATCCCACCTAATATCAGTTAGTATCTGTTATATACTGAATTGTATTTATCCATCATTACCTACTGTGTAGTCCGTGTCTAAATATTTTAATAATAACGGAAATATTCTGTAATGCAATCGGTGTGTTCATTTTTAACCCAAAAACATTCCTACAAATTATTTTCTTATATTCGAAATATAAAATAGTTAGTCTAAAAGGCACCTTACACGATCAATAATACTGTCATATTTTAGAATAATGACAGTATTACTGTACTATAACAAGATTAAAATGTTCGTTATTATAATATATAGACAGTATTAGTTATGGTGTAACATATAGTGACGATGGAATTATGAGAATACTGATGTTTATCCGGATAATTGATTACTTGATAAATATAAAAGGATTGATCAAAGCAAATACTGACAGTACTAGGACTGACAGTATTATTGAGCGTGTAAGGTGCCTTTAAGGCTCTCTGTATAATGAAATATTGGCTATATTTATTACTAATCTGTTGTATACATCGTTGACTATGTAAAATTCATCAATAGGTTTTATAACCACTACTATTAATTTATGTCCATCATAAACATAATTTAACACAGAATAAAATAATTAAAGAATATTTTCACCGCAATCAACACTATATTTGCATTCACAACACTAAACGCATGAATTATAATTCCATAAACGTGTGAAAGTATTACCAAAAGCCATTTGTTAAAATTCTTACTAATATCATTTATAGAAATTTCACCAATTAAATATGACTACTAAGACTTACATATATAAATAATAAATGAGTCCCTTAATAGTATACTAATTTTTTTGGAAACCGTCGACAAATTACCTAATTGTAAGTAATTTACTAGGGTGCTGCGGTTGAGGACCCTAAATCATTTCCAACGCGCATTACATTTAATTTATAATTTGCAAATATTATAAAACAGTAATCTTATTTAGGATTCGGATTAGGTGCAGGGGTGCCGCAGGGAAGCAATATTATACTTGATATATACAATGGACATACCAGAAACCGAAGGAGTGACAACAGCAACATTTGCAGATGATACAGTCCTACTTGCAGTCGGGACAAATGCGGAGAACGCCACTGTTAAACTACAGAACGCTTGCAACGACATAAATGGACAATACCATGAAAAATTAGGCTAAACGAGACTAAGTCAACATGTACAACCTTCAATAACCAGAGGAAATCAAACGACTTGATATTTATTATAAACGGGGTATATATATATATATATATATATATATATATATATATATATATATATATATATATATATATATATATAAAACTCAGGATTATCATTCCTTCTGCTATTTTCCTTTAAAATTCTTGTTTTGTTAAGAATAATTTTGTCTATTTTAAAATTCATATTGTTTTACATTACCATGTTACGTATTTATATTTATTAAGGGCACATCTAATAAAATAGGGCCGTAACCATAATTGTCTATAAAATGACTGTAATTTAATCAGGAGTCTCTTCATTTCCAATAACGAACATGGCGCAATACATTTCTCGCGTTTAGGGTGAGGTCAATCAGACTACAGCCACTGCACGCTCTCTACTTTTATGTGTAATTAATGGTACGGTCATGCACCTTTGGGTTTTCATTAGACACAACAGGCAGATTTCGTGTATGGATATATCGAACACAGGCAGCGACATTACTTAATCAAACGTGCAGCATTTTGCTAAATAGTGAATTGTACCATCCAGCAAAAGATCTTGACATATAATACAATCAGAGATACGAACAAAATTGATGGCGGTGAATGGGTTTTCTAAAGGCCCAGATGGACTGCCAAATGTTTGTGTGTTTCATCACATAAATTCGTAAATGTCAGCGAAATATACAAATATAGACATTTAGATTCACCTCGTTTCTTTATGTTGCCCGTGTGAAATATGGGAATATTTCTTTCATACGTGTGAAATATTATTATGGGTATTAGCATTGTTGGAAAATAATGATGAACGGTTTAATACAAAGGGTAATTTATTTTCTGATTTATTTGTAAATGATTGTTAAAGGAAATTGTTTTATATAAAATAATATAGGAGTATTTATTGATGATATTAATGTATTCGATTAGACCTATGTAATAGAATAAAAATAAATATTGTTTATGGTGTAATCAAATCAAAACCTTTTATTGCCATAAAACACAATACATAAATAATAACTACATTATTATAGAAATACAATTACACTTATACACTATTTGAGACATTGAGCGCTAAAGTGGACTAAGCCTCATATTTTAAAAATCTAATTTTACTATTATGATACAGCAACTAACCCCTTAGGAGGAAAGTTAAACGCCATCTGGCGGCACCACATCAATTAGCTATGCACAACCCATACGGTAATAACCGTCAACATGCTCATGCCATCAGGATCACCGGGTAGTGCCCTCTATGGAATAATATTCCATTGTTTTATACGATTGGCCTTGTGCTGATATCTCAAGCACTCTGTTAGAATATTATTCCATAGAGGGCACTACCCGGTGATCCTGATTGCATGAGCATGTTGACGGTTATTACCATATGGGTGTGCATTGCTAATTGGTGTGGTGTGATGGACTTTCCTCCTAGGGGGTTAGTTGTATCATATTTGTATATAACCACTCGAGATATTGTGTGAATGCATCACTGATGAGATCTAATAAGATCGAAATCTAGATATGTAGATTGCTAAGAGGTGGGTTCACACTTATATATAGTTTTACTATTATTATTAATCCAGCTCAGTGGCCGAGTGGTTAGGGGCGTCGTCCATTTCTTATTGAGAATTGGGGAGACTGAGTTCGAATCCCATCGGGGCGATGTTTCGCTAAACACCTTTCAACTATTTGTGAAGTTAATGTAAATACCGGGAGATTAAAATCGTATCAGCTTCTCCCTGGACCGACGAAAAAGCCTTACGGCTCAATAAATAGTAGTTTTTTTTAAAATTATTACTGATAATAATAATAACTCGCACGGGTATTCACGTTACAAGTACAGAGATAACAGGCTTGAGGAACCGGCAGACCCTAGTTATAGGATATAGGCGGATGCCTCCTCTACTATCATCTGTAGAATTAGCAATCCTATAGATGATATTTATATAGCTGTTAATACTCATAGACAAAGATATTCAGCCGGATCGAGGCAGCAGGACTCGTATCGGTACCGTAGAGAAGATTCACCTGCAACAAACTCGCGCAATGGACCAGGATATGATTTAACCACTACGGAACGAGAAACGGGCCAAACAGAAATCCTAGCTAGCAGTCCAAGCTAGTCCAAGAGGTATAGGGAGAGCTGCTAGATGGAGGCCAAATATCGGAAGCCACATAAAATGGAGAAATGAAATGTATTACAACATGGTTAAAACATTTCTGCAAATAAAGGCATAGATGACCCTAACGCGGGATGGAGGTATAAACTACATACAAATATTCCCATCTGTACCCAGACGTGACACTAACAGAGCCAACCGCAGCAGATGAATTATGGTACATCTATACAAAAGAAATCTTACCTCAAACCGAAATAGACTAAATCAGACGTGAAGTAGCAAGAGCACTCCACAATCAACAAACTCGGGTACAAAAGAAAGACCAAGATACAACAAAAGAACCGTATAATGAAATGGAAGCCGAAGAACTAATAACACAGAGGTATAGAAAAAACCTAAGCATAATGGAGAATAGCAATCTTGTAAGCAGGGCATCGATCCCAAAACAAATCTGTAATAAATCCACAAAATTTATCGAACAAGTCAATAAACTGCTAGACCATCATCTAAATGGTACAGACAAAGTACACTTACTCACATACGTAACAGCAAAAGCTTTAATAGCTTTAAAAACACCTTCGAGAGTCAAAAACAAACAAATAATAACTCGACATAACAACCAGCATGGAGAAAAACAACTGGAACCCAAATCAACGATCTGCGAGGACGGGTGGATTTATTACAGGAATATGCAAACGGAAACTAAAGTCGGAAAGTAAACTACAAGGTACAAGTAATATTTAGCTAGAAGAAAACGATCTAGAAAATTCCAAGTATTTAGGGATAAGCTAAGTCAAAAGGAGCACGACTAAGATAATGGAACAACAAAGAGATACCAACAGAATCGTGAATTGTTCAGGGGTTGTTCTACAGAAAATTAGAGAACACGAAAATATTGGAATTCTCAAGTACTCTACCACATGATCTACGAGAACTGGATAGACTCACTTGAAAGCTATTTACCCAGCAAAGAAGCAGAGCGGGGCGTTCTTAAAATTCACAAACTGGAGGAGAGACAGCTGGAGACCAAAAGTTTTACACGCAAGATACCAAGCAATACTGGAGAAGGAGAATATTGATAAGGAGAAAATCGTTATGGAGGTTGAAGGAAGGATGTTTACGCCCAGAGACAGAAGGATTTACAATCGTCATACAGGACGCAGTAATAAATATGAGAAACCATGCCACATAATTGCAGCGGTAGAAAATATATGCAGAAAATGCCAACAGCCAGGCAAAACCATAGACCATATCATAGCCGGATGTCCATCATTATCTACCTCGGCGTACCTAGGCAGACACAACCAAGTGGCAAAGGTAATCCACGACCGGCTTGCACAAAACCACAAACTCATCGTAAATCCTGCCCCTTATTAGAAATATGATCCTGCACCTATACTGGAATCGGACAGCTACCTTTTATACTGAGATAGCCCAATCATAACAGACCCCACTGTAGACCACAATAGGCCAGATATTGTACTCAGGGGGAAAGTATCAAAGAAAGCCCTTATAATGGATATAGGCTGTCTCCTCTCTCAAAACATAGCCAGAACTGAATGGGAAAAAATTACCAAATATGAAAATGTGGCCACTGAACTTAAGCATGTCTGCGGTATAGAGTATGTACAATGTATACCGATACTTATATCCTCAACCGGTGTAGTATCAAACAACGTCACCTACACCTTAGCATGCAGAGGGGATAAACTATAAATTTTGTAATAAAAAGTTAGTAGTTTTGAAAAAAAATAAAACGTAAACAACCTATCGTCCGACATCCCTGGTCTGGCGGTCAGAGAAGGGCTCAAGCTCGGTGTTTGCCATATGCACCATTTACACTAGGTACGCCTCTGCAGTTAATGCTACTAACTACTAAAACTGCTTTTAAGGACATGCAACAAGAAACTACGCCGACAATAATCATTAATAAGATAATAGCATATATTATCATTATAATAATAGCCCGCTTTATTAAAAGAAAATTATTATTGCCATAATATAAAAAGCAAACCAGCTTTCTTAGTTTTGCTTTCATAACATACTTTTTACTTAAAAATTCTATACATTGTAATATTTTATGAAGCATATAATTTTTGTTCGTGTATCTTTTTCTATATATATATATATATATATATATATATATATAAACCATTATTGGCATTAACAATCCTCTTCACTACTGTGTGTAATAAACTTTTTTTTAAATTGTACATTTTTTAATATCCTTGCAGCAATACAATAAGTATCTTTTTCTATATCAAATATTAATATTAGAAATTTATATTTAAATATTGTAAGCAGAATTGAGATTAATAATTTTATATTTTAAAATTGTAAGCGAAAGTAAAACTTAATTTTTTTCGGTATTCGGGAAGAAATTGTTATAAATTTGTGCAGTAGGGAAATCGCTAATAAAGAACTATTATAATATAATAAAAATAATAATACCCAGCCAGTGGCCGAGTGGTTAGAGGAGTCATTCGTCTCGTACTGAGCATTGGGAAGCCTGAGTTCGAATCTCACTGGGACGAATTCTCGCGAATTACCTTTCACAGTTTTTCAGAGGTTTTCTGTGATGTTAAGGTAAATACACTCCTCTGAGCTTCTTCCTGGCCCGGCGAAAAAGCATCACGGCTTGTAGCCGTATATAGATAGAAGTTTATAATAATAATCATATTTAATATTACAGATTTTTTTAAATATAAATGCCAGAGTCTAATAAACATTTATAAATATAAATATCCCAACAGGAACAGTATTTTAAGTAATCCAATTCGTTCGTGCAATATTCTCTAATTAGTAGGATTAGTGCAGATCGCTGTAAAAAAACACATACTATGTAAGTTTAGTAATATTAATCCTGTACAGCGTGGATCATATCGTGCATACCACACAATGAGCCCCTCATCACTAATCCTTTCCGCAAACGTTGCTCCGCCAAAATTACTTTACAATATAAACATCAGCACACGGGGACACGAAGATATGGAGATAGGCACATACAGTGGCTTTTATAAATTCACTACATGAAACACCCTCGTCACTTTTTTAATTACAAAAAGCAAAACCTAACATAAAAACACATTATTAAATTTAAACTGAATACGAATTTACTATTAATATATATTCTCTTTACAAGGATAATAGATCTTTAGAGACTTTAATGAAATTTTTAGTTTATATAGAAAACTAAAATATAAAAAAATGCATTCGTTATACAAAGGAGCAATGTGTCGTGCTACAGTGCCTTTAGCGTTTAGTGTATTATTTTGGTATACTAGTATGCTAGTTTCAAATAGCCATATGGAAGTTACTACTTCTATAAATAGAAAAATCTCTCACTATTCGAGTTTCATCTTTTTTTATTGAAATATGTAACTATAAATTAAATATATATATATATATATATATATATATATATATATTACATGGCAAAAAAGCTATATAAAAATATTCTGTTGTAATCGGTGTGTTCTTCCTACAAGCTCCCAGATTGCTTTTCCGACGGTTTGGATTTGGAAGATATATTTTGTGTCCTCGGTTTTCTTTATTTTCCGTAAATCGTTCTTTTATTTGTTTGCTTTCATGTGTTTTTGCATTCCTTTTAAAATTTATTAATGTCTTTTATGTCTTTTATGTATTTTCGATGCCTTGCTACACAAATATTTAGAATAACGATGGAGAGACGTTTGCATTTTTTGGGATTTTGATTTGGATTGTTTATCCTTCGCTTCATGAAAGGTGATCACAATCATTTTTTAGTTAATAACATTAGTTTAGTGGTGTAAAACAGGGGCGCTTTATAGTGCATGATCATAACGATCGGTCAAAAATCGCAGAGTATCCTTGAGAAAGTTTAATATGAAAAGATTGGAAAAACGCGTCGATTTATCTGCTGCATAGAAAACAGGTGAATAATTATCACGACATATCCTTACTACCGACAATGTACAGGATTCTTTGAAAGTGTTTCATGAAAAAATCATAAGAAAAAATCGTTAATAGTTGAAAAAATAATAAGAGAAAGAAATAGAAGAATTAACACTGTCTTGGTCATTTTCGACGACTTCAAGTAGTGGTATGATTCTGTTGACAGACAAATGCTATTTTAAACACTTGAAGAATGTCAGACGCCTAAACAATTAACATCATCAGGGACAAACTCACACAAACAACCTATTAATTGTGCGATTATAATTTAAAACAAGGTGGAAAATTATTTCATAATTACATACACATACACTAAATAACGGCAGATGGGACCGAAGCCGATAGCTAGTTATAAATTGTAACAAATTGTATTATGAATGTCGCAATAATTGATTATAGGAAATATTCGTAATAATTAATTATTATACAATTGTTATACATTTAAAACTCTCATTAAAATACCCATAATAGAATCTTCAATGTATTAGGTGAGAAAAGATCGTGAAAATATGATTGTTGTAATTGAATTATTATTTATAACTCTGCCCAAATAAAATAACTATTGTAAGCGCGACTACGAGTAGGTGTCATTTATTCTACAAGAATTCAGCGTAGATGGTGTCTGTTTTTGATTTAAAATCAGTATTATAAACCAATAGAGTGCTTTAATTATATAGGAGCGTACACATTTGTTGGTGAATCCAACCATTTTCAGATATAAAAATAAACTAAAAATACACTATATCAACAAAAACTAAGATGTTAATTGTTGATTGTGGTGCAACTAGAAACATCATCTATATATTAGAATATAAATTTTTTTAACATGTGATTTTCGTTGAACAACGAAGAGTTTATAAAATAACCGCAAAAAAAGTTATACAATTAATGAAGAACTAATAATATGAAATTTCGTAATAAAAAAAATAATACACTTTAATTATTATGATACGTATAATAATGTGCACTGGCCACATTAGACTTTTTTAATTTTCTAACGTGAAAGCAAGTTCCTTCATTGTTTATATGGCTAGAGTATCAAATCGTTTACTTTTCACTGCCTATAAATAAAACGCTTTTGATCCTGACCTATGCCAAGCTTTCTCAAACCCAAAAATTAAATGCACATAACTTAAACTAACATCATTACATTACCATAATATCCCATTTAATCAGAATTTTTATTCGAAAACGAATTTCCTTTAACGTTGGCTTACTAACAAATATATCTTAGTGGATTAATAGTGTATTCTATTAATATCTAACAAATACCTAATTAGTTGTATAGCCCGCAGGCTACACATATAATTGAATACCCATAAGCGAAATAACGTTCTAAAATAGAAATACGTATTTCTGAACATCTACGGGAAAACTTACACATAATACAACGAATCAATAATGGGTGTATTCGAAATATTTTATGAGTCATTAATTCGGTAATATGAAGAATGGATATGTTGTGCAATTGTTATTAATATTGCTTCGCAATCAAATTTGTTGTGACTATGTTTTATGAAGCACATAATAATTAAACTAGAAACTAGATTTACAGGGAAATAGTATAGTATATAATAGAGTATAGAGGAAGACCGAGGAAAACATAGAAGGACAGAATAAGATAAGAAGCGGAAAGAAAAGACATAAAATGGGAAGAGATTAAACAAATAAATCAGGGTAGGAAATGATAAGGAGAAATATACACAGTCACAAGGTAAATGTACAATCTTACATTTGACGGTAAAATAGGGTTAAACTTAAATAAATAAATAAATAATAATTAAAAAAAAACAATTTAAATCTTTTCCTAAAAAAAACATTACTGATCAATGGTGTAGTTTTTTAATGTAGTTTTTCGGTTACATATGTTACATATCCTTGTCAAAATGCGAGTGTTCAGCAGATTTAATTCTATACAGGGTATATATTAAGTAGCGAATACATTCAATAAAACCTTTTATTTACAATTTTTGCAAACTTTGCTCGTACACTTATTAATGAATCTTTTTCGACCATTTTTGAATGAGTAATGACTTCATTGAATTTTTTTTTTAAATGACAATTCTATTTTTTTATTGCGGATTTTGAAAGGGATTATTTTTCTGCGATCAGCAATGTATATTATGATATAGGGCGTATAAGGAAGAACCTCAGTGATAACATTAATTTACCTTAACTGCACAGAAACCTTTTGAAAAACTGTGAATGGTTGTTCTCGAAATTTCGCACACAATGGGGTTGAACACTCGCTCCTCAAGACTCATTATGACTGAGGACGCCTCTAACCACTAGGCTCCTGAGCTAGGACCTGATATTTACCTTTTCGTAAAAATAGACTTTCTTCGGACGAGTTACGAGTTACTATCTATATGCAAGATTTGGTTTCAAAACATCCAGTAGTTCTTCGCGGAGGTTCAATTTATAACAGAAAAGGGACAGACGACTGACGACGGAAAGACGTATACCAGGGATGATCAAATTATAATAAAAAATAATAATAATAAATAATAAATCTAATAAATATGAAATTATGCTTTTAGGGAACAGTTAAAGCTCTATCTGGAGAAAAAATATTTTAAATTTTGTAAATTGATTGGATGCAAATATCATAAACCTTACTATCTAATATTTTCACATACTCTTTAAATAAAAAACAAGTATAGAATCACTTATATATAATTAAAATAACTAGAAAATTTGCTTCTCTTTATACGGACAAATAGTACATAATTGTTTTTTATAGGAAGCAAATGACCAATTGATTTATAAAAGGTGCATAAAGGTGATTAACAGAGAAGGAATGAAAATGTTGCTGACAATAGCTTGGGAAAGAAAATCGGCGAGAGAGAAGAAATAATGGAAGCAGGGGTATTTGTCAAGTTAGGGAGTTATATTGTACTATTTGATAATATTATGTTGAGTTTTTTCTGTGTATGGTTATGTTAAATAAAGTAGTTTTGTCATTTTTTTTATCTACAAGCTTCTATGTTAAATAATGCTTATTATACTTAATTGTGTATATACCTATTGTACACCAAAACCTTCATACACAAAATACAAAATTGTTGTATAAGATTAATATTTCGCATACGCAAATTTGACCATATTTCTGGAAAATTGAGAGAGCTAAACTGGCTAAATATGTCAGATCGGCGAATTTTGCACTGTTGTGTTTTGTACAATAAAATAATACAATTGAAAACGCCTCCCTATCTTTGTAATAGAATTGTATTTCGGTCGGACGTTCATTATTTAAATGTGAGGTTTCTCCTCCGAAACACAACACGACATCTTTCAAAAAATCTTTTACTTTTAACATTCGTATAATGTATAATAAAATTCCCTTATAACTCAAAACTTTCACAAATGAAAGTTTTAAGACTACAATGAAAAAATATCTACTTGAAAATGAGTTTTGATGTTATGCCTTAAATATTTTGGTAGATTTATTATTTATGTAGTTATACTTTTGTTTTATTTGCATGCAAGACTGTCTCTTAATCAATTTTTTGTTTTCTTTCTTCTATAGCAGGTTAATTGGTAGAGCAGATCAGAATCTAAACTTTGCCTGTTCTTCAAATGTAAATTTGGTTGTAAATGTTTTTCACACAAAATAAAGACAGTTTATTATTATTATTCTTATTAACACGTTAACTGCCATGTGTATGAAATAGTATACACATGGTCTAGTACGCCTCGTGTATTATTTTGAATACACACACAATAATAACGTTTTGATTTGTTTTCCGTATTGTATATTCACGACCCCGATTTTTTCTTTATTTCGCTGATAACATATCTTCGGCCGCATGTATGTAATAGCTACACAGATGTAATAGGTAAAAGTAAAATTACAAAACAATATCAAATTATTGTAATGTCACCAGACATCTTTTTTTAAAAATAATATGACCCAAGGGATCCTTTTCCAAAAAATACGGCTGCAGTTAACGTGATAAACACCAACAAATATATAAATAAATAATAATAATAATAATCTGTCTTTATTTTATATGAAAAACATTTACAACCAAATTTACATTTGAAGAAATCAAACATGTATTTTAATTTAGCTTATCTCCTTAGTTATGATGAGTGATATGTTATGGTTTCAAGTTGCTATTTTTCAGGTATCAGGAATCTTTTTCCCCTACTAACTAAATATATTTATTAAGGTAAAATAAAACTTTGATTGAGTTTGCATAAAGAGAAAATACAAGAATTTGTAAGTGAACACTTATAATCAATCACTAAATATGTAATAGATCATACATATTTAATCATTGATGATAATGAATCGTTAATTCTGAAAATCAAGGATGCATTAAATTTTGCAATTAATATTAATTTTAATTGCTTTTATATATAAAAGCCGCATAAAAGAACTGCATCAAACCTGCTGAATTTATAAATCCTCAGACACATGTTCTTTCTGTTGCTTACATTTGGTTAAATAAAAATAGTTCAAGGTTTCAATTGAAGGACTTTTATTAATAAGTCACATTTAAAATGATATTAGGTTTGATTATACAAAATATGGAAAGGCAGCATTAATGTATTAAAAGTTAAGACACACTGATGTATATCAGTTATATAATACTAATAATTACTTAGGGATTGGAATGTTGTAATTGAATTATTTCAATAAAATAAGGGACTCAGGGTTCTTATTTTCGTTAATACAGGGTGATGTACTAGCTCGGCGCCAAACTGTCACAGCCGAAAACTAATATGATTCTAAGAAAAAAAAATGATTTAGGTTTAGATTTAGTTTTCCATTCATTTATTCCATTGCTTATTCTCGTAGACGAGGTACGTATTGCTTCCTGCACACCTTATCCCCTACATTTGATATCATTTGCTATCACGTTGCCCCCGTTTTCCAGTCTTCTTCAGCTTATCTTTATCTGCACCTTTTTTGTTTTTTTTTAATTTTAAATATTATTTTATGATCATAGATTGCTTGTCATATCTCAATTACATTATATTAACAAATTAATAGGAGTTTCCTTCGCAGTGCTTTCACCAATTGTTGAGTTGATCTGGTAAACCTGGTGTGAAGGATGTTGTTTATTGTTGTACTGGATTAGCTTTCTCTTGATAATTTGTATGTTATTACTTCTTAATGTTTTGCGTCCTAATATTTATTTTCTGGCTAATATTTTTCCATTCTATTTAAATGTCCCCTGAATCCTGCTTTCTCTCTATGTGGTTGGTATACTGTATTTGTGGTTCATATCTAATCAACATGTTTTTTATTTTGTCCATTCTAGTTAGTGCCCCCCCCCCCCCTACCCAGTCCCTCTAGATGTGAAATACTATGTTTATACACTGTGTTTCAGTAAGAGGTGCAATATCTCCAGCTATGGGTAGATAAGCAACATATATCTACAAACAGACCTATCTACCTTAGTAAGTAGAAGAAGGCATCATGAGCGATCGCCCAAAATTGGCTTCGCGAGAGACCGGATTATCACGATTGACTTGTTGGCCACCCCTGGTATATACTATACAGCAGGTGCGTATTTAAGATGGATAGATCTTGGATATTTCCAAAATATCATTATAAGGTTTTTATGTGAGTGAGGACAGAACGAATAAGTATGGGCTGAATGAGGAAGAGAAAAAGTGCGGAATCCTGAAATGCAACTGGCCTCAAATTAAATGGACGTACGGGGAAGGTGGAAAAGTAGATGGAAAACTCTGGTCAGGGTCTATACTACATGGAACAAATTGAAACTGTAATGGGCAAAACTTCGACCCTATCAGATAAATAACGGAAGACAAACGCATAAGTGTCATTGTGCGCATGTTGTATGTTAAAATCAAGAGTTTCGCGTTTGTCTTCCGTTATTTATCTGATAGGGTCGAAGTTTTGCCTCCCCCAGAATTCTTGAAGCTAGCGGATGAAAAACACGAGATTCTGAGCATCTAGCTCTACTCACCTAGGGTATTTCTGTTTTGAACTTCGATATCGTCCTATTAGTTGTAGAAAGAGTTTGGTATTAACGCGGGTTAGCCAGTGTTTTTACAGCCGCCCATTATTCATGTTCAAATCAAGAGCTTCGCGTTTGTTTTGACTTTGCTAAATCTAGAAAATGAACTCCAAAACATCAAGTACGACATACTAGGATACAGCTAAACCAGGCGAAACGGAGGGGCCAATACAATTCTGAAATCTGGCCATATGCTTTTTGACTCACTCCGAAACCAAATCATTATCGGAGGAGAGGCGATCCTGCAAAACAGCAAGTGAAAAGATCTCATCGCCAAAAGCAAAGCCATCTCAGACGCGCGTTAATTGCATTATGTTTCAACTGAACAAGAGGTGCAGCATGCAAATCATACAGGTATACGCACCAGCATCCACATCAACAGACGAAGACATTGAACAATTTCTTCGGTCTCGCAATCCAAACGCTTGTAAATGGAATTTTGAACCAACCGGAGGATATCCCTAGTGATATTGGTTCCTTCTTATGCGATATTCCAAGTCATTAAAATCAAAAAAGTCATTAAAAAGTCTTTTCTTATTTAGTTAAATCTAACATGTCTGAAATTTATTTTTATAAACCGTAAAAATGGCACACAAACTGATCGAAAAAGAAAGATGCATTTTTCGGTCAGTTTTTGTGCCATTTTTACGGATTATAAAAACAAATTTCAGACAAGTTAGATTTAACTAAATAAGAAAAGAAGATAAGTAGGCGCAACCGTTAAGTATAAAGGTACAACCTTATACCTATTATTATTAATATTATTATTAATTAATTAATAAACCTTTATATTTTAAGCCAATAATGAACTTAACTTAAACACAAATAGTAATAAAATACATCAACAAACTAAACTTTAATAATTCCATTCCTGTACAAATTAACTTGTTCTCTCATAATTCATCCCCATGTAGTTACTTTACCGTCTAAGTAGATAATTAATTAATATATTAGTTTATGTTAATTCAATGGCGTAGGGGTTAAGCATACGCCTGTCTTGTACTGAACGAAGGTTCAATCCCCCAAGCGTTTACAGTTTTTCAGAGAAGTTGAGGGGCGATTCTTCCCAGTCTTTCCCTTTACCGTTTTTTTTTATTAATTTCAATTTTTTAATTACGATCTGCTCTTGAACTAATTTTAATTATAAAAATTCACGTAATAACATAAAATAAGATTAATAATATGAAGAACCCTTGAACCATGACCCTTGGAAACGACATGTAGTAACAAGTAAAAGGAAACGATAAATACTAGAAGTAAATACACATGTAACGATCATTAAAACAAGTTTCGCGCCTGTGTTTTAACAATTGCGATGATTCGCGTTGCTATCTAAAAAAACACGTGATATTGTTAAGACCGAGAGGTTGTACATATTTCTTTTAACAGTAAAAGTATACCTAAAACGTATCAATAAATGTCGCTGCAACGCAATATTTGACAACGCAGTTCTAATCGTCCATTAGGTAAATCAATAAAAGAGGGGGAAAGCTTAATTGCACACTATTAGTAACTCGAAAAATGTTCTGCTACAAAAATTATAAGATAAAAGAGGCGCTAAAATAATAATTATTAAGATAAAGACCTACTACATTAGATAATTACTTTTATTCTCGGTTTTTGTTTTAATTACACCGCACATTCAAAAGTTGTGTTAAGCTGGAATTCGAAGGCATAATTTGTCGACTCCTGCTGGAAATTATATCGTTCATGTGTAATTTAAGCATTCTCGTAATTAATATTGTTTTGTCTAACCAAAAATGTTTAATATGGACAAATAGTAACTAAATCAGTATAATAATATTCTAGTTAAAAAAAATAAAAATTTAAATTTCCAATAAACTGGCAGAGATATATCATTGGCGTTCTCCCGAAATTTTGTATGTTTGAAAAATACGTTTAATACTGAATACTAATGTATTGCCCAAAATAATCACAAATATCAGTATAATAATATTGTAGTTAAAAACATTAAAATTTAAAATTTAAATTTCCAGTCAAATGGCAGAGATACACTATTGGCGTTCTCCCGCAAATTAATTATTTTGTAATATATGTTTTATACTGAATAAATGTATTACCTAAAATAATCACAAATCACAGTTGTAAGTATGTAAGACAATAATCAGGTTTATCATCAGTCAATCACAAGTAAAATGAAATTATTGTTTAAAGTAAATCAGTGATTGTCAGTCAATCACAACGAACTATTGTTTCATTTTACTATTGATTGATGGTAAACCTGATTATAGTCATACATAACTGTGATTTGTGATTATTTTGCGTAATACATTAGTATTTAGTATAAAACGAATCTTTCAAAACAATTAATTTGCGGGAGAACACCAATAGTATATTTTTGATTGGAAATTAAAATTTTAAATTTTAATTTTTTTAACTACATATTATTATACTGATATTTGTCATTATTTTATGTAATTCATTAGTATTCAGTATTAATTGTGTATTCAAAAAACAATTAATTTGTGAGAAATCTCTAATTCTAAAAAGAGAGATTAAATCACCAAAAATATATAATAAGGACAAAGGTTTTAAAATAAATCATTATATATCTCCATCGATTTTTTTTTTCAAAACAATTATCGCTGCTGGACAAGTATAGTAGTTTATTTCAATTTCTTCTATTTTATAAGTGTCCTTTGGTGATTGTAGCGCTCTGTTTAGATGTATCAATTTTCTACAAATTAACTGATTTGGGATATACTTTTTTCCGTTAAGAATCACATAATTGATATAAAACATATCATTATTTCATTATGTTTATGTATTTTTAGGCAATAATCAAATATCCTGTATTACCATACTACCATAATAATGTATTATTACGTAAAAAACACAAATCTCCATAATAATATCATGATATATTTCAATAAAATCGATTCTTTTCGAAATAAAATCTAAATCCTAAAACAATTAATTTATGGGAGATCGTTATTTCTGAGGGTTTAAATCACCACAAGAGACTAATAAGGACGAAGGATTTCAAATAAATCACTATATATGTCCAACGATAATAGTTTAGATTAAACTTTTCTTCACTCTTAGTATAATGCTCTGATTATCTACAAATGGCATTGCAGAATTGCATAAACTAGATCATTATACGAGCAAAAAGTGCAGAAATATATTAAGTAAATGCAAGATGCAGCGTCAGCATCCGTCACGAAGAAAAGCAAGAGTCCTGCATTCGGATGGCCAATGCTGCTCAGACTTTAGTTGCAGTGACGTCGGCCAATGGTGGCCATGGATGTAGGCCGAGTATAAAAGCCGACTTCGGCGCTGCGGAGGGCCTGTCAGGTGCTGAGCGGTGTTAGTGTTTCAGTGATGGCGCGCATATCTAGTGCGCTCTTTGTACTTGCTTTAGCTGTCTTCACTGGTAAGTAAAAATAATTACATTTACAACAATTACACACCATTCCATAAACAAATCAATCGTCACTGTAAGCTGCTAATAACCGTATAAATTCCAAAATTAATTTCGTCCTTAAAAGGCGTTAATTAATAGTTTAAGGATAATTCAATTTTAATCCTGTAATAATTAAGTGATAGCTAACAAACAATCTTATAATGTGAAAGTTGTTCACCTTGCAATTTTATTTTCACTCGTAGTTAACATCCTTTAAATTAGATTAAAACAATCACACGTTACTAATAATTAAGTGGCATACGGTACACGACGAAAACAGTAAGTTTAGTGAATAACCCATATTTCTTTACATAATAAAGCTTGGTTAATTGCATAAGCCTTTTACTACGCAATCCATAATACTAAGAAGTTCAGTGCGGGTTTTAAAATAAAATATTGAAAAAGTGTACAGTCACATGTCTGATTTTAGAAAGCACTAATATGTGCAAATGAGATTATGTAAAATTTAAAACAACAACAATTTTAAGGATAAGAGGTTAAACTTTCTCATAGGTTATTGCGGCGAGATAAATTACACGTTCATTAAAGAAGACACAATTATTCAATATTTTATAATTCAATTAGAAAGTGCACGCTTATGTAATTTACAGTTGAAGCGGCGAGAGTGAAAAGACAAGAAGAAACTGCCGCAAAGAAGGAAGATAGCTTCGAAGCGGAGCTTTGCAAGGATAAGGATGCCGGCGAATGGTTTAGATTGGTAGCTGGGGAGGGTGATAACTGCCGTGATGTCATCCAGTGTACATCATCTGTAAATAAACAAATAGTTTTTGTTTAAACGTGGTTTTTATTATGTCTGTTTCGTTCGCAGGGATTGCAAGCTATCAGGTGTCCGGCCGGTTTGTATTTCGATATCGATAAACAAACTTGCGACTGGAAGGATGCCGTGAAAAACTGCAAGTTGAAAAACAAAGAGCGTAAAGTAAAACCGCTGTTGTTTACTGACGAGCCGCTATGCCAGGATGGATTCCTTGCCTGCGGTGATGGTAACTGTATCGAGAGGGGACTCTTCTGTAACGGCGAGAAGGATTGCTCGGACGGTTCCGACGAAAACACTTGTGGTTAGTATTCAATTGGCAATTAAAACAAGTTTTCCTTTTCTTGAACGATGCGACCATTTAACAACAACAACTAAAAAAAAAGATCATTACTAAGGACCTTGTGAGGTTACATTTTATGCGAAAGTCGCCGTTAAGAAATAACTTTCGTTGTCCTTCAAGATATGTCTACGACAGCTGCGGGCGCGGCGCCGATACATTCGGCCCACTTTCCAACTTGAAGAATGTAGGTGCCGGCTTAAACTATCAAACATCTTGTTATGTCATAATTACCCTTTGCTAAGACGTACAACCTTTACACGTTTCACTTTTTACCAAACATTTCGCGTATGCTAATTACAATAAAAAATTAATGCGCGAAAGTTTACTCTCACTAATGAATTTATTCGATTTTTTTTTAAGATATTGATAACGATCCAAATCGTGCTCCGCCATGTGATCCCGCCGTGTGCGTACTTCCGGATTGTTTCTGTTCCGAAGACGGCACCACCATCCCCGGTGATTTGCCACCCAAAGATGTACCCCAAATGATAACAATTACTTTCGATGATGCTATTAATAACAACAACATTGAATTATACAAGGATATGTTCGGCGGAAAACGTAAGAACCCCAATGGTTGCGACATTAAAGCTACATTCTTTGTGTCTCACAAATACTCCAACTACTCCGCCGTACAGGAAATGCACCGCAAAGGTCATGAAATCGCCGTCCACTCAATCACGTAAGTTGCTTTCAGAAAAACATGAATAAATCAAATTAAAATTTAATTTCCATTACAGCCACAACGATGACGAGCGTTTCTGGAGTAACGCAACCGTAGATGACTGGGCTAAAGAAATGGCCGGTATGAGAATTATTGCTGAGAAATACGCGAATTTAACCGACAACAGTGTTGTCGGTGTACGTGCTCCATACTTGCGAGTGGGAGGCAACAATCAATTCACAATGATGGAAGAACAAGCTTTCCTTTACGACTCCACCATCACCGCTCCATTAAGCAACCCTCCACTATGGCCATACACCATGTACTTCCGCATGCCCCATAGGTGTCACGGAAACATTCAAAGCTGCCCAACAAGATCCCACGCCGTTTGGGAAATGGTTCTCAACGAGTTGGATCGTAGGGAAGACCCAACTAGTGATGAAGTTGTTCCTGGATGCGCTATGGTCGACTCGTGCTCCAACATTATAACTGGGGATCAGTTCTACAACTTCCTTAATCATAATTTCGATAGGCATTATGAAGAAAACAGAGCGCCTCTTGGTCTTTACTTCCATGCTGCTTGGTTGAAGAATAATCCTGAATTTTTGGATGCATTCTTGTACTGGATTGATGAAGTTTTGGCTAACCACAATGATGTATATTTCGTAACAATGACACAAGTAATTCAATGGATTCAAAACCCGCGAACAGTCTCAGAATCCAAGAACTTCGAGCCATGGAGGGAAAAGTGTAACGTAGAAGGTAACCAAGCCTGTTGGGTACCACACTCCTGCAAGCTGACCTCCAAGGAGGTTCCCGGGGAAACCATCAACCTACAAACCTGTGTACGCTGTCCCAATAATTACCCATGGTTAAACGACCCAACCGGAGATGGTTTCTTCTAAGTCAACTAGATAGTGAGAGGGACTTGTTATAGTGTTATACCCTTGCCTTCCCTTACCAAGGGATACGAGATATAGTGATCCTATCCATCTTAATATTTATTTAATTTCATCGACTGCAAAGCGCGTGATTTTATAATTCGTTGTTTATATAGTTTTTTTTGTAATAAACGTACTTTTATTAAAAAAAGTTTTTTAGACTGTTCTTTTTTATGGATGCACCCATTGAATTTGAGATCTACAATCTCAAAAACTATGTAATATATAAATAGATATATCTACAAACCCTAAATAGTAGGTCGATTGTGTAAAATTGTTTGTAAAAAAATTGAAAAAATAATAAAACAAATTAAAAATGCGAACGACGTTTTATTGCGTACTTGTCAAGGTGAACCACATTTACCCGATCGATGGAGAAAACACTACACACGTTGGAATGAATGGAATTCAATTTCTTCAAAATTGCAAGAAATGGGTGCAGCAAGGCTTAATGTGGTAGTTACCCTTGCACCTTCAGTTTCCTGTTATTTTTCGTATGAATAATGCAGGATTTAATTGAAACCTTGAGTAAGCTAATTACCCACTGTTCAAATGAATTAATTGCTGATGGTCAGCTGTATGCAAATTCAATTAAAATAGGTATTATATAAATTTAAAGATTTTTTTTAATATTCAACAACACGTTCGTGATAAAATTGCGCAATTAGTGTCGCCTTTTTGCGTTACATAAAACGCAAATGGATCTTGTAATGTTGCGTTGAAATGAACAATTACCATTTGAAAGGTATTTAGTTATTTATTTATTTATTCATTAGATGGCTGAAATTTAAGATCAGCTGGTTTAGATGAGCGCTTTCTCTGGTTGCTCTCAGCAGGCAATTACTTTCACTTTGGTTTGTTGGTGTAAACAAATGATAGATCAAGAAAATTTAACATTCATATTATTTTTGTCTATTGTCACAAAAAGAAAACAGAAATTGGAATTAAATACATTTATTAAAATTTTAGTCACTATTATACTCAATTTAAGGTACAACATTATATAACAGAGGGCTTTAGATACTTAATATCATATATTACGTTAGAATTTCGAGTACAATTAAAAGATAACTTAATATATATTATTATTGAGATGGCGCTAAGCTTCTTGACGTCAAATGAAATGGTCGTTATCTTCTGTTGTTGTTTCATCCTTACCCCAGGATGAAATAATAACAGAAGATAAATCCTAATTCAATTGTAAAATATACTGAGTTAAGAGCTAAATAACTTTCAGGTAAACTTCCTCTGTACCAACTAAATAGTTTTTTTTAAGAAAAAAAAACTAGATGTAATTAAATCAATTTCGCAGCCTTTTAAACACCAGAATTGTTATTGTTAATAAAATAGTCAGACAATATAATACCAAACAAGCATCAAATATGTATCACCAACAATTTCTTGAAATTGTAATTAGTAATAGGTGAGGCACTGAGCAAGGCCGCTTTTAAGCCCAACCTTAATAAACTCAAAATGGAAAAACCGTCGCATTTGTCACCCGTACATTTTTATAAATTCGTCGGGAGGCCTTCAAATAATTCGATCAAACAAGCCGATGCGAAGGTTTTGCGAAGTCTCTCCATTTGGCACAATGGGATCGCTACTTACACGAACAATTCCAATTGGCGAACGGCTCTACAGTTTTTATTTAATAGAACAGAAACGGAATTAATCAAAATCTATAATGAGTGGTTATTGTGAAATTAAGAGCGACCAGGTCGGCCGTCGAGCCAACTTTCAATTAGAGATCGAAATAGCCATCGGAATATTAATTAAAATGAAATTATCTGCTCCTAATAATTACAATTTAACTGTTAAGGTAATATATTGCTAAAATTGCTTTAATTAAACATTCTTATATGAAGAATGTGTAAATTTTAATTGTTATGAAGAATATAATTATCTTAATTGTTTATTTTTCAGTTAAAAATTAAGTTAATAAAATGAATTACATATAAATTTGTTGATAATTAATACTATATACTCAGACTACCTGGGTGAGCCCAAATGGAAACAAGAAAAATGAAATTAATTTAATTCTAACCGATAAAATACTTATAGATAGTGACGTCACTGTACTAAATAATTTTACGACAGGAAGTGATCATAGAATGGTAAGGGCAAAATTCACACTAAATCTAAACAAGAAAAGACGTAAGTTGGTAACAAAGTAAAGATATGGGCGACACCAGAACAAACTGACAATACGCTGAAATGATAACAGATAACTTAGAAAACACAGGCTTCAAACATGGTCATAACACAGCAGACGAACTTAACACCAAAATCCTTGAAGCAATAAATGAAGTAACAAAGAAATACTGTAAGTCAAACAGATAACAAATAAGTAAAATCAGCACACATATCAGAGAGCCGTTTTTCTCATCGCTCTCCTAGAGTTCATCTAGGAGAGCGATGAGAAAAACGGCGAAACAAACTCAAAAATGATATACAGAACAGACGAAATTAACTATCGAGAAGAACAGGAATATAAAAGTACTAAGAAGAAATCTTTCAAATCGAAGACCGGAAATATTCAAACTTAGAGATAGAACGGAAATACTAACTACAAATAGAGATGATATACTGAAAATAGCGGAAGAATTTTACGCAACCTTATACAAGAGTCGGCTGCAGCAAATAGAAGAACAACCACAAATAACGCCGGGAAGATAATAAATCAAGGGTCAGAGGACATGCCAAATATATCTATAGCCTAAATTTAAAATGCTCTTGCGGAGTTGAAGAACAACAAATCTCCAGGTGAAAATGGCATAGCTATTGAATCCATAAAACAAAGAGGAAACACTCTACTCCATTCAATTAAAACACTATTGAACACCTGCCCAGAAGAAGGTGTTACACCTAGCAAACGCCTCTACAGTTATACTCTACAAAGAAGGTGATAACACAGCTCAGAAACTATAGACCGATAAGTCTGCTATCACACTTGTATAAACTTTTTACAAAAATAATAACAAAACGGTTAGAAACCAAGCTAGACTTCTACCAGTCCAGAGAACAGGCTGGGTTCAGAATGAATGACCATCTTCAATAAATCTTCAAGTAACGAATTCAATAAGCCTCTAGTACTGATATAGATTGACTTCGAAAAGGCGTTCGATACGCTATAAAAGCTGCTCTAGATCAAACAAGAATAGACTATCGATACACAAAGTTAATAAATTATATTAACCTCAACTCTGCAGCAACTATAAGACTACATGACAATAAAAATAAATTTAAAATCGGTAGGGAAATTCGCCAAGGGGATACTATCTCCCCAAAACTATTTACTACCGTCCTTGAATTATATTTCAAATGGTATCCTGGGAAACCTTAGGAGTCGAAGTGGATGGAGAACGATTGAATCACCTGAGATTCGCGGAGGACAACTTTCTAATGGCCGACAACATCAAAGATGCGAAAACGATGCTCAAGGATATGAACGAAGCAACGGAAAAAATCGGCCTTAAGATGAATATAGGCATGACAAATATTATGACCAACTTAGTACTAAACGATCAAATACAAATAGATGATACAAGTATAGAACAAGTGACTTCCTTTATATACCTGGGTCATCAGATATACATAGGCCTCGATAACTAGACGTGCGAGATACAGCGGCGCATATTCCTAGGATGGGCAGCATTTGGAAAGCTTAAGAATATCCTGAAGATCAAACTTCCAATGCGTCTAAAAATTAAAGTATTCGAACAGTGTGTGATGCCGGTAGACATATGGGTCGGAGACCTTAACACTAACAAAGGCCTCCGCAGTCAAACTACAGGTTACACAAAGGTCAATGGAATGGGTCATGCTGGGCATCTCCTTACGAGACAGGGTAAGAAATGATGACATCAGACGAAGAACAGGTGTCTGCGACGTAATAACACGCACATCCAGCGTCAAATGGAGATGGGCAGGTCACGTTGACAGATTTATCAATGGCCGTTGGAGTATAAGGCTTATGGAGTGGAGACACCGAGACGACAAACGCAGCAAAGGTAGGCCATCAACATCGATGGTCCGACGACATCAATAGAATAGCACAAAATTGGATGCTAAAAGCGCGATCGAATCGAGTTGCATGGAAAGAGTTAGAGGAAGCTTATGTCCAGTAGTGGACGCAAATTGCTGGAAAATGATGATGTTGATGACTAGCATGCTAGTATAAGAGATATAGATATATGTTACATAGTTAACAATATATAATATATTTTATTATGGTGCTTGTGACGCAAAAATATTATTTGTAAATGTTTGATTAAGTTTTAATGTTGAATGTTTGCCGCCTAAATAAGGAAATTATCGCATCAAAAATAAAAAACCCAACAAATAAACACAGGCGGAATTAGAGGAGCTGTCGCAAGTGATTGCCGACTCCGACTCGGGAGACAAATTACCCCTTCTGAAGAAGACACTCAACATGACTCCGAATCAGAAATCGAAGGTAACGACTCCGATGATTTAGAAGATGTTGGAAATAGCAGTAACTTTATTGCCAAAGATAAACTGACTAGATGCAATAAAAATTCGCTAAAAAAACAAATTCAGTAAAGTAAGCGCTAAAAATCTTGTGAAAATCTTTCCCGGTGCCAAGCTACAAGCAAGGGACATTCAAAATGAAGTAGATGCTTTTATGAGAATAAGCACAGATGAAATGATAGAGTACATAACTGAATGCACGAATCTACACATTTCGAATGTTAGGTCTCAATTTATGAGAGAACGTGACGCTAAAGACGTATCAAAAACAGAATAGGAAGCATTCATGGATTTGCTATTGTTATCTGGATATAAGAAGCAAAATCATACCCACTTTTTGGAACTCTGGCCAACAGAAGGTACTTGTTCTGACATTTTTCGGGCATGTATGAGTAAAAAACGGTTCCTATTTTTACTTGCAGTTATCCAATTTGATGATAAAAGTATAAGGAATGAAAGAAACAAGATTTATAAGTTGACTGCAATAAGATGGGTCATATATAACATCGTAGATAATTGCAAGAACAACTACTCTGTGGGCGAATTTTTAACAATTGATGAAATGTTGATACCTTTCCGAGGACGCTGTAGTTTTCTTCAATATACCGGCGAAGTACGGACTGAAAGTGTTTGTATTTTGTGATGCAAAAACATTTTATGTGTTGAATTTTGAAGTTTATTGCGGTAAGCAATCCGAAGGCCCCTACTGATACCAAATACACCTACTGAGATTGTTCACCGCTTGTTGTAATAATCGAAAGGTAGTATATAACTAGTATTCAAGTTAGCAGCTAGCTATCACACATCCAGCGGATGGCGTGTCTTGCCATCACCGGCGCTATGAGAACAACGCCCACAGCAGCTCTTGAAGCACTGTTATGTCTACACCCACTCGACCTTCTTATAAGGGAGACTGCAGTAAAAACAGCATTAAGGCATCTTCACTCAACCTGTGGCATGATAAAGGTAGAATCATTGGACACAGGAGCATACTGAGTGAAGCTATCAAACTAGACCCCCTCATAGAAGGTAAGTGCGACAGAATTCTACCCAAATACAGTTTTGTCAAACACTTTCAGACCATCATCACAATGGATGGTATCCCACAAGGCGTCAACATAACCATGTATACTGATGGATCCAAAACTAAGACGAGAGATGGCTATGGAATATTCTCACCAGAACTCGATCTCAAGATAAGTGCACCACTTCGAAGACTCACGTCAGTCTTCCAAGCAGAATTAACAGGAATACTAAAGTGTGTTCAAATTTTAGCTGAACGGAATATTAAGGATAAACATATCCAAATACTCACCAACAGCAAAGCAGCTCTAAATACACTAAATGCCAACACATTTGTGTCGACAAAGTTATATTCATGTCTACACAGCCTGGAGGAGCTAGCTAAATATAACAAACTAGAACTCTGCTGGATAAAAGGACATCGTGGCATCAAGGGGAACGAAATAGCAGATGAACTTGCCAGGAAGGGATCCTCACATCCTCTAACAACCCAAGAGGATGAAATACTTTCTGCAGGTACTCTGAAAACAATAATAGAGCATAGGACACATGCTCTACACAAGGTAAGATGGCGAGAAACTCCGGGCTGCAAACAATCAAAGGTAGCAATTAGGCAACCTTGTAAAATTGCAGCCACGGCCCGCCTTAACTTATCTAGAACTAATCTGAAATTATTGACTAACATCCTAACCGGTCACTGCCGGCTAAACAAACACCTACACACGATGGGTCTGGTGAACAGCCCGTTATGTAGAGGGTGCAATGAAGAACTAGAAACAGCAGAGCATGTAATATGCCTCTGCCCAGCTCTAGTAAACACCAGGCATCCAATACTAGGGGAGTGCTGGCCTAGTATGGTCAGCATAGGCAGCTCCTTACCCGCCAGAGTTTTGCAGCTTGCACGCAAAATTGACTGGTGGGACGAGTGAGCAGCCTTAAAGGGAGGTTTCACAATGGGCCCATTTTGAGGCCTAAGTGTCTGTAGCTATGCTACCCTCCAGCCAACTATCCAGAACGATCCAGCAACTAGCGAAAGAACTATTGAGATTAAGACAAAATTACTATGATTGGGACTTGAAAAAAATAAACGTGAAATACTGAAAGACTTTTTCCTCATAAAAGTAGACCTGTGAAATCTTCGTTGCTTGGATTTCAGAAAAATGTAACATTGGTTTCCTATGACCCGAAAAAAAAATAAAGCGGTCGCATTGATCTCAACAATGCACGAGGATGGAAATATAGATTCGAGTAAGCCTGATATCATCTTACAATATAACGCCACAAAAGGAGGAGTTGATACTGTTAATGCGTCCGGAGCATAAATAAGAAGAAACATATGAATCGTGTATTGTTATTGGCACTTCATCAACAATATGGTTAATATTAATGTTTATATAATTTGAAAAAATACGGACAAAACTCTTGTTAATTTATAATATCCATTTTAATTCTGTATAATGTAACAGTTTCAAGGCATTTTTCAGAACAATGCAAACGTGTCACACTAGAAAAACTAGCACAGTATCAGATGTCTTCAAGGGTGAATGTTTATATACATTTGAATTAATTTCTAAATTAAATGAGTATACTTTTTGTGTTTTTTATTCATTACATGACCTCAGTTAGTGTGCCTGAACTAATTGATCATTTTAATGTCATTAACTTGTTTTATAGCCGAATGATAATTATAAGCTACCAGATACCATTACTCTTAAATAGTTACCATTTTTGTGTTTTTCTTATTTTATTATATCATTCTCATTCTCACACCTGTTGCCTTTAAGAGTGAAGTAATACGCTACTTCCTTCATACCATGCCCAAATTAAAAGCAATTAGACTATAAAATAACATTGTTCCTTGATATGTTTACTACTTTATAGCACTTAATGATTATTTATTAATCACAACCAACAACATAATAATATGACCTAGCTTTAGGCCGGTAACTGTTATACGCATATTTTATAGTATTAAATGATATTATAAATCATTCAACACCGGTAGCTGCGCCAATTTGTCCTTTGCGCTTTCCATCACATTAAAGATCTAATAAAAAAATTAACCTTGCGGCAATAAACGGCTGTTCATTTCAAGAGACGGCTTATATTTTTAATCTAATTTTTTTTAACGCATATGAAAAGTAACATACACTTTCAGGGCATTATTATATGCGTGAGTACACATGTGTGTTTCTTTATGAAAAAAAAAATGATATAAAATTAGAAGAATATTGGTATAAATTAATCTTAAAAGCTTTAGAGCGAGGGGCGAAAATAAAGTGATAAAAGTTTTATAAGAATTTTCAATTTAATCCCGCTTTTACACATTCTTATCGATTAGTTAGCATTCCAATACATGGAAAATCGCGTAAATAATGGCCCAATTGATTATTTGTTTATAAAATTGCCAGTTGAAATTCTACACCGTTTCAAAGCTGGAAACTCAAATTTAAAACAGCCAATTTCCCGGAGTAAACTAGCAAATCCAGTTCAGTTTACAAAAATAAATAGCTAAAAGATGGGGCTATTTTAAAATGAAGAGAGTTTATTGTAAAATATTTGCGTTTAGAAGAGATTTTTCACAAAATTCTCAATTACTATAAAACCAACACACAATATCTAGCGTAGGCACTAGATGCCTTAGAACTTACAAAAATATTGCTTAGATGGCAATAATGTCAAAATAAACTTACTAATATCTTAACGGACAGCTATAGCTGCTTACGTGTATCGTTTCTAACTATCCGAAACGGTTCGCACTGGAGGTACTCGTCGCGGAACGACAAAAGAACGTACGGTCGCCACAACTGTGGTTTCTTGGAAAATTGTTTTAATGCACAATTTCCCTAATATAACATGATATACAAATTGAAAATAAATAGGCTTTAACATGATGAAAAATAACTGCAACCGCGGTAAGGAATGACGTAAAATAGTGCGTTCCAGGAACGGCTCGCACGGATAATCGAACACGAACAGCCCAGAACAGCTCGCGAACGATAAACTAAAGCGGCTTAGATGGTAATATCTAGTATAGGCACACACATTCTTAACAAAGTAATTAATTAAAAATCGTATAACTTCCTATACGATGAACATTAATTGCAAGTGTTTTAAATTATATTTTTGTTGGAATGTAAATATATGTTAGAAAATTAATTATAAAGGCACCGTACACGGTCAATAATACTGTCAATCCTAGTACTGTCAATATTTGCTTTAATCCTCCTTTTATATATATCAAGTAATCAATTATCCGGATAAATATCAGTATTCTCTTCATTACATCATTACTATACCTTACACGAAGAGTAATACTGGCAATATTTTAGAATAATGAACATATTAGATATTGTATCGTACAGTAATACTGCCATTATTCTAAAATATTGACAGTAATATTGATCGTGTAAGTGGTGTAAGGTGCCTTATAAAGAAACGTATTATAAATCGTCATGAACTAAAAATATTAAATTATAAGAAACGATGCATTGTTTCGTTTCACAAAAATAATTTTTCAAAAGCTAATTTCTAAAATAGCTGCATTCAGTGTAACTACCTAACAATTTAGAAAGGCGCTATATTTAAACACCCATGTTACCTTGTTGTAATGGATTCTTAATATCTTATTAAGTACACATCGTATTATTTTTAAATACTTTTAGAACATAAAACTTATAAGTATGCGACGTCTAGCCGGTATTGCTTTAATTTGTCCAACACCGTTAAAATATTTGAGGAGCAATTAATTAGCCACATTTTTGTGGATATGCATGAATAATTTAGCTAGATTTTACTCTATCGTATTAATTTAATACGCGTCATAATGTTCCCAAGAAGTTCATATTAATATCAAATGAGATTTTGAAGGCTATACTGACATTTTACCAATGATAGTGAGCGTTCGTAGAATGCGTTTATGGGCGCACGATTAATAATACGAAATTCGGCATGGAAAACACAAACACGTCGAACGCACCTTCAATATTAATTAGAGGCACAAAAGAAACTTTTAATTCTAGAATGTCTCTGCATGTGTAAGTATGCGAGTGTAGACTTTCACGGTCAGGTTCATTGCCACTGATATTTTTTAATTATAAATTGTGCGCCTACTTCCGTTTTTGGGCGAGCTTTTATTATTGATAGCCAGTGATAAGAGACGGAAGAAAGTGAATTTTATGAATGGGGTCAAGGTGCTTAATGGCACGTCTCGACACCTGAAATATATCTATATGATTTCACTAACTTTTACTTCGGTATTTACATTTTATGACATTTCTATATACAACAACCTTCACCCAACCCTTCGGCGGAAAAAATCTACAAGATGCTGTATGGAGATAGTTTCACACACGAGCACCTATGTTAAATGTAGCTAATAGCAATATGGCTGGTTATGTGGGGTCGTATTTTCCACGACTTGTTTTCAAAGTGGTTACATTCTTTTATTTTTGCACTCTCGCAAATATCGCTTAGGGAATCAGGTTTAAAGCGACATTCTCTGCGTTACGAATGGTCTTAAAAAAAACATAGAAGAGGCTCAATAGGGTTAAAAATTCCACGAGCTTCATTTTGCATGCAAAGAAATATTAGCAACCGTTAAATGTATGTTAAGATCATACAGTGAGTTTTAATATATTCTGTGAATCGATAATACTTCTTGCAAAACTTTATATAAGGAGTACTTTTACTTTTAGGTTCATAAATATTTCATCCTACATCTCCAACGCATTATTTAATTATAAATAATATACTAACATTACTCTTTATCGGTTACCCAAATTAAACTGGATGGTTAGTCAATGCGCAATATAAGATAATTTCCGAATATGACATATGTCCTGAATGTATACAGCACAGTATAAATATAATGTATTTAAAGTTAAGCATATTAGCTATTGGAAAACATACGGATTATAGTGTTTATAGTATTTTATTAAGAATAGGTAATAGATAATAAGAACTTATCAATAAATGTGCCACACGCGAATCTAGTGCAGTAGTTAGCATGCTTAACGAACGGGCGGATTCGAATTCCTGCCCGGGTAGTATATACTATGAGCACAATATGGACCAAATAAATGGATTAAAGGTCGTTTTAGACAAGACAATTTCTTGACTCAAAAGTTAGTCAAGATGCGAGACAATCTAAATTATCTTGTATCATACAACAAATTAGTTGAAATATTGAATTGGATGGTAGATCGAATGGAAAAATATAACGCGTTTTATTTGTCAAGGACAAATTGCATTTGAGGATATATGAATTCATTTCTTAAGCAACTTTTGAGCTAAGAAATTGTTTTGTCTAAAACGACCTTAAGATAGAAATTTTTAATAAAAAATATACCACCCGTCCCAACTTATTGAAAGGGAAGCTATGTCGAACATTATTATGACCTTTTCTCCTAGTACGTGTCTATGACTTGATAAATTCAGACCAAGTTATCTTTCTAATACCCGTATTCATCAACATCTCATTAACTTTATAGGTCCCATAAACTATTGAATTCACTAATTTAAAACGTCATTGTGTCAAAAATTTCCAAAACAAATACCTTAAATAGCACTTGTGATTGGAGCTTTGATGGCACCTTTTGTTTAATTATTCAGTGTTTTCAATAGAGATAATCTAAAGTAACTACATTCCCTAAATAATGTATTTAACGTTGATATAACAACTAATACTAATACGTTCAATAGAAATTGAAAGATTTGTGGAACGTTCGTGAAGTAATATGAATAGACGAGGGTGAGAAATTAAAAAATAAAAAATATTTCTTTCAATAAATATTTTGTCCAGCTGCAAATAAATTAGCATATTTCTTTGTGATTTATTTTGATTAGATATAGAATTATAACTATTAAAGTCACATAAACCACTGTGCGTCTAATCACAACATGTGCTACACAGAAGATATTAAAATTATCCTTGGCCTAGTAGTCCTACCCGTATTAATCGCATTTTATACCTAATATCTGGTGTCACACGACATTCCGATTGAATAATTATTAAATTAAAACTTGTTTCTATTTTTTGTTTATTTTTTTATTCTCAAGAATTACATTTTAGTATCAGTATATTTATATACATTATATTCCACTTAATTGGGAAACCTTCTTATTGAAATACCCTAGCACAAACCTTAAACTCCAGATACCAATCAATACAAATTATACGAATTTGTGTAGCATATCCAGGACAACTAACCAATTAATTTGAATAATTTAATCTGATAATTAAAGCTAATGGACGAGGCAAGGGGCAGCAGTGTGCACTATTTCTAAATGATACATAAATGACAATCTTTTCTTCAATACGCCGACGTAGTGCAGTGGTTAGCACCCCCATACGGGCGCATAGAATCCGGGCACGGGTAGTCGGGACCATTTGTCGTTGGGATACAAATAATGACACTTTAGAAAATTCGAGATTCGATTTTCTGAATTAGCAAGTCCTAACACACATACACATACACTTACTCATGACAAAAGGACCTGAAGGTCGATAGCCGGTTACAGAATTGTAACAAATACTGTAACTACTACTACTACTACTACTATTATTTTCTTCAATTTACGATCTTCAATTTTTTATTGTTCTATTTTTTTTTAATTTTTTTTAAATTAATTATTTTTTATTATTATTTATTTCCACTTTTGACGCCATAGTCGCCGTTCATTAAAGATGTCTAGATTATTAGTATTTTTCAGACAAGGCGATTTCATGTTTTCTCAAAATGGGCCCACTGTGAACCTCTCTTTAAGCCTATTCACTCTGGCGGGCGAGGAGTTGCCAATGCTGGTCATAATAGGCCAGCACTCCCCTAGTATTAGATGCCTAGTGTTTACTAGAGCTGGCCAGAGGCATATTACATGGCTCTGCTGTTTCTAGTTCTTCATTGCACCCTCTATATAACGGGCTGTTGGACCATAAGATACACGAGAAATCGAAATCGATTTTATATGTGAAAAGGAGCGTCTTATGGTCCTAAATATATGGTATCTAGCAGTATGAAACTTTTTTCTATTTTATCAATATTTCACCAATATATTTTAGCATATTCAGGATAATTGCGTCAATTTAAACAAAAGTAAATTTTAAAAATCTTTAACCAAATTAGTTCAATTATTTGATGAAATTACTGGTTATGTTTGTTTTTCGTGTATACTACTGTTCTTGAACATACCACTCTTGTCGTTCAACGATCTTTTATCCTAAATTTTCTATTTTTATTGACGTGCATTTTTTACGATCTAGAGCAACTCCATTAAATGCTTCTTAAGAGAAATTCTATCCTATAAATAGACTAATAGAAATGTCTACGCAATAATGGTGTGAAATTGAATGAAACCGAGATGAGCATAGAAATTTTAATTACAAAATTTTAAAATAGATATAGATTCCTACCATATGTATGTATATATTATTATTATTTGTTAGTATTGAAATATTTAATTTGATTTTATTTATTAAGAAATATCTTATTGAAACATATAAGCATATAAATTAAATCGTAATCATTGTTGTTTTACTCTGTTATAAGATATTAATAATATAATTAGTACATTTGTACTTGTCTGTTACTACTGAAACCTTGAATTTCTATTAAGAGGAATTTCTTGCATTCAAGTTTAAAATGACTTTATAAATAGGAACTAAAACAACTTTATGAATCTATAATTCAGTACAAAAATAATATCTAGTTAATATAACCCCACGTAACTAGTGCGTGCATTTTGATGCGACTTATTTTAAATAGTGTGAGGTTTCCTATGTTTATTATAACTATTTCTGCTTCATAATATCACCTAAGTATTATAAATTGATTTCATTTATTACATTAAAATTGCTATTCAAAATCCTTCTGCCATTTCTATGTCCATCATTATGTTAAGGGATCTTTAATTGCTTTAATCTTCATTCTTGAATTATATTTTCTAGGAAACCCTCTAATCTATATAATTTATACCCAAAAATTTCTCAAATAATTTATCATTTCCCAAAAAAATCTACATTTTCTCTACAGTCCTCTTCATCTAACATGTGTGTGTGTGGAATCTTCCGCGATTCCTCTTCGATTTCTGTGTAGGTTCCGTTGCAAGCCGAGTCGTTTCTCTGCCAAGGGTTGAGAAAACATTCGACTGTTACTCTCACCAGACAGAATACAATAATTAAATTATTTTATTATTGTATTCTGTCAGGGTTTCATTTTAAGTTCTCTTAGCCTGATTGAACAGCTTTCTTGTGTTGTCCATAGATCAGAGAGCCCCTTATTTCACCATGGAACATTCCTGCAGTTCTATCTTATAATTTCTAGACAACTTGACTCAAATATTGAAATTATTGTATTTCTAACGCTATTAGTCGATAATTCTAGCTCCACTATGTTTCTGTCCTTACCCGGATTTATTGCTAGTCCTTGGCACAGGTCTCATGGACAGTTCCTTGAATTCCTAAATATCTGGGGTTAGTGTTCGTCCATTTGATTTCAAATATAGGCTCAAACAATGAGGGTTCGACTGATACATACCAATTGCTCACCATGGTTACTGGTTTCATAGTCCCAATGGTTAAGTGAATCACGATGTTACGAAGGTGGGTTTGTTATCGCGGTTGAAACTAGCTAGCTTATTTTGTAATAAATTATCTAAGAGATACTCACACGTTTGTTGACGTCACTGTTTCCCCACACAGAGTGGTGCGAATATACTTCGCATCCGATAATTATATATAATTTCGGATTTGTTCTTCCAATTGTCAGTGAAGGACCGGGCTGGACAGTGTCAGTGAAGGACCGGGCTAGACATATGGGAGGTATGCAGATCCTAGGAAGAATTCCGTCTGTGTTCCCTCTTTATGTACTGGTCTCACCTTCACCGCTACCCTATAGTTTAAATTCCACATGGGTAGTAGTTTGAATCGTTTTGTTTTGCAAGGATATAGCTTCTTGGGTTATTGGTATGAGCATTATATAGTGTCCTACCTTTTCCCAGTCGGAGTGGATTTTGCCCCTTGCATATCCAAGGTTCCTAAATGAAGAGTAGTCGAGGCTGCTTTGCAATGGTGTATATTTACCTGGAGTATCTTCATAGTTAGTTATTTCTAATCCTATCCTTCATAACCATTGACCCCCCTCTTCAGTGCCGTCGGCACATATAATTCCCACACTGAAACGTTTTGGGGGGTGGGGTGTGATATCTAGGCTCCCTTTTGTGGAGGTTCTACTAGACTGCGCCCTCTTAGAGGTTACTCTCCAGGTCCATCCGCCTCGACGTGTATCGATCTACAGCCCCTATCATACGATTTGATTGAGGTTCCATGGTTGGCCCCACTTCCATGACTTCTCTATCTTCATTGCCGAATAACTTGAAAGTTATCCGAAAAAAATCAGCAGCGGCTAGCAGCTTATCCCCTTGAGTTTATCCCAAGAAAATTCGTCTATAGTGATGACCACTAGCTGACCTCTAGGATCCGACTTGCTATGGACCACCTTCCATGTAACCGTCGTTGTTTCGGCATTTTGGACTATTAGTCTACGAAGAAGCATCGCCGGTTTTATTGCTGGCTCCAGGATATCATGGTCCTTAATTTCTTGGATATCAAGCTCTCCTTTGAGAATTTGTACTTTCCATGGTTGTCCCTCTGTCATCACCTGTGTCAGCCAACGTTTGGTGTATCCAGCCCTGACTGAAACTCCACTTCATTTAGAGACGACTCCGGATAGTTCGCGGGCAGTAGTGCCATCTTAATATACAATGTTGCGTTACAATGTTGCCCTACGAAGAGGAAGATTATGTGCAGCCAATAATAGTTCTGGACTTATGTCGTTTGGTGGTGTCCCTTGACCAATGGTATACCCACTCCCGCTTAGACGCCCTGTGACCTCCAGCCTCTGAAGAGGAATTAGTGCCCCAGCTGCCTATTTCTAGCACAGGTCGAGGCCTGTTTTCGTGATTGTCCCACGGTTATCCGTTGTTCGCGTATTTATAATTGGTCCCGTTTCTAGTACGCAAGATCTAAACGTTAACCCCCACAGAGTCCGAGATATGGATGCAAGGCTAGAGAGGTACGAGAGGTCACCAGGTGTCTTGTTCACTAAACTGCTCTCCCAATGCACGCAGCCCTAGTGACCACTTACAACACAACTTAGAGGAAATTGGTCAACGGGTACGGTTTTGCTTGCCACAACATGAGTTGTTGACTCGCGGGTTCACTAATGGCCTACACCAACCAGTGCTTTTTATTGCACTGGCCCTCGCCCTACCCGCCACCTAAAATAAGCACCCGGTCGGTTTTCCACACCCTTCCGGGCAATTACTACTTACTACTACTATACGTATCTGTGCTGCTCCGAGCTTCATGTCTCTTGTTCTATTTGTCGTGCAAGCCGCTTCCAATGCGCAAAATTCTACGTCCAACCGGCGCACGACCGCAAAACTTGGAACGATACAGCACACTACGGGGTGGCTAGTGATGTTAAACTAAAGCACCTCTTGTTGCTACAAGGAATGGAAGACTGGGTACTTAAGATGTACACTATGAACAGATTTGAATCGTTCAAAATGTGAATTCAGCGACGTATGCAAATAATATCATGGACTAAATATATATCAAATGAAGACTTCCTTCGAAAAGTAGGAGTAGATCAGGAACTATGTTACTATCTACTAAAGCTTATAATCGAGGGGGAAGTAGAGAGAAATAGGGGAATCGGAAAGAACAAACTGTTGAGTCTCTGAAACATCAGGACATAGAAAGTGATACGCTTTGAAGAGTTAATCAGAGCAACAGCAGACAGGAAGTCATATGCAGGAATAGTCGCCAACGTTGGATAGGAGAGGGATCTACAAAATAAATTTATAAAAGAGTAATTACTTGGGACTTCTTACATAGCAATAGAACCACAATAAACAAAACCGTAATTTCGTGGTCCAAGCTAATTCAACCGCTATATAGTTTAAGTAAGTAGATACTAAATAAAAAAATATTAAGAATCGAAAAAGTTGTCCAAGCTAATTCTACCGCTATATAGTTTAAGTAAGTAGATACTAAATTTAAAAAAAAATTAAGAATCGAAAAAGTTGACTGATTGCAGTTGTACTGAATAGATTATTAAAAAACAGTTAAAATCAAAATTTGACCATTTATTACCAACTTGGGAAACATGGGCTCTAAATCATACTCTAATCAGGTGGACGGTGGATGGGCAAGGGGGATGAATCAAGAATCATACCAACTGTATGAGGAACCTGTCTTAAGGTCGTTTTAGACAAAACAATTTCTTAGTTCAAAAGTTGTTCAAGAAATGAATTCATATATCCTCTACCATCCAATTCAATATTTCAAATAATTTGTTGTATGATACAAGATAATTTAGATTGTCTCGCATCTTGACTAACTTTTGAGTCAAGAAATTGTCTTGTCTAAAACGACCTTTATGAAATATTATAAGATCAAGAAAGCTACAGTAGTTCGGAAATCTAGAGAAAAAGATAACGAAAGAACAGTGTGGGAATATTAGCAGTTTTGGATTTGAATAAAGAATGGCCTTCGAGTTATCAGAAAAAATTCGCCAAAAGTATAGTAGAGTGGTAGAAAATAAATAAGCAATATCCCTATAAAGTCCGTAATAGGCATTAATTATCATCTTCTTCTTCAAAGGCCTTCTCCGCTTCGGAGGTAGGCGAATATCACCGCTATGCGAAGTTTTGAGATGGCTACTCTAAACTGTTGGTTCATATTACAACTGAGCCATTCTCGCAGGATTTTTAAACATGAGTAGTGTCTTCTTTCAACAGTTATTCTACCCTGTATCTTTTCCTGTATTATTATTTTGAGTAAGTGGTATTTTTCTCCTCTTCTGATGTCTCCTAGATATTGTAGTTTTCGCGTTTTGATATAAATTAAGATTTCGTTTTTCATTCTTATTATTAATTCTGTATTAGATACCCGACCCATCATTGGTATTCGTAGTATTCTTCTTCCATAATTCAAAAGCCTGTAGACGTGCAATTTCTGATTTTTTTTTTATTGTTTATGTATATGAGCCTGTGAGAATGAAAGTGGCGTCACATTTGAATTGTTTTGAAAAGATTTTGTGTTTGGTATTTATGTAAATAGACGTGTGTTGTTACTGACTTGAAATAAATTTATTCGTAAATAGAAATGTAACTGCGTACGTCGATTTACATAAATACCATATGGTAGGTGTCTCCCAGTTTTTGTGGAGAGTATAAACACGATTCGGTACATTCAAACAGTTTGCAGCCATTTTATTTTGTAGTGTCATATGCATTTTCTTTTAAATGGTAGTATATTTATTTAAATTATTTGTAGAGGGTGAAAAATACCAATAAAAGCTTTATATAAGCTCAAAATGTATTATAAATTTAATTTAATTACCCCACAGTAACAATATTATTATGATAATAATAGATTTATGGTAAGTTTTAGAACCTGTCATATTGCATTACAATCTCCACCTCGCCTATTTAAAATAATACTGTATGTGGACAAACAAAGATTATTTAATAATAAATTTAAATCTGCATTATGTATGCATAGTACAGTATAAGCTTAAAAAAAACGTTATGAATAATTTGATATTAATTTTATTATATAATTAATAATTACCTTCAGTACTCAATTGTGAATATACAGCATAACTTAATTTTATATAAAAGTATATTTAAATATGCCTTCATGTATTAAACCATATTGTAACTACTTCTCATGCCGCTCATAACACACAGTAGAATAATAAACAGTTCCGAGAAATAACGGTAATATTATTACGACACATCAGAAATACATATTTCGCTATAAAGGATGTGTAAAGAAAAAGATAATACAGTATTTTATATATTTTGCAGTAAACCGTAACAAGCATATATTATTTAGTAATTAACTTTAACACTGTTATAAATTCCAACTTTTTAGGATAAAAGCTACGGACGAAATCCTTTTAGTAAAATAACATGAGTTATGACGTCTTTAGCGAAAATTTAGTGAAGTACACATTAATACATATATACAGAGGAATATGGTATAGGAAGGATGAAATTATAGCTGTTTTAAGTGATAATTTTAATTTCTTTCGAAAGTATTCGGGTCGCTAGATTTAAAGAAAACAGAAAAAAATATAAAAATATTATATATAAACAAATGTATATTATTTTCTTTAAATAAAGATGTTATTCTCTCCTTCTGTAGGATATATATTATATATATATATATATATATACGTAACGAAGGTACTTGTCAATATTAAATTATAATTATGGAATCTATTTAATCATTTGTAGATCACTAAATACAACTAATATAGTTTAATTGCTATTAATTAAAAGGAACAAATACATTTCGTAAGATTTCTACAGTATAATAAGAGTAGGTCAAGAAATCTGTATAATTAGGTTATTTTATCAAACACAAAATTTCTCTATGAAAAAAACGTATACCATAATAATATCATCTCATTGCTATTTAAGTATAACTAATGAAAATAAAAACAAGAAGGCCATCGAGCATCACAAATTCTCATTTACTTCCTACAACAAAAATATTCATCAAACACATAATTAAACAGTGTGAAGAATGTCGTAAATAAATATATTCCAAGGTCGGTACAACAAGAAGAAAAAATGGCTACACTTGAACATTCACTAATATCACTGTCGCAGATCTTTAATTTGCACACGATGCCTCCAAGTATTGACTTCTCAGGATGGCTACGAGGAACATGCTGCCGTCCTGTAACTTATGCAGGAATGCATCTACGCTACGGCATTTATAATAAGCACCAGCCGTTGCGGAATAAATTAATACAAATAAAATAAATAGAATCACCTACTCGTAATTAATATTGCCTTACAGATATTTGTAATAACAATTAATGTTATTCATGCCGAGCGAGGTGTGTCCGCGCGGATACTGCAGAATAATGGAGATGTTAAGAAACACGATGCTCTAACCTACGAAAGCTTCATTGTCCTCGCCGTTCTTTCCCCTAAAAGGTCACGTCTCTTCTGCATTGTTTTAACATTCTGTAAGTGTCAACCACGAACCTTACATAACGCATCTCCATGTGATTAAAATGCCATCGCATTACATATACAATAAATTTCTGTGGGTGCCATTCAATTTGTCTGCAATTACATGCAGTTGGTTTCTTCATGGATTAGTCATTGACAAATTAAACGTTGCTCAATGCGGTAATATGCTGGAATAACAATTAATTATGGTAATCCCGGTTCCGATTTCCAATACATTTACCTGACTAAATCGTATAAATTTAATTTTGATTAGTTTGTACTGAATAGAAAGAATCAATATTTACCGTATATACATTCAAAAATTAATCAATTCGTGTTTCTATCACAGCCTTGTACTGAATAGTTATTTAATTACGGTATTTCTCGGACTATAAAACGCACCGGATGATACTACGCATCTCAAATTAAGAAGGCACCTTCGTCAATAATACTGGTATTCCTAGTAGAGTCAGTATTTGCTTCAAAACTCCTTTTATATTTATCAAGTAATCAATTATCTCGATAAACATCAGTATTATCTTCATTGCATCATTACTATACCTTACAACATCAGTAATACTGTCAATATTTTAGAATCATGAACATTCTATACATGTTATTGTACAGAAATACTGTCAATATTCTAATATATTGTATTACTGATTGTGTAAGGTGCCTTTATGAGACGATTTGATATTGTAAAAATATTATATTCATAGGAAAAGGAAATTTCTTAATTGCCATAATTACTTATACCACTAATTAAACATAAAAATGGAAATATTAAGCGGGTAAACCTGAATTATAGAATGTTTTGATAAAATGAAGCAAAAGGTTTATCTGCTTCATCATGTCCACAATATATTATAGATTTATTTTAATTACCCTACAAACGTTACACCTCCTCAATTAAGAACATGTATACCACTAATATTAGTGATAATTACCGCATTAAGGGTTATTGGTGGCTTAAAAGGAAAGCTATATGGATGCCTACAATTGCAAATATTTACGTTGTATATAGCCTTTCACATAAATTACGTTTGTGCATGGACATTTTCCAAAATCACCACGTAAAATGTGCAAATATTGATACTGCAGAAGCTTTAAAATATGTATAACCAAGCGATTTTCAATAGCTTTAAGATAAATTGCTTGCAATAGAAATTATAAAATTTAATTATTGTAGAATGTTTTTATAAATCACGAGGTATAAATCGATTTAAAATATGCATAAAAATATAAATATGTTTATGCTGAAATTAAATAAGACTATATTTTTATTTGTCATTATATTGAGATTTGTTCAACTTTGTATAACATTTTATTGCTTAATGCATAACTGAAATCAATCATTTATTTAATTGGTTATTACACTCAATTACAAACATCTCCTCATTTATTTCCGGAGATGTGAATAATAAACACAGCAATAAACGTGTAGCGGTAATAAAATAGTACATTAATAAAATGTGTTTGAATAAAGTATTATTGAAATGTTATTGGTAATTGTATTATTCCGTTGCGAAATGTGTACGGTTCATTGCTTTTATAGGCTAAATATATTATATAACCTATATTCTTAAGCTCAAACATAATAAATATTGTTAAGAAAGACCGCTACGCGGAATCATGCGGCGCAGACATTAAAGTATTGCGACAAACTCGAATTTCGTGTAAATGATGACATTTAAAAGTCAAAAGATCATCTGCAAATCGGAGAAAAATGAGCCGGCCTTCAGCACATTCAGTCAGGTACATACAATAGAAGACGGGTAATGATTCAAGATGTATAAAAATTATATATACAGGTGTTGGTATTAAATAGCAATAGGAAATAAACATGTTTTTGGACTACCTCCCACAGTTCAATATTTACTCAATGCCCCCTGACAGCAGTGATTGGTTTAAAACTTGAATTTAAAAGTGAAGTACCTACTAACTATGACTATTTTAAACAGCAAATGACAGATAAACGAACGAGTTTTCTTGATTTTTTTAAGTTTGTTCATTATTTTAATTCAATGTCCCCCAAATCTATATAGGCTTTTAGAGTGTGAGTTTTATTCTTTTGTTTTTATGGCAATAAAAGGTTTTATTATAACAATCATTATTTAATAAGTCACAAATCACTCTAGCAGCTAATGTCCCCTTGAAACATTCCAGGATCCTGGGGGGCGGTATCACCCACTTCGGGAATCATTGATTTAGGCATTATTTGTATTTTTCTAGACTTCAAAAAAACTCAAATATGGCTGTAAGATTTTACCGCCGACGTAGACAGAAGCTCAGAGGAATCACCCGATATTTACCTTAACTTCACAGGCGACCGGTAAACTGTTCGCTGTTCCCCACAGCAAAGGTACAAACCTCGTTGGGGGCGAAATTTCACCTTTCACAGTTTTTCAAAGGGTTTCTGTGAAATAAAGGTAAATACCGGGAAATTACATTCCTCTGAGTTTAAATTTCGGTGAAAAATATTTTTCAGTGATAACTAATTAACACTCTTTTTCAGTAAGCTATAAAACGGGTTCCTTCCTAGAAAATAACTATGTATGTACAGTTTTGTATCTTCTTCTTCTTATGCATATATCGATTAATGTATGTTAGCGACAATATCATTAATCTCTTCGCGATTCCTGGCTGTATGAACAAAACTTCCTATGGTTATTAATTCCGTCCATTAATCTATCTTACTCAGCCACAACATCTTTTTTGTTCACCTGTTTTTCCTTCAATGTTACCTACAATAATATGTTGTAGTGTATCATACTTCTGATTTCGTATAACATATCCAGTATATGCAGTATTCCTTCTTTTTATAACAGTCGAAAATACAGCTTACTTGTCGCAGGATTTATTCTTGCGGTCCACGAGATCCTGAGCATTCTGCGGCAGAGCCACAACTCAAAGGCTTCTATGTTGCTCATTGATGCAACATTCATCATCCATCCTTCCCTACGGAGGAGCACGGACCATATGCAGCATCTTACAAATCTTATTCTAAGGTTGTGATCTTGTTCGGTGTTGTTAAGGACCCTTTTGAATTTTATGAATGCATTCTGAGCATTTTCAATTATGCGTCTAACCCACTCTTCCGTGAGCCATGTTCCCAGATAATTTAATTTACTAACTTGTTCTTGTTTCCAAACGTCACCACGTCCTTTGCAGACTGATGTTCAGGTCTCGGGATATAACCATTAAATTTGTTTTCGCAATATGTATGTTCTGTCTGTTGACTCTGAGTATCTTGTACACGTGTTCTTGGAAGTGTAAGTTATCAGCGATCAGTATTGTGTTGTCTGCATATCGAAAATTGCTTATCCATAAACAGTTTTGAAGTATTCTTCTAGTTCAGTGAGTGCCATCCTTCATACATGTTACCTTCGCGTCAATGTCACTGATGAGCAGGGTGCAGGGATGGACGGTCCTAAATGAGGAGTCACTTAGTGACCGCAAACACATAAGTTACAAGATAGAAGTTAGAAGATGCAGTAGTCACAAAATGAAAACCGTCCATTGCCCCCGCAGATCACGGCCCACCTCGTGAGAGGATATGGAGCTGCTGATCACTGCGCGTGAGGGCGTCACCTACCTGCAAGCAGACGACCCTGACGCGATGACCGAGGATATGGATCGCCAACTTCAGGAGGTGTGCAATGAAGAAAATAACCGATCGCCCGCCTGGGCCAGAGGCCACAGTACCTGGAGAACGGGTAATCCTTCGCGGAGGACATTGTACTAGTCGTCCGCGGAAAGGACTTCGCTGAGACCTTGACCAAAACCATCGCAGCTAGAAAGGATGAAGGCCTGGATGGCGCCATCCAAAACAGAAGTTGCCCTCCTCTAGTCCAAGAGAAAAGGCGTCCAGGCCGTCGCCGAGGTCCGTATGCTAGGGGAAGCTTCAAGATCACGAGGCAACTGAAGTACGTTGACATCCTAGTAGAGAAACGGACACTTACTTACCTGAGAATCAAGAAAGGGATAGGTACAAAAAACGGCGAAGGTGAAGGCCTGGACCCAGACATAGACAAGGTGGAAAAACAGATGGGACACGACGACTAACGCGACGTAGACGAAACAGCTTTTCTCCCAAGTGGAGCCACTGATGGTAAGGAGCCACGGGCAGATAGAGCACGGGTTGACGCAGGTGCTCACGACGCACGGCATTTTTCAGTCCTACCTGTTCCGCATCGGCAACTGTCCTTTTGGCCAATGTCCAATTGTTTGAGGACATTCATGAGTTTGTGATGCCGATCTTGATCTCACGGGTTGTATCGCTTCAATTTTCAATTGGTTTATTTGATTCCAGTACATGATTTCTATGCATCAAATGTCCTTTTGGCCAATGTCCAATTGTTTGAGGACATTCATGAGTTTGTGATGCCATTTCGTAGTCTATGACACATAGGAACACGGATTTTCTCGGGCCGTAGCAATTTTGCACTAGAACTTGAGTTACAACAATTGCCCCTGTTTGAATCCAAATTGGGTGTCCCCAATTATACTTTCGCATTTTCTATATATGAGGGCAGCGTATCGCTGGGGTTAAGCCATCGGAGTTCGTTAGTTCAAATCTCACAAGCGAATTTTTCATCTTGTACTCCACTCCCCAACTAGCCTGGCCAGCGTAGGGTTTCACTGCTAACGTCCTTTTCTGATCCGGAGTAGATATTCTCATGTAAACCTACTCCCAAAGTTCGGAAACCACGTTAAACTATAGTTTCACCGGTAGTGTCAGTTACAAGCACTATAGGCAGAGGAGACCAATACGTCTGCAGTAGCATGAAATAAGTCGATACATTTACTATATATCCTTTGGTGAATTATTTTAAGGAACAGCTTTAAAGTGTGACTGATAAGGATAATGAGTCTGTAGTTTTCACTTCACACTTTTTGGCGTTTTCCTTTCTAGGCATATGCACGTTGGTGAGAACTAATGGGGAGGTCAGTTCCCATCCAGTGGCTCTCAACAATGGTGTCCATCCACTTGGTTGAAGATTTGTTGCAATACGGCAATACCGATTTATCCAGGCGGTTAAGTATTTTCGAAGGAACTTTAACTGTTGTTTTATTGTTCTTTGCTGCTTTTATGGATTTTTCAATTTTGCCTTTACTAATTGACGGGTCCGTCAGGTTGTTACTGGTCTCTGTGTTGTCTAGGCTTGGGTCTGCAAAGAGATTCTTACTATACCCTTACCACATTATCTTTTATTCTTCAGTATCTAGAACTACTACCTTCTTCTGATTCGCTAGCATGAAGAAGTTAGAAAAACTCAAGCTGTTTCCTTTAGTTTCCTGTGTAGGCTGAAGTCATCGTGTAAAATCGGTAGTTGTTCGATTTCTCCACATTCCCATGCATGCCAGTCGTTCTTCGTTTTCCATATGTTGGTTCTTATTATTATCTGAATATTTTTTAGTTTCGTGAGGCGCAAACTCAAGAAAACAGGCGGTGGCTTTGTTCTTGAGTTTGCGCCTTTCGTACATTAATAACAGGATTTCTTACGCCTTCCATGTTTGTTTTCGACCTTTTGTTTTGAAACCATTTTATTTCTGTTTATCATGATACCTGTAATTTTGTCCCATAGACCGGTTATGTCTTTTTCTTCGATGTTTGACTTCCAATTTTCGGCTGATATCGGTTATTACTGCTGTTCTTATTTGTGCGTCTTTGAGTTTCTCAAGAAATACCCAACGTTAAGAAGACGATCTGACTGGCTTTGAGAGTTTGATTCTGACATCTGCTACGAATAGTGTATGATGTGATTGGATGTCCTCGATTAGGTATGTACATGCCTTCGTAATGATTGTGTTACTCAGTATGAAATCTATATGATTTCGGATTATAGTACGCGTTAGGTCTGTTGGGGCTCCCCATGCACACAGTCGCCGGGCTGGTAGTCAAAACCAGATGATGCTGACCTTCATATCTTCTTCTTGGCTGAACTGTAAGAGCCGATCTCCTCTTACATTTTGTATTCTTCGTCAAAATCGGTCCACTAGGTCTTCGAACATTTTCCCAGTTTTACACTAAAGTCCCCATGATTGTATTTGTCCTGTTTTTTCTCGAGATTTCTGACTAGTTTTTTTTTTACGAAAAACTGCTCCATCTCTTCATATGCTAATTTTGCCCTTGGGGCATAAGCCTATATATTGTTGATATTTACAGGCTTGGCATTTATTTTTGTTAGTGCTACTATGCCAATAGAAGGAAAAAAACTGGTGACCTGTGACTAGATGGTTAGATATAAGAATTCTAACTGTGGTTCCAATAGTAGTGCTAGGCAGGTATGGACTCACTTTTTGAACTTGGATTTTTTAAAGGTTTTTTTAGCCGAAAACTATAATCCGAATTTTGAAAACCATATCTCTGCTATGCCTAGTATATCTATGTTCATCCTCCTTATTCCCTGACTTAGATTTGCTAGCTTTCCTTCTTCGTACAAGCTTCGTAGATTCCAGGTCTCCAAGTTGATTTTCTTTCGTTGTTGATTCTTATAGCTTCTTTCAAAACCGTTCATCCGGATATCCGATTAGGGGACTATTTACTCCGGAACATTTTGTGCTAAATGTAGTTCTCACATTATTTTCTTGGGAAAATAATGAAGCTGGTGTCCCGTTACCCGTTGTTTTGTAGTACTTGTATGTATAGTGTATAATATTGTTGGATTTGGTTTTGCATTTTTTTTACCCGTAGTTAATATGCTCAGCAGCTGCTTGTGGTTATATGCTAGCTCTGAGGATAAGTTGTTGTAATCGCAGATAAAGATCATCAGAAGAAATTCAAAAATTCAATTTCAACAGCCGATTATCACTAGTAAAATTGGTTTGTTTGCAAAAGTGCACTGATTCTTCCATGCTTCAATAGGACTCCACATATTTCCAACCATATCTTGGGTTTTATTTTGGTTATTTTTTCTTTTTACACAGACTGTTTTACTTCATATAGTGTTTCTCAAAATCTTCAACACTGCTCTTGCAGGATGCACAATAAAATATTATTACGTTTAGTGTATATGGGTCTGCATTAATTTTCATTATAGCAACTCTATCAGATATGAATATAAAACCAAGTAATGCATTCTCCACTTCTTTATTCATAATTACTGCGAGGAAATTCCGATGTTTTATAGCATAAAAGATTTGATGTTCCTATAATTTTCACTTTACATTCTAATACGTATCATTAATGCTTACTATTTATTTAGATAGTTATATCATTTTTATATTATTACTAGGTGAAATTCCCATCGTCCGACGGCGTATGATGATCAACTATCTCGCCAACTCATCTGTATCATTTCTATACTTTTCCTCTCAAAATATTATCAAACGTTGTTTGTGCGCCCTGCTTCTTATTCTTTTATAACTATACAGTTACAACTTCTAAGAGAACAATAGACGCAACATACGTGTTGTGCTTGTTTCCATTTGAAGAACAAAACCGTCAGTAATAAGAATATTTGTCACGCCATTCACTGACAGTACAAGTCATAAATGACAGGTCGGCTGGCTTCATGACATTTTTTTCATTTTTATATTATAGTGACATTAATTATGTTTTTGTTATGTTTTTGTTATATTACTATTATTATTTATTGATTGATTTTATTATGTATTTAAAAAATATAATGGAAAAGTATGACAAGAACATTGACATGACATTGTTTATTGATTGAATTTATTATGTATTTAAAAAAAATAAAGCAATAACATGACAAGAAGCTAGAAAGTTGAAAGCGGATAGGAAAGAGTGATGATTTTGTTATATTACTATTATTGTTTATTGATTGAATTTATTATGTATTTATAAAAATAAAGCAAAAACATGACAAGAAGCAAGAAAGTTGAAAGCGGATAGGAAAGAGTGATGTTTTTGTTATATTACTATTATTGTTTATTGATTGATTTTATTATGTATTTAAAAAATATAATGGAAAAGTATGACAAGAACATTGACAAGACATTGTTTATGAAAAACATAACAAGAAGAAAGAAAGTTGAAAGCGGATAGGAAAGAGTGGATTAAATTATAAACAATGAAGATAGAGATAAACTGAAACAAATCAACCTCGATACCTCATCGGGTAAAAGAAGATACGATTAAGAAGAAAAACTATTGTATTGTATTTTTAATTAAAATATTCCTGCAATAATGTATGTATACTTATCCTATATTATACTGTATAATAATTATATTTTATTATGCATTTTACTATGCGGTATTTAAGTAAAACATTTAACTATCTATCTATAATTCAAATAAAATATATGTATGTTGAAAAAGTCATATAGCAAATCTGTATTTGTATAAAGTGAGTTCATAGAGACATAAAATAGAATCAATTGAAACAAGGTTTATTTTAGACACGTTGTATTTTAGTCACTTTTGCTTCAAATTCGCTTCAATTAAAAACACTAAATTAACTTTAATAATCAACCGAATCGTTGCATCCTGCTTTATATATATTCAGTCAAACTATATGAATAAATTCCAAAACTTTCAAAGCTTTCTCTTAAAGGAAGTCATATTTAAATCTAATTTGCTCACAACCAAAATTTTCGCATTACGTAAATCACAAATTAGCGAATGGCGATAATTACCATCGTCCAGGCAGGAATGTGCGCCACACAAAGAATGTACTAATTAGTTTAAAATATCAGTTTTACTTTAATCTATTGAAACAAATCAAATCAATCGCCAAGACATTCGATAAATTCAAATCGGCTCTTTTGCATTATAGAAAGTCTAAGCCGCAAGAAATGTCAAGGAAGGTTTCATGCATTCATCATTGTGCATGTTCCGCACATTTGCTAGAAGTTTTATCGCATTTTTCTTTGCTTAATATGTTTTAAATCTCAAGGTGAACTGGGCAAGCCTCAAAGCGGGGCATAAGCGACATCTTGTGGATGTGAAAAATATTCATGTAGTTTTTTTAATATAACAAACCTACTTCCCTGTTATTGTATTTTTTTACGATTGTGGATAGTTGATTTATGGGACGAGTGTGGTTTCTTCAGTGGGGAAATACTGCTTTATGTATGGTTTTTGTTAAAAATATTTGAATTTGTGGTGGGAGGGAGGTTTGTTAATATTAATATATATAGAAAAGCCTATCTGGAGATGTAGTTTTTCATCATATAAGTAGAGTCACCTATCGAGCAACAAGTCAGTTGTTTGTTGACCGCGAAGTCAGAACGCGGGTGAAAGTGAATTTCAGGGAAAATATTTAAGAATTGCAACGCGATTGGTCGCGGGTAAATTAAGTGGCGCTTGCGCATTTCTTGAAAACCATTTGATATAAATATAAAGGATCTCGCCCGCCACTTCTTGGCTAGTGCTCGAAGCTTCAGCATGGCTAACAAAACCCTTTGGCTGTGTTGTTTTTTGTTACTTGGGCTTGGTGAGTTTTTATTTTTATTAATTCTATCGAATAATTAATTTACACGTGTTTACAGTTATTATTACAGCGATTCAATCGGAAACGCCTTTGTAAATATTATAAATTTAAATGTAATTATTTTTATGGACGCGCCCTCATTAATAATTCATCCAGTAACGCGCGTCTTTAGTTATTCCTAACGCAACGCGCTTTGTTTGAATATTCTATTGTGATGCTCCTTAGAAATAGCGAATCAATTACAGTTAGGTTCATTTATCTTTGATATTTGTATTTTATGTACAAAAGCTTTTACTGTTTAGTAATTATCAAGGTTTGTTTCTTTGTCGGCGCGTGGTTGATTTATTTGTAGAAACGCAAGGTTTACTTTTTATTAAATCAGATTTACTCGGTAAAAGTCTGCAGTACAAGTTTCGGTTTTAACTTTCCTTTTCATTTAAAGAACTCGTTCCATGCAAGGTTACTAAGGAGTGAAATATCTCCCACATTACCACTGCCGTATGATTATTAAATGCAACACGCCCATCTTTAAAGAATTTACATAATTTATTATTGCGCACGGTTATATAAATTTTAATTAGGAAATGCATACGCTGAAGTAATATTTTTACCGTTATAATACGCATAAATTAGTTTTAATTCAGTTGCTGCAATGACATTAAGTTTAAGATGGTTGTATTTAAAGACGTAATTTGCTGCGGTATAATAGCCTGCAGATTTCCATTATTAACTGTAATTAAGGAAGTACTCTTCGGGTTATTCAACAAAACATAACTTTCAACACGCCGGCTGGTAATTTTCAAAATAAAACTAAACAAAAATCTCACTAGAGGGTATTTATGATAATGTCTAATGTATGCGTTCTTACATAAACGAACGCTTTTAGAAACTCGTTTGAGTATTGTAACTTTCGATTGACCCAAATTACGAGGCATTTATTGGCGATAATAATGAAAACTGTCTAACCGGTTAATCTTATGATCCGCAGCGTTTGCCCAGGATGATGATGTAGAAGGCGATCCAACTGCAGAGGAACTCTGCGAAAACAGGCCCGCTGATGAATATTTCAGGTTGTCAACCGATGGCGACTGCAGAGATGTTGTCAGGTAAAAAAACAATAAAATTAGAACAATATTCAAATACTAAATAAAATAATTTTGAATTATATAGGTATCAATTTTCAGGCAATTTACTAAGTAATTAGAATTATTATAATAACAATGTATTATTATTTCAATTAATTTTTTTTGTAATTAGGTGCGATAAAAATTCTGAGAATGGCGGAGTAACACGTTTAGCTTCAGTTCGATGTCCAGCTGGTCTGGCGTTCGACATTGATCGTCAAACGTGCGACTGGAAAACAAACGTTAAAAATTGCGATAGTTTAGAGAGTAAGTCAATATAAGGAATAGTGCCCGATATCTAAACTGTGCGCAGATGTTTACACCATTCACTGCTAATGATGTGAAATCAATCAATCAATTTCTTTAGTTAAAATTACTTGAACATCCCAGTTAGATATCCGCAGTATTTCTTGGTCATTGAAGCAGATAATTAAGCGTATTGTTTTAATCCCAGGTGTACTAAATCCGGTCTAAAACAAATCACTTGTCCCAGTGGATTGGCTTTTGACATCGATAAACAAACTTGTGACTGGAAGGGTAAAGTCACGACCTGTGACAAACTTGAGAGTAAGTCGCACTCAAAAAAATCGTTTCAGTGCGGTGACGGAAGCGTAGACAATTTCAATTTGGTTTCGGGACTGAAACAATATTAAAATAATGGATTCAAAAGAGAAGCGCAATGTAAAAACGAGTAGAAAGTAGATTCACTTTACCCTAATAAAGAAATTTCACTATCTCCTAACGCTTCTTCAAGTTACTAAACAGCTGTTTATAATAAAACATTGCTTAATAATTTTATTGGTGTTGGCACTAATATATTACTAATTAATCGCCTACCACACTACACTTAACGTAATAACCCACACCACACCAACATATGTGTTTTCTTTAAATTAGACTCTTAATGTTTGTTTCTTTTACTATTCTTTATAAAAACCTATTTTCCTCAAAATGTATTAATCTTTATAAATCATAGTTTCTACATTCATAACAGATATGTGTATAATTACTTCTTGTTTGTAACTAAACGACTTCTTCCTCTTATTTTGTAAATACAATCTACTTTCTATATAAAAAAAACAAAATGGAATACCAAATACGAAAACACGTGTATATAAAACAACAAAGCCATCCACACTTGCTCGCTTCAATTTATATCTATTTCACAATTAATAACACATAATTTAATCAATTTAGAACCGCGCAAAATATTGCCCATCTTCAAAACGGACGAACCTGTCTGCCCTGAGGGTAAGTTATCTTGTGGAAACGGCGAATGTCTCGACAAGGATCTATTCTGTAACGGAAAACCCGACTGCAAAGATGAGTCCGATGAAAACTCCTGCAGTAAGTCATACAATCCAATGCAACTAGTAAACAAATCATTAATAATTTAAATTCACAGCTGTTGAAACCGACCCCAACCGTGCCCCAGACTGTGATCAAACCCAATGTGTCCTCCCCGACTGCTTCTGTTCCGCTGACGGCACGAGAATCCCCGGCAACTTAGAACCCGCAAACGTACCCCAGATGATCACCCTCTCATTCAACGGAGCCGTTAACATCGACAACATTGATTTGTACGAAGACATCTTCAGCGGAACCCGCGCCAACCCCAACGGTTGCCAAATCCGCGGCACATTCTTCGTGAACCACAAATACACCAACTACTCCGCCGTACAAGACTTGCACAGACGCGGCCATGAAATCGCCGTCTTCTCCCTAACCCACAAAGACGACCCCAACTACTGGTCTGGAGGATCATACGATGACTGGTTAGCTGAAATGGCTGGTGCCCGTTTAATCGCAGAACGTTTCGCTAACATCACCGATGGCTCCATCATCGGCGTCCGTGCCCCATACCTCCGTGTCGGCGGCAACAAACAATTCGAAATGATGAGCGACCAATTCTTCGTATACGACGCTTCAATCACCGCATCCCTTGGCCGCGTACCAATCTGGCCATACACCCTGTACTTCAGAATGCCACACAAATGCAACGGTAACGCCCACAACTGTCCCAGTCGTAGCCACCCAGTCTGGGAAATGGTCATGAACGAGTTGGACAGACGTGACGACCCAACCTTCGATGAATCCCTCCCCGGTTGCCACATGGTTGACTCATGCTCCAACATCCAATCCGGAGAACAATTCGGCCGTCTCCTCCGTCACAACTTCAACCGTCACTTCAACAGCAACCGTGCCCCACTCGGCCTAAACTTCCACGCATCCTGGTTGAAGAGCAAAAAAGAATTCAGAGAAGAACTCATTAAATTCATTGAAGAAATGTTGGGCCGCAACGACGTCTACTTCGTCACCAACCTGCAAGTAATCCAATGGATGCAAAACCCAACCGAACTGAACGGCCTCCGTGACTTCCAAGAGTGGAAGGAAAAGTGCGACGTCAAGGGACAACCCTACTGCTCATTGCCAAACGCCTGCGCTCTCAACACCAGGGAGTTGCCCGGTGAAACCCTACGTCTCTTCACCTGCATGGAGTGCCCAAATAACTACCCCTGGATTTTGGACCCCACGGGAGACGGATTCTCCGTTAGGAAATAATTTATTTACTAAAACTCCCCGTCACATTTAGGTGATTCATTGAAAAGACTTTGTACATAGCGAATAACGTATAAGTATTAAATTCCTATTATTATATCAATTTTTTATTTATACATTTTGGATTAAAAAAGACACACAAGTTGTTAAGAACGTGGTTAAAACCTTGCCAAATGCAGCAGAAATGGTTATGTTGTAAAATGTATTGTTTTAAATAAAATTACATTGAAAATATGTTCTGTTTTACTATTATGCTTTGTTTATCGGTAATAATTTCAATAGGAGAATGTCTTCCTAATGAAATCATTGTTGCATATGTGGTTTTTGTGACAAAACCATATATATATAGTCGGTTGAACGTTACAGAGATATTAAGAAGAAATAGAAATCAAGGAACAAGAAATGAAAACGCGAATGGAGGCCTATACTCTTTCTTATTTCGGTTTTTTTATCAGGTTGTTGCATCTGTTTACACACAATTTCATTATCTTAGTTTGTTATTTTTTAGTCATCTTATCTTCACTCGTAGTGTCGTTTGTAATGTTTGCTTATTGAGGATTTTGACTATATTATTGAATGCTTTTGTTCGTTTGACTTTAATTTGTCTTTGTCTATTGTTATATAAGACAGTAGCCCTAATCAGTATTTTATTCAGAGCGTAGTTACTTTAAATACTAACAGAAAATTGCATGATATTGTTGCGCTGCTACCACCGGGGTTTTATTTTTCTGTTCAATACTACGAATAAATATGGTCTGCTCCGTCATCAATGTGTCCCGGTCGTCGTTGAATTACGATCAGTGTGGCCCGAATCGGTTTTGAAGTTCCGAGTAATTCCCGTAATAATACAACTTTCCCCCTAGGCGAAAAAATTTAACGCCATCTGACGACGCCACATCAATTAGCAATGCAGAGGATATAGATATGTGGATTCACACTTATATAATCTCCGTAATGTTAAATTGGTGTTCTGAATTCTTACATTTTAGTATAGTTGTGAAAAGAAGAAAGAACAGTTAAAGAAAATGATAAAAAATTATTGTCCCCTAGTCCTAGAGGTAGCATCGGAGGTCAGAAAAAAGCAAAGAAAGTCAAAGCAGAGAGAAACTCACCCAAGACAAGTTGAAGAAAGGTGTAGTTCCAGCTAGGGTAACTCGGGTTTGCCAGTCCCGTGCTCACAAGTCGAGAGCCCCTGAGTAGCAAGGCAAAACATAATAATTAGTAATATTTCTCATTAAATTTATATACATAAAGAACACAAAGGTGAAACAATATCTATGTCAGGGGTGGCCAACACGTCGACCGTAACTATAACTTGTTGCCCTTCTGTCTTATATGTACACATATTACTTTTTTTTATTAATAAACTAATTAGTTTATAAGAAGAAATCATTATTTTCTCTATTTATTAAAATAACTTGATATTGAATATGTTTTAGTATTATCTATGTTAATTATAACATACGACTTTTTTATGATCACTTAATACATATGATTTTGGTGGTGTGCTTCCTATAATTTATAATTTAAAATTTGGTCGCCCAAAGAGATCAAAAGTTTGGCCACCCCTGATCTATGTTGTAAAATCTTACAAGTGCCCTATCCGTTCGATCATGTTGGCTATTATTACTTTATCTGCTACTGCTGTGAATAGTACGCTTGTTGTTTGTCCGAACCACTCCCCAAGGTTGCTCGGCCATGATGTTCTTTTGCCTGAACCAAGTCTTCCCTCCCATTTTACTTTGAATTACTATATGTAAGGTTATCTGGTTGTCACATTACATGGCTGAAATAGGATAGTTTCATAATCATCATGGTGCCAACAATTTCCTTTTCTGTTTTCATTGTGTTCGTTATCTCGCTATAGGACAATATAAATGTAAATATAGATAATAATTGTGTGCGATCTGTGGAAACTTGGTCTGGCATACATATCTACAAATGATGCTTCGAACTTACTCATATTTTGTGTAAATTATGGATTCCCCAGCGCGGTGTGCTCCAGAGATACGTAACTATTATTTAATATACTTGGCAAATATGTCTTACACGCTAGAAGAGGAATGTAAAAATGCCACCCAAGCACGTTACATGGTCCGACAAAGAGAGATGAGAAACACTCGGGACTTATTTCCTACCCTAGGCAATGGGTCGCGATAGTGACATCGTAGCGGCAAGTCATAATTAACACATTTAGAAGAATGAACGCGTTAACGTTGTGCCAATATATACTAGTATGAGATATACATATGCTGGATACTAGTTTTTCACTGTAGGTTATGGGAGCATACACATGCAGGTATCGCACGCTAGTGCCACTATCATCTTCGTATGAAAATAGTCTAAGGTGTTCAATTACCATGTAAAATCAGTATCCAGCATACCGGTATCGCATACTAAGGTCTTCGTGTGAAAGTAGACTCACGTTACGACAACCCTACTCCAGCCGTTCAACTGCCACAGCGTTACCACTGGCTGTTCCACTGTGAATGCCCCTTTATTCCGTTCAATATGGGTGTTTTGCCCTTGCTTTCCGATTACGTTATCATCATTTCCAATATTGTAATCTTCATTTCCTTTTACATATTTATACCTAGAAATTTATTTTACTCTTGTTTTCTTTATGTTGACATCTGTCAGAATATTTAACTTATTATTTTTTTAAGTATATGGCTTCTACTACTTTTTCATTCCTACATAAAAACATGCAGAAATGAAAAAACACCTGTCCCTGAAAGTGGTGCAAGCCGAGACTGAAATATAGCTCTTCGGTCCTTCATTTCCATGTATTCATTATTTTATTCTATAGTTTGGAAAACTAGATCTTTTCTATACGGGGAGAATCAGTAGTAGAGGAAAAACCCGATAGATTTTGCATATGCACCTATGTCATAACCTAATTTTGTATGTATATGTTGACTCGTTTTGAAAACGCCTATTTTCCACAGTCTCTCGATAACTAACAGATACGATAGAGGGTTGCGGTTTATTGCGTTCGCTTAAGCTCGACGATTTCTATACCAGGAGAAACGGTAGTTGAGGAAAAACCCACTATATTTTACCTAGTCAGAGGAAAATAACGCGATAACAATACATTCCTTATACAGTAGTTTTTTTATTCCGAAAGTAATCGTATATTTTGTCAATATGTTTTAGAAAATGTGAATACATATTCGCGATAATAACTTATACATCAGTGCTGTATTGGGTATGAATACAGCAGAAAATATTTAAGATATGCGATGTTCTGATAAGACGTACACAATTCGGAATTAGAAACGCTTTCGGCATGAGGGAAGCTATATACATAGTCCAAGTTCGTATCCAAAGATGCAGAGATCTCCACATATGTTTCACCGTTTGCAAAAAGGCGGTTGATAAAGTACAGCATGATAAGCTCATCGAAATTTTAACATATATGTATATAGGATATAGGACTTTATAATCGGGATTATAAAATTATAACTAACTTATTGGAATCAGGAGCATTCATACGCATCAAAGAAGAAAACTCGATCAATATTTAAAAAGCGATCGACAAGGATTTTTGTTATCGCCAACATTATTAAACCTATATTCAGAACGTATCCTTCAAGAGCCGTTAGAAGGCTTGAACTTGAGAATTAAGATCAACGGTGAGACTATAAATAATATCAAATACACGTGAATGTTCGTATCGACAGTCGTATCAATCTGCATATATTAATGGACAAGGTGGAGGTCAGCCAAATAAATGGCCTCGCACTTAATATAAAGAAAACGAGTGATAATCTTCAAAGCAAACCACGATCACAATCACATCCCTACCCTATCACAATCACATGTTCACCCTCTGAACAACAAAACGATACAGAGAGTGCAAACATATACATATTTAAGCTTTATATATAGTGTATAGTGGGGCCACTCGGTAGAAATCAAATGTCGAATAGAAAAATATAGAGCCACATTTATAAAAATGTCAAAAATATTTAGAACTACTATCATAAACTACATATATTTCAATGAAAAATATGCTGCTAAAGTGCTACATATTTCCTATCTTGCTATATGGAGTTGAATTCTGGACACTCGCGGAAGCGACGTGCAGAACACTCGAAACTTATGAACTATGGCTATATAGCAATATATAGACTATATAGTCGCATTCTGCAAATACCCTGGGCGGATAATGTCTGCAATCAGGATGTCCTAGTAAATAGAGAAATATGGCCAGGCAACGGCACGAGGTAACCTCAACTGCCGACAGGTTAACATTGGTCACATTAGTGGCGCCACCCAAGTCAAGGTGTAAGGTAATCTCCCAAGAACTGAATGACCGCAATGTGAGTAATGCGGTCCCTAACGTCTTCCTTGTAGTCAGTCTTATACTCAGGGCTCTGCTTGTGTGGACCATCCCTTTCCTAGCGTCTCGTGGAAACAATACGGATAAAACAAAACAATCAACCAATAAACAAACACAAATAAGATCCGATACCGAAGGTCAGGGTGTTGCAAAGGCTACAAGGCCCGCTGCGCCTAAGAATACCATTATGTACAATACCGCTGCACCAACAAGCAGGGGTAAAAAGGTAGCTAACAGGCCATCCACCGCGCTACACGTCTGCAGGTTAAAATTTGCAGAGGAAGCGGACCTGACGTGGAACGAGGAGGCTGTGGCCGCTCGCCTCCATAAAGAGGCCAAAGACTCTGCTAGAAAGTGGGAAGGATTACCTGGCCGCCACAATAATAACGTTGAGGGAAAACTTCCTAAAAGAGGAGCGAAGGAAGGACAGAGATTCCCAAAAAGACCGGACTACCGAAACTTAGAAAATACTACGCTCCGAAAACACTACCCCCCAACAGAATGCAGTGCTGGCGGTCAAAGTGGCGATGGTGCAAGATGGTTTTGCCTCTGCGCAGATGGACCCAGAAAGGCTAGTCTCCATCCAGAGAGCCATCATCACGTGGCAGGAGGACATGTTAGAAGGGCGGACTACAAACTACGTAGTCGTTACCTGCGCGGACTAACTAACTACGGAATATAAAGGACAAAGTCCCAACACTGGGGCAGCGCTGAAAGCGCTGGAGGGAGAGGCCGACCCGATACTCTGTACATGTACCGTATTCGTACCAGACGAATACGGGGTGAGGCTAGAATCCTACAAGATTCTGAAAAGGTTGCAAGTGGCCAATCACGATTTGAATTGGGTCGGTGGACAATTTGGGGCGTTACCCCTATAGAGAAGGGAGAAGTATGGACCCACCATGGGCACGGCTGACATGCGATCCTGGAAGCCAGTAATATGTCCCCCTACTTCGGAAAATTAAAATTCCGGTCGACCAGGAGACATAAAAAAAAACGGGGAAATAGAGAAACCAGCCACGGAGGATCCATTAGTAACAACATACAACTTACAGGTGTCGAACCCACGAACCTTCATGTTCCAATCACAGGCGCATCAGCTTCGATGTAAGGACACCTCTATTCATCATGTCCAAATTTAGGTACCCAGTGTGACTAACTGGCAAGTATACTATGAAACCCTAGCGACTAGAGGCTAGGGACGGGGCATGGTGGTGGCATCACTAGAACTGGCAATCGAACTGGTACGTGACGCAGTGAACATGCCTAACTATTCGGACAAAACAAAAAACTAAGGGGCCGCACAGCTTGATGGGACAGTTAAATTGAAAAATTAAGGAAATAATCCAGAAACCTCTTCAAACGGAAACCAAGACGGGGCGATATATATATATATATATATATATATACAGTGGAAGAAAACCTGCAAAAACAGTTATCGCGGTTACTGCCTACTGCAGATGATTGGAAACTCGCAACAGAAATAGCAAGATCATATAAAATACGGTGGGATATAAATAATTTCCGTGGATGGAATATACCCGGTCCTACTACATACAGAAAAGACATTTTCGTCCCTCAGTTTTGCAAAATCGTTAGAGCTAGCATAGCCTGGAAGTACATACTGCAAGGGTGGCGGAAAGCCAAAGTCATCTTCCTACCAAGGTGGGAACAACGAATGACCACACACCCAAGTCATATACCCTATCATCCGTACGTGTTTCCTCCTCAAAACGCTAGAAAGGCTGATATACACATACATTAGAGATGGTATACTAAGAACTAACACCCTAAGCAATCGACATTACTCGTTCCGGCCGGGAAAGATAACCGAATTGGCGCTGGATTACCTAAATAGGCTAGTGGCAAAGGCACTAGATGATGGAAGGCTAACTCTCCATCATCCAGTATCTTTGCCAATCGCCTGTTTAAGTAATCCAGCACCAATTCGGTTGACCTTCCCGGCAGCAACGGCCACGTATCTTGTGCTGAAGCGACATTTAACAATGCCGCAATACACTCAATGGTCAAGACACTACGGAAGAAAGTATACCACAAGTTCTATGCCATTGGGTACAATCCAGCCTAGAGAACAGGATCATCATATCCACACTAGGCAAGTGTTGACACTTTGCCAATAGCCTGTTTAGGTAATCCAGCGCCAATTCGGTTCACCTTCCCGGTCGCAGCGGCCACGTATCTTGCGCTGAAGAGACATTTAACAATGCCGCAATACACTCAATAGTCAAGACACTACGGAAGAAGGCATACCACAAGTTCTATGCCATTGGGTTCAATCCAGCCTAGAGAACAGGATCATTATATCCACACTCGGCGAGGCCACCATAAAGGCGTGAAATGAAAAGGGGTGTCTGCAGGGCGGCGTACTATCACCGCTACTTTAGGCAGTCCTAGTACGATCTCCTGGAGAAGTTATCCTCATCAGGCATCCACTGCCTAGGCTACGCAGACAATATTGCGATCGTCGTGAATGGAAAAATTCGCCGGAATAATCTTAGTGTGTATACAAAGAACCCTGAATATAATGGAAAAATGGTGTGACGATGAAAGTTTGTCCATAAACCATTTGAAAACCACAATAGTCAACTACACAAGAGGAAGAGTACTAACAGGACAAAACGCCCGATACTTAAAGGTGTAAAAATCCCATTTGCATCAGAGGCCAAATACCTGTACAGTAATTTTTCCCAAACGCTATCATGGAACTTATACATAAGTAAAACCATAGAAAGATTCATTAACTCTAGGTAGGTGCAGTGGAATGTGCGGGAAATTACCCTATGGCTATACACCAGGGTAGTAAGATCCATGATATCAAACGGGTCATTTAAAACGAGGCGAGATCTATAAGCCACAAAGGTCAAACCCTCATATGTAAATTGCACGAGGCGAACTACTTAGAGCTGTATAACGAGCTGGGGTAGCCTATAATGGGCATGCCCCTAAGCAGCATGACAACTAAGTACAAATTAAGTAAGTAATACTAGGTCGTAATACAAGGAAGAGAGGCCTGATCAAATGGCCCACCCATCAAAGCAGCTTTCTCCTGGTTCACAAACGGCTCAGAAACAGCGAAAGGAGCAGGAGCTGGTATCTTCAGCGTCAACCTGATGACAAATATTGCAATAAGTTGACTACAGTGTTTCAGGCAGAATTAGTGGCTATACAACACAGTGTAGCGCTGAGACGCAAAATAACTAATATACGAATTGCCATGTACACTGACAGCCAAGCGACAATAAAAGCGATTGCTACCACAGAGGTTAAGTCCCGGCTGGTATGGGACTGCCAGCAGATACTTAGCGAGCTAGAAAGGCAAAAACTGATCCTAGCGTGGGTGCCAGGGCAGAGACATGCAAAAGAATTCATAATAGGCCGAAACCCTAGACTTACTAAACCAAGTCAGAAAACCGTCAGAATCATAGTAGGCCTCCTAACAAGTCACTGCAGGCTTAACAAGCACATGCCACGGATAGAACAATGCCTCTGTAGGTTCTGACAGGAAGAGGAAGATACTACAAAGCTTATATTATGCCATTGCGAGGCATCATGTATATTGCGGTCCAACGAACTCGGGAACGGTAAAACACGTACCAATATAAGCAGGAACCGACATCGATAATTTGAGCCAGAACAGAGCTCATAGAAGTCCTTTAAGACATGCTGGGGACCATAAAAGCTCTACTGGAGCGCATTGGTGTAGGGCCTAGAAGGCGCATTCCGTTCTTTCTTAATCTAATCTACTACAGCGAATCCTCCAGGGAAAATAGGATGACAGAAGAGGACAATTAAGACGAAGAACTTTCCGGCAAAAGTACCGCACATGGTTCAAGACAACAACAGTGGACCTATTCAGAGCGACGGCAAGTAAAATAAAAACAACAATGATGATTGCCAGTATCCGAAGCGGATAGGCATCGGTAGAAGAAAATAGAAATGGAGTGGCCTTAATAATAAACATAAAATTAAAAAAAAAACTCATGCCTACGATGTTCTGCAATTATCGGACCTGCCGGGCAACGTATCGCTTATACGAGACGCTTTCGTTTAGCATAGTTTATCATTGCTAGTCGCCCCCGTGGCGTGTAGTATCGTTCAGGTCTTGTGGTCGTGCGCCGCCGGTTGTAAGGCCGAGGTAGAATTATGCGTATCGGAAGCGGCAAATAGAACAAGAAACAATAAGCCCGTACCAGACCAGAGTGATACACAAAAGGCACTAATGACGTACCTTGCGATAGCAGTGAAGAAGTAAACCATAATTCCGGAAATATTGCACCAAAAGCACGTAAGAAGACATAATTGTCTACTGTACTACGAGATTGTAATGCTAAATAAATAGGACGAGTGAGGACGGAAAAGTGCGGATTAAGCCCTGATTCCTATGAAAATGTTTCCTTAATATCAGCCGGTTTTGACATCATTATCATTTAGACAAAGGGAAGCTGTTCAATTGTCCGGATTTTACTATATTATCTAATAGACTAATTCTGTGATATTTACCTTCTTTTTAAGAAACTTTTTTAGTAGCACAGAGAACCGCAGTTCTATTAATCTAACACACCAGTCCCTTTTAAATCACTAAGTTCACTGTTTTCAATTTATTTTCCAGCCACAAAATAAGTTCACTGCAAACAAAAAAGAATATATTTTATAAATTCACACAATAATGTAGAAAATGCAGGGGAAATAATAGAAGGTTACAAGTTGAAATTTCACATAATGTTTATTAACTCTACTATATTCAGAAAATGGGAGGTTTCAAAACCTCTGTTGTATGATCCAGCGATCATCATCACATCATTAGTTTATTCTTATATTTAATTAATAATAAAGAATAATAATATATCAATAATCAATTATCATGTCCTCAAGACATTCCGTGAACAGGACAACTTGACAAAATGTGTTTCGACTACCTTAACAAATAAAAACCTTTTTAGAATTTGATCAAATACACAAACGGTATGGGAATGATTATGGCACATATTCATTATTGTAAACAAAATCTGCGCTTGTAGTACTGTACAAAAAAAAGAAACAAGTATGGGCAAGGGTAAAATCGGCTTTTTATGTGGGGCGGGTACAAATGTCACACTTTATCAAATTCCTTCACAAAAATGACAGGTGCGTATGTTTGCGTAAATTGTAAATGAAAGCGAAACCGTGGCCCCAACTGAATGATATTTAAGTATTTTTCTATAAGAATAAACAATTTTATTATCAACTTCCCTTCAGCAAAATCTTGATATCGATTCAATGGCCCCCGAAATCAATCCAACTTACACACCTGTCAACATATTCAAAAACTAGGAGAAAACTATAATTTTATTCATATATAATATCATAGATAAATGTCATAATCATCATGCATATCCTATATTAATTTTTAATTTACACATAGTTTAATAATAAATAGTTAAATATCATATATATATTTATACACTTTTTATACTTTTTTTTCTCAAAAAATAATTTGTATATTATTATTATTATCAAAAACAGTTTTCCCCTACTTCCTGAATTACCTCACCTTAGTCACAGGATTATTGTAAATTAATTCCTAACATAAATAAATTATTAACAACTCTTCCAGATTACACAGCACGATCTTTAATATTTTCCTTTTTTATACATATATAATGAAATATAGTTTAATATATACGTCATGATGTATTAAATAGAAGAGCTTTTAATGCCTTAACAGTTACTGGTGAATATCACAAGTCATTACAATTATATCTGACAGTTGTGATGTCCATCAGGTGATGCAAACAAGTTACTGTTCGCAAATGTGATGTGACTTAAATAACAATCATTACTAAAATATCACAAAATTGTTGTTGATAAAATGAAAAAATAATGAGCCCCTATGTATATATACAATCATCATATTATATCGTAGATATATATTATACAATGTACTGTATTATTATCATCATTTCTTTTGTATAGTTATATTTTTACATTAGTCCGTTATAAAGTAAAAGGTGGCTCACTTTAGAAATTCACTCTGTCATCGACATTTCAGGTAATTTCAGATGGTTATTTTAAAAATATTTTTTTTAATAACAACAACTAGGTTTTGACGGGCAGCCTGCTATGGTGACTGGGACGCGCAAGTTTAAAAACTTTCACACAACAAAAATTGCGGCATTGCGGTCGCTCACTCACAACAAAAATAACAACAGAAAACACAATACCCTACAAAAATATATTATATATTTTCCGAATTTAAAATTATTTATATTTATATTTAAAAAACGCGAGCAACCGGCAATGCCTCAAATAGAAACAAATAATAACAATATAACCAAAAAAATATATATGTATATAAATATATAATTATAAAAGAGAAAAAAATTAAATAGGTTATTAGTTACTTCTGTCAGCAAAGCACATAGCAATCCGCGTATTGAAGCAAACAAGTAGCAACAAAAAAAGAACTACAGAAACGGGCATACGTTTTCCAAGAATTTTGACTAAAATTACCCAATTTTAAAATAGAATATCAACAACAACATACAATAATAGTGTAATAATAATGAATACAAACAATTTCTGAGGGCTACCGGGTCAAATTTTCAAGTAGTGATTTCTTTAATATAATGGAAGCCAAATATTCCTTATTAAAAATATAATCGAGCCCAATGAGCCCCCACAATATACAAATATCTATATAAACGTAAATAAAAAAGTTTAAAACTTGTCATGGTGTTATGTTCTAATAGTTTGTAATTTTTATTTCTTCTTCTTTCATTAAAGCGGTTGTAGAAGGGGGATGCTGAAGCAGCTGTTTTCATAATAAAGCTCATAACGTAAAAAGGGTATTCGATTCGTTTTATGAAAAACAATTTTATGCATGAAATTAATAAACCTCTGCACTAAGGAACGGCTATCTAATTACTATCTTATCGATAGATTAAATTCATCCTAGGGACATGCAAGAATACATAACGCTATATGTTAGGGAAATTATTCTATTTTTTATCTATGGCCTACAATAATCATAATAATAGCAAGGGTGTCGTCTGTTTTAGAGACGCGGGTAGGAGATGGATTATTTTGTTATACAATAGCGAGCGGAAGCAGAGCGCCGTAGTAACAATTTTGTGATTACGGCTTGTAAAATACGAGCTGTGCACGGAAACAAGAATTGATTGAAATTCTAATCTATACTGCAGCGAATTTACACATTCGCTACAAACTTGTGTTAGATGTAGTTTTTTTTTATTTAATTTTAAAAATCGATTAAAGCTTTTGCAGTTTGCACATCTGTGTAGTGATTATAGATTATAATTTCAATAACTGCACGTGCAAGTTAGGGTGCAAATATAATTATTAAATTTTGCAAATTTTGTGGATTCAATTATGCACAGCTCAAGTGGTTTTGGGATACATTTTTTTTGGAGGAGAGTAGCGTAACCCAAGAAAAGAGCTAACCTAGCATAGCATAGAAGCAAAGCAGAGACCCGTTCTCTGGAAGCTCTCACTCTATCTTGGTATTAAAGGGAAAGACCTGAACAACTTACAATAGTACGTAACAAGTGTGTTATTATTTTTGTTTGTTTATAATTAATTTGTTAGATCCTAATGTTTAACACTATCATTAGACGAATAAAGTAACTCATTTATGCGAGTTTGTTCGTTACAACTTATTATCTATATACATTATATAATAACGTGGCGGGCTACGTCGCCAGTGTAGAAGACACCATACATACAGACCACCCTATATCACATCCAGAGCCCCATCTAACCCCTTTAATACCAGACTTCAGACGGACCTCTTCTAAATGCTTTTCAGGAACATTTTCAGTGCAAAAAGTTTTTTTTTTCTTGGAGGCAATCGCCGTTATTTTTTTGGGGGGAGATGTTCAGCGAATAAAATATAAATAAGATTTTGACTAGACTAATCTAGAGCCTGTGATAACAACCAAGCATTATATGGGTCAGATCTTTTAGACAGGCTGCTATTATCAAGAATTTATATGTATATAATTATAATAAAATTTAGATAACATTAAATGCCTAACATTCAAACACTATAAAAAAAATCACAGCTAAAATAAAGTTTAAAGAATCACAAAAAATATAAAATAAGGGCTATCTGAAATCTCCCTTAAGACTATTGGTTTGCCGGCGGGACGATCTTTACTTCTTTTTTCTTTTTATTTGTTAACTATATATGCTTATACGGGGTGGCTCTGTGTGAGCCCTTTTTTGGGCAATATATTTATATTATATAAAACTGGGATACAATACAAAATTATCTTTCGTCGTTCCATCTAGGGCTTAGTATCTCACTCGCATTCAATCATCTCTCTCTATAAGACTACACTAATTGTTTTCAAACTAATATAACACAAACATTTTTCGTCATTACATGACCGTTATATAATAATTATATAATAAAAAGTCCTATAAGTATATAAACATGACATAAATAAACGGTTCGGTTGTATCTCGTTGTTACTACTGCAGGTAGGAGGCAAGGGCGGCCATGACGGGCGCGGGTGGCAGTGCTACGGGGATGTGGTAGTATTTACAGACGGGGCGCGCGCACTGTCCTTTGGCAGCATCGCGGCACACCGCCACACGCTGGTCCACCACTTCCACCCCATCTCCTAAAAAAACACCCCTTTTATATATCTATTTTTTGTACACAGATTTTTGTTCTCTTTTGCGGTAAATTTAGTTTGGGCTTATACATACTTCAATTCACATTATATGTTACATAAAAGGTTTGTATCAAATTATTTTATTGCTTTCAGAAAACTATTTATATAAAGCGACTAATGGTTTAAGCGTAATTTTATCGTAAATATAAAATTAATCAATTTCTGTTGAAATAGAGTGCCATGGTTAATAAATCTCTGATTAATGGCTATTTGATACTTCAGCAGTAAAGATTAATTTGCTCTATATCGTTGTCCTGCTGTTACAATCAATCATTACAAACAAGTTTCTGGAAAACAGAATTAAATTCTCGTAAAGACATTAGTTCATATTTAATTCAAAAATTAGAATTTTCACATAATATTGTTTTGTTACTGATTGATAAGTATATAAATTATTTAGTTGATGTTTATATGAAACTCCTATACAAAAGACGCGTTCATATGGCAACGGAATTCGTCATTATATTGCGGAAAACAATTAAGCATTAAACGTAAATTTCATATGACGTTTCAATAAAAATTATCACAATGAAAAGAATCCTAGAACGATCCTTTTTTTAAATATTATCGATTAAAAAATCACGATTTTACATACAAAATATTTTTGAATTTTGATACAAAAGACGTGTTTATATGGCAACGGAATTCGTCACTATATTGCGGAAAACAATTAAACATACGCAAATTTCATATGATTTAGTTTCAATGTTTTTCCTATTAAAAATTATCACAATGAAAAGATTCCTAGAACAATCCTTTTCAAAACTATTATCGATTAAAAAAGCACGATTTTACATAAAAAATATTTTTAGATTTTGATACATAAGGCTCTACTTTCATAACAATCTCCGTTTTATAACAGGATGTGTCACCCCATGTCTCCAAACATCTTTATTAAAATGGCAAGCCGTATATACAAAATAAGCATGATTGCGTTATTATTTTATTAATTAATATATATTTTATAAATTAATATATATTTTATTAATCAAATATAAGTTTATTAATCATCATGCAATTTGGCAGTGTAATTTTATATATTAAAATTTGCTCGGATTTTAAAATAGCGAATTATTTTATGTGCGTTTTTTATACCCTTTTACTTTTATCTCGCGTCGTCATGCTTGAATATTAGTGAAAATTGAAAATCATATCGAAAACAATTTAGTTTATGGTACCTAATTTGATATAGTTATTTCATAGATTATTTTTGATTGGATTGGATTTTCAAATTAAGACGACTTTATTTTAGGATTAAAAACATCTAACTGTAGTGCTTGATTAATAATTAACATCGAGATGGATATCAACCACAAATTAGTTATCGTATGTAATTTCAGATTGTAATTGCACAAATTTAATGTTTGCCGGATTTTGAAATCGCGGGATATTTAATTTAATTTATTACTTATTAAAACTCGAGCTGTACTTCTTAAATATAAATCAAAATCGATATGCATACAAATTATTTAATCATCGTATGAAGTTTATTATAGAAATTTTTAATATTAAATTTTTACATGATTTTATAGTGCGACTTTATTTAAAAAAAAAACCTTTATTTTTATATTACTATCAGCTGTGAGGCTTTTCCTCCGGTCAGGGGAGAAGCGCAGAGCAGTTTAATCACCCGGTATTTACCTAAACTTCACAGAAAACCTCTGAAAAACTGTGAAAGGTATTTCGCGAAAATTCGACACGATGGACGACGCCTCTAATCACTCGGCCACTCAGCTGGGTGGCTTTTATTTTAATTATCGTAATTCATTACCTTTAGCATTAGTATGAGGCATTACCCTTTATGGGAAACCATATCCTTTTTTGTTCACGTAAATATATTTTTGTGACGTAGAAATGAGTTAAGAGTGGCCGCTTTCAAGCGACCGCTTCCGAGGAACCAGGATTACTCTAATTGTAGTTCTTGCAAATTATTCCAACTCATCAATATGACTCTGTTAACTATAATCAACTATTACGTCTAGACGTTTTAATCGAGAATAGTAGTAGATAATATTTGATTAAACCGATATATCCTCAAACATTCCATTTATAGAATGTTCACGCCGCGGTAAATTATTTGCGGGTTTCTAACGACTAATTATTGGTATATGCCAAAATAGAACAATTTGATTCATGCGATAATCATATTGAAACTACGTAAATAATCCTTGTCAATTTCAAAAAATCTGACTGTTATAGAATACACACCCCCTACATATTCAGGTGGTGCGTATTCTAACCATGAACCAATTATGTCAAATTGATAACAATAAATATATCTTGACCGGGAAGTGTTTATAAGGCACCTTACACGATCAATATTACTGTCAATATTTTAAAATAATGACAGTATTACTGTACGATAATATGTTTAAAATGTTCATTATTCTAAAATATTGCCAGTATTACTCATCGTGTAAGGTATAGTAATGATGTAATGAAGAGAATACTGATATTTATCCGGATAATTAATTACTTGATAAATATAAAAGGAGGATTGAAGCAAATATTGACAGTACTAGGACTGACAGTATTATTGACCGTGTAATTTGCCTTTATTATTTATGTCAATCAGATATTTCATGGTTTGAAAAGTGATAAAATACGTACATTTTAGGATTGAAAGAGAATCAATCTTTATTTAGGCTAAGGCTAAAGTCCTTTCTGCCTAATTACATTTTTATATACTATATTAAACATGTTCAAATAAACATTTCAAATAAAATAAAAAGTTCTTGAATCTATGACAAATAAGTTGATATTTTAATTAAACCTACCATATATAAAATTATTTCTATTAGTCCTGACTGTCATAAAAGTCTTTTCTGGTGATTTATTTTCGTATTTTTAGTTAATTTATATTTCTAGGATTGCTGTTTACTTTCCGAACTTAATATCACTTTCAAGAAACATACAAAAAGGATAATATTTTACTTTGGACACCTTTCGAAAAATACGAAAATCCTAGCGACTATAAATTCGTATCGGTATTAGTGTGCATACTACTACGTTAATTATTACATATAATTTCACATTGTAATAACACACTTTTTTCCATGGATTTTAAAGGTGCGACTTTAACTTTAATTTCTATATTATTTGAATAGACATTTATAGTATATACTATACAGTATATACTACAAATGTCTATTCAGTCATACGACTACCATAAATATGTAACTAGTCACGTATTTTCGTTTTAATTGATATGTGCATTTTAAATAAATGTATTTCAATTTGAAATCGGATGCATATTCAATTGGCCAATTATGGACTACAACAAAGCAGTTGATATTCTATCAATCTTCATTAAGTGGCATTCGGCGAATTCATATTTTATTAAAATGAAATCGAATTTGACCTACATTTTGCGCGCGTTTGTTCAACTTTGAAATGGCGTCAGATTTTATAATACGGGATGCAATTGCGGGTCACATAATGATGGACGGATAGCTTTAATGATAAATATATGTCCCGTATATTTCACTTTATTATCACACACGTTTGCTCACAGTATCGCATTGGTAATCGCATTGTACAGATAATAATTCGGTTAGAAAGCGCTGTCTAGAACGTTCAAAAAACATAACGCCTACACCTTACGGTAAGAGGCATAGGATTATATAGGCAGCAGGGATTGCAAACCCGGAATCCCGGGCTGAGTTTGACGATATTTAAATAGAAAAAAATACCGGTATTTCTATATTGTGTGTGAATGAAAATCGTATTTCACGTTTTCACAAGCCTAAGAAACCAGATGATTCGTTTCTCTATTCCTAGCCCAAATGGACGTATTTAAGAATATGATCACGTCAATAAAATTCTTATGGGGAATTGTATTAAGCTTTTATACTTTTTATAGCATATTTAAATCACTTGTATTTAATAATTATTAAATATGACACTGTTAATGGTAGGCTCACATATATACCTTTCTAATGTCGCGAGAATACCATGGGTGGACAAGGTCTCTAATAAAACGATTTTTTGTTTTGTTTGTTTGAAGTGTGATAAAAAACATTGTAAAAAATCGTACTTAAGAGAACAGCTAAAAATAAACACTTACGCAAGCGGCATATTAACTATTTGAATTTAATAATTTCAAATAATTGTGAACGGTATTGGAGAATATTCAACATCAGTGTGCCAGAAAGGTATATTATATGTAAACAGAATTTCATGTTAAAATATATTAAATATAAAGTCTAGCTAAGTTATAGCACGTGGTTACAACCTGAAGGATATGTTTTTTGTTCACTTTATGACTTATTTATATATAAAATATATTTTGCAGTAACCATACAGCAACTAATTAACGAACTACTCTTCCAGTCGCCGTAGGCTTTGAAATATGAGTGCTTTATTAAATATAATATCTTATACGAGACAGTAACAATAAAAAAACAAAATTAATAAGGCATATATAATAGACACAAAATCGTTGTTTATTAAATATCGTACTGGTGATGATTCCACAAATCTAGACCTTTCTATATCAATTGTATGCCACTCCATTGCTTGATTGTAAAATAAGTTTTAATCCAGTGATTCACAAAGTGGGGGTCGCGAATAATAATTGGCAGGTCGCAGAAAAAATAATTTGAAAGATAACTTAGTTTTAATTGATACTAAAATAAATGTGCTGTTAATCAAAATTATGAGTGTTTCAATGTAATTAAACAATAGAAATGATATATAACTTGAATTTAAATTACTCCCCTCGGGATGTTTTCCTACTCATACCTGTTTTCGGAGGGCCCTTTGAAATTTTTGTGTGCAAAGCCGTGGACCAAAAAGTTTGACAAACACTGCTGTAATCACTATTACAACTCGCGACATGTAAAGCTTTGCAGATGTGCAACCAACCCACTCCTTCAAGTTACTAAGCCAACTGCCGACCGATCTATTACCTTTAATTTGATCTGAATGATCAGTTTAACCCGTTCGGCCCTACCGGTAGAATTTGCCACCATAACATGTACAGGCCTCTACTTAATGCGCCTATCCATGTTTGCTTTTAATAACTAGATTTCATTCCAACAAGGAAGAAAATCCATGCGCAGTTTTAGAAACTTTTGTGTGAATAAACGTAATAATTATTATAAATAATTTTGTTCTTCACATTTTAAAAGTTGTATGTTGCATCTCCTCTCAGAACATATTTCAAATATTCTAATTAATTTTTGTTTTTTGTTGTGTTAATGATTTCTCTGACATTATTCATTCGGCGTAGCACTTATTAGAGACCTTGTCCACCCATGGTATTCTCGCGACATTAGAAAGGTATATATGTGAGCCTACCATTAACAGTGTCATATTTAATAATTCTTAAATACAAGTGATTTAAATATGCTATAAAAAGTATAAAAGCTTAACACAATTCCCCATAAGAATTTTATTGACGTGATCATATTCTTAAATACGTCCATTTGGGCTAGGAATAGAGAAACAAATCATCTGGTTTCTTAGGCTTGTGAAAAATATTAAAAGGGATGAAGTCTGAATAATATATGAAGCTTTTGGTTATAAACTTTATTAAGAAATAATGCAAATTATAAAGAAATCGATAAACCGATTTACAAAGATGATTTCTAGAATGCACATATGGTAATGATTTTCGAAAATTAGCGCTGTGCATGATTTCCACGGAACTATATGCGAGATTTACGCTTCCGTTGCATATTTTAATATCTATAATTCACCAGGGAGGAATTATCCGTCATGTCGTGAACGTAAAATGCGATTTCCTATTTAATCTGTTTCGATGCAAAGTTACTTTTCATTGGAAATTGTATTCTCTAAAGTCCGTATGACATTATCTAGTTTCTTATATCGTTTTCGATAGACACAAACTACATAGTGTCATACACACATCTAGAAATTGATATAGCGGCGGAATAATAATAAATTCACTTAACAATAATAACACCGTAATATAACATTGTGTATTTTCCATTTAGAAATAGTTATACAGTTTTATATATCAATTATTATATATAAAACGATATAGGAAACTAGATAATGTCATACGGGCTTAAAACTCGCAATTCCTTCCGTACTTATATAGAATTCTAGAACCAAAATATATTTCCGGAAATTAAAGGACCATTCAACCAATGTGTATGAAAATAAAATACTGAAAACATCACTTGCTGCAGCATTGCGTTGCGGCAAGACATTTTTATTACTTCCATCCCTTTTAATAATTTATTAATGTTATAGTAGTAGTTCTGTATTTCTTACAATTTGTAATTGATCATCGACCTTCTGCCATGTGTTAAAATATGGATATATAAAACATATTGAGTTAGGGTATGTAAATGTTATGATTTGCTAATTTGGAAAATCGTCCCTGAGTTTTCCCGAGCTGCCGTTAATTATATCCCAACGACAAATGGTACCGACTACCCGGACCGGGATTCGAACCGGCGGCCTCGTTGATTAAGCGGGGATGCTAACCACTGCACTACATCGGTGTGTTATATTATCTTATATTATTTTAGTTTTAAAGATATATGACACACATTATTTAATCTGCGATATTTTCGAATACAAAAACTAGTAAATGGATTAAAAATTAATAAAAGGCGTTTCATTTAATATTAATAATGCACATTCTGACATATGCATTTTTAGTTAAACATAAAAACTTTTTATTAATTTTGTAATTATTAATAATCATTTTAAATAATTAAACAATAAAATGTATGCACGAACATGAAAAAAAATCTATCATGAGGAAAATTTGAAATTTAATGTTAAATTTTTGCATTGATGATTTTGTAAACGATAATAGCAATTATTGAAATTAACGCCACAAATTATTCAAATTTAGGTTAAATTTTATTAAGCTTCTAACAGAACCGTTCTTAAAAACTTTACTTCTACTAGTTCTAACATATTAATAAATTTATTTGCCTATAAATTCGCCACTGTTAATGCTTTCTCACATCTATATCAACCTCTAATATACCATCGAGGTATAAATTTATATTATTTTTTGTACCTTAGACAGAGAAGTGAGTAGACTGTAAGTTACTTCTCTGTCTAAGGTACTAGCAAATATTACTATAGGTGTTCTCGATTTTTTTAATTTCACATTTCCTTAAAGCTTTCTCGATTTATTATATTAGTCAACAAATAATATAAATCTATACCTAAATAACGAATTCTTTTAAGTCACATGTTCATATGTACTTTTTTGCTTAAACTGCCTTTTCAAGAAGGATGTTAATTTTTGCATACAAACTATGGACGTTGATTGAAGTATTAATACTTCAATCAACGCTATGGATAAGTAAAGAATGAGATGTAGCACACCGTGTAAACTAGAATCTTAGACATTTTGCTTTGTTTATGTTTCAATTCGTTTGTGTTTTAGCCGTTTTTAGTGAAAAATTATTGAAAACTTATGTGTAACTTTGTTTGTTTAGGCGTTTTGAACGTGAATTTAACGATCTTTGGATACCTTTGTTCAGGTTTGTTTACATAATGTAATAATTTGGTAGTTCGCTGACGCCACCTTTCATCATTTACTTATGAATAGAATTAACCTGTATATTTTACAGGGCGAATATTTATGTTTTAAATTGTGAAATTATATAGAGCTATTATTAAAAACTAGCAAACCGAATGGCGTACAATGTATTCATTTTAATAAAACACTTTGTTTTTGGCTCTGAAATTTTATTTCGTAATATTTGATGACCCTATTTTATAACTACAAATTATGGTCATAAATTCTTACAAAATAAGTTTTATAGCCAACTGCAAAGTGATTTTATTTAAACTTGCATAAAAAGTAGACCATTCTTAGTTATTACTAAAAGCTCAATACATGTTAATTAAAACACTTTTCTTTCCGCAATGGAACTTATTTTGTAAGAAAACAAAACTTCTATCTTTATAGGGCTATCAGCCGTGAGGCTTTTCCGCCGGTCAAGGGAGAAGCTCAGAGGTGTTTAATCACCCGGCATTTACCTTACTTCACAGAAATATTTTGATGACCTTTTATAGTTTATAAATAGTCATAATTTCTTACAAAATACGGTTCAAAGCCAATTACATCACATTTATGTATTTAAATTGCATAAAATGTAAGCTATTCAATTGCTTATGTTTTACTAAAATAATTCGCGACATAAAAAAATATATATTTGATCGCAGTTTATTATAAATCATTTCAACCATAATACTTTATTTAATAATAATAATTTCAACCATATGTAATGTACAAACCGAACTATTATTCAGTAGTATGTAAAGTATATAAATCTCAATATTTAAATGTCAACTAAATTACACGCAAAGAGAACCAATCGCTTGAAACAAAACGATAGAATCAACTTAATTAATAATATAAATGCTTATGTAAATCACATGCGTAATGCGACCAAGACACGCTCTATTTATTTAATATTAACATGTACGACCGGGATTTCTTAGAAATAATGTGTATAAAATGCAAATAAATCGCTTACCTTCCTGTAGGTGCACAAATTTGCAGGCCGGCCGATTACACAGGCCACGATTAAAATCTTGGCACACCGGGAGGGTGTCCAGTAACTGTAACATAACAAATGACATATAAGTAATAGGGAAAGTGAGAGCAATCGCAGTAAACGATATTAAACATTTACATGAAATTGAATTTGATATTTATCACGAAATAATGGTGCACATGTATGCAGGCACGGATCTTATCTATATAGAGGAGGCATACATAAGCACTAAATTTCTATTATACTCGAAAAATTCAAACAAACACAAAATTTCCTCAGCATGCCAATGTTTAAATTTAAATTTCACAACGACTGGGTTGCAGTTAATTGTAGTTACGTAGGATATTTCCAATCATTCTGCATTTTATTAAAAGTGTACAAGAAATCTTATATGCTAAGGTATAGATACAATTTATTTGGTAAATGGACAATTGTAGTAAAGCTGACATGAAGCTTGCGACAACTGTAAAATAAAAGAGGCCAAAACCAGTAAAGCGGGGGTGTTAATTATCCTGTATAATACAGTGTTTTCTATCATGCAGAATGTTTGAAAATTATCAAAAAATAGGCGTATAATTGTTATTTAACAAATGCCATAATTAATGAGTTAATCAATCAATTACTTCAATCAACAATTAATTTCAATGTTAAAAGCGGCGTTTATGGCATTTTATAAAATAAATAAAAGCGGAAATTTCATCTACGTATAGCGGTATGAAATAATAAATAAAACAGTTTGTTTTGTTTGTAAAGCAAGATTAAATTTATATAAATAAAAACTCAACTGCAAACAGATTGTGATTTTGTTAGTTAAATAATTTGCGTCACAATATGGTTGCAATTACTGTGTAAATTGCGAACACTACACAATATTTGCTTTCACGCTCCTATAAAAGGCTGCGCCCGAGGCAGGAAGTGCGGTGAAATATTGTGCATTGTTCTTTAATATACTTGTAAGCTGTACCTACGTTATTTTTAGTCTCTCTCTCTCTGTGTGTATACTGAAATTATTTTTATTCACTTCAGGTGATCTAGCGAAGTACAGCATACAGGATATTAAATTTAAGTGAATACCTGTCCTTGTTCATCAGTGTAGATCACAAAAGGGGCGTTTTGGGGCACAGGCGCACCATTGTCTAGGGCCGGCGACATGCAGAAACCAGCAGTGCAGCAAGCCAATGTCATCGCAGCCAAATCAGCATTACGATAACGTTACAGCAATTACGAAACCCACCGTACACCAGGTGTAAATTGTTAAAAAAAACAAAGTTTGTATGTTCACGCAAGCACAATGTCACGGTGCAAGCGTAGATGGTTTACGTTGCGATTAATTTTCAACGGTGTCGGTGGGCCAACCCAAAACCACAACATTCACGCACAAGTAGTATTTGTGCGCAGTTCAGAGCAGTCAACATTACCAGGCGTTATACAAATGTAATCAGTTCAAAATAAATAAATAATAAATAGACAACGACATAGGAAGTGTGAGTTGTAGTAGATATGAAACCATATGAAAACGTAAGCATGAAAAAAAGAAAAAGCAAGAAAGTTATTATTTTTGAAATAATTATAAATATTGTAAATCAAGTTGAAAATTAAAGGATCAAAAAGCTGCTACTTAAACGAAATTAATGGTTCATTAGTTCAACGTCTACATAGTTAAAGCATCCTAAAAACAAACAGAATTAACATTAATTAATCAGGCTACCAATCAATAATTATATATCATACAAATTATATAATAAAACACTTGATGCTAATAATACCGTAATGAACCACAAGTAGTTGCGGTTGTAGTACACACAGTCAAGCAGATAATAAAGAGTTAATAGTGTGCAATTAATGACAGCTCATTATGGAAAGTAAATAAAGCGAATTATATGAAGACGAGCTGCTACAAAATTAGTGGCCGATTTTCTGCAAACATAACATTATTAAAAAAAACATAATTGCGGCACCCATAAAATACAAAGTACCAGTAATACCATTAATAATTACCTTATTTACTACAATAGAAGCCATAATAATAATTGCGTACTGAAAAAACATAAAGGATTGTGGAGAGGTAGACCAACCAAAAAGCTTCTATTAAAATTGCATATCAGTCGGATGATTCACCGTCATTTTTTTCGCATTAGTTCTAATTGAGAAATAAGCGTATCTGTTTAACTTTTCCAGGAAAAGTAAGTTATATTGTGAAATGTGCATGTATAAGAGCAATCACGTGTGGTGCAAGGTGGTATGAAACCAATGTCTTCAAGCAGATGGAAAGGATTTGTAAACTATTTACCGCGCTTACTACAAAATAATAAGATACAATGCACATTACACAAGCAATATTCAGTGACGGTATTGAAAGAGGCGCATTTTTTATGTTTCGAAGCAAATGTAATCCGCAGTTTAAGTTGAAACTCCAAAAATACCACAAAAGCTATAGCGCAAATTCCATTAATATCCTTAAATGAATTTATTATAGAAATAATAGAAAGCGTATAGTTTTATTTGTTGTTGTAAATAAAGGCGTGATTGATGAGAAAGAAGGGGCGTCTATTTACGTTTTTGGGACGAGATAAGAAGCGATATGTATATAATGATTAATAAAACAAATATCATGCATTTTCAAGCATTATTATTACAAATAGTGGCTGGTGGATAATACATACACCTCAAGGATTAGAACAGTACAATACAATAATATTTTTAAGGTAATAGGTAAATAAAAGGCTTTTGTCACATAACTAATTAGTGACCCACACACCTAAAGAGTGTCAAAAACAAACGTCATCAGCGGCCCAAATAAACAGTAAAATAAAGGCACTATTTTTTATCTTTGAATTTCAAAGGAAGTGTTTTTAATAGGCTGCTGATTACGTGCTTTGGAGCTGGCAAGTAGCTCTACACAAACTAACAGCATGGTAGGTTTAGAAGAACTATTTTAGCCTATACAAGTATCTAGGATGAATCTTAGTAACAATAATTCTACCTAAAAATGCAAAATATACAACAATACAGATTATATTTACTTATAATTTATAGTATTATTTAATATATTTATATGTATTGATCGTAATAAACTTCTATACATGCATCACATTTTATCCGACATTGTACAAGTGAAAATAAATGCTATATATTGTATATATAGATATATACTATCTATAAATATTATTAAGACACATGTTGTACGTTGCTATATATTTTTTGAAACATTTAAAACTAATCTAGCGTACTATGATCGTACAAAAAAAGTCAATAATAAAATTTTGTGCTTCGAGATCAAAAACCCAGGAAGACAAGGGGGGGCGAGCAGTTACACACAAAAAGAGTAATTAGCCACTTGAAAACTAATACACTAGTAACTGCACGAAAATGGGGGGATTTTAAATAGTAACTAGTACACACTAACAAAATTACTAACATGTTTAATTATACACATTACACTTAAGGAACAAAAATAATTTTTAATCAACCATGAATGATTGAAATAAACTTTCAAAATAACACCCAACCCAAAAAGAGCTGAGACTGGACCCTATTAAAAACAAAATGTAGGTAGTAAGGACATGCAAAGACATGTACTGTAAGCGAAACACATGTACATGCAAAACTTTCAGTTTGTAAGTGTGTAAGTAAGTAAAGATCCGCTTCTTTCTTATATAAACCGAAATCCAACCCAAAATATGACGATTGATTATTAATGACGGTCGAGTTTCGGACTTCTTTTTGGGTCAGTTACATACTACAATAATGTATATTCATATATAGTACCCTACAGCGAAATGGCACTTTTATCTAACAATACAATATGCTTATAGAGACTCTACCATGCGATAATTTAATTAGGCTCTCTCTCAGGGAGACAAATAATTATAATACATTTATTTGTATACGTGGCATCCGCCACCATGCAAAAAAATTATCAACTAAACTATCGTCTTTAAAAATAAAAAACACTTTCGATAAAACACCATATTTAAAATAACAAGTCTAATGTAGTTCATAATTTTTTATATACGGCGTGATTACACAAAAGAGGGGCATTTAGGTTGGTTTGTGGGATGTATTTCAGCAGTGCAGATAGCGCAGGTGCAAGGATATCACAGAGTCGAGGCACTCGCTTCGTTAAATGTTAGGGAGAGGCCGCTCAGCGCATACCCATCCCATTATTATTTTTTGTATAATAAACTTTTTTTGTCTCTTCTTAAACCATCAAAAAACACGTTAAAATTTTGACTAGAACAAACTTATATAAACGGGTTCGTAGTTCTCTTTTTTAGTACACATAGGTAGATTTTAAACCCGTATAAATAAAACATTTAACAAAACAAAACAAATTTAATATTGCATTTAAATAAAAATCTTTAGTTAGAATTTGTGCGATTAAGTGGTTTTTAATTTTTTGTACGGCGGAAGGACAACGTTGTTGTTGTTGTTCTGAGCAGCGGCTGCGGCAATGCTATTAGTAGCTGCCGCTGCGGCGGCATTTGACATTGTGGTGGATGCAACGGAAACGGGATATTGGGCCGTTAGCAAGCCGGAAGTAAGAAATTGGTTGGCGGCGGTGACAGCAGGGTAAGGAGCAGGTCGCATGTATGTGTATGGGTGAATAAGAGTGGGTGGCGGGCGGCCGAGATTCATAAGATTTGCTTGAGTCATTGCAGCGGCATACGGATTCGGTAAACCCAAACCTAAAGCAGAAGTGGCGCCTAGCGGCAACTGATACCGCGCCATGTTCGGCGGCGGGATGCTCATTGCTTGCTTATTCAAAGCCACCCCCGTGTAATTGAGGGGGTTCAAATGACTCAAGTTATTATTGGCGTAATGCTGGCCAGCGGCCGCTAATTTCACGGCTTTCGCGTAATTTTGCTGAGCGACCTCTTTAGCAATGGCGGCGGGATCAGCTAAGTTAGTTGTTAGGCTGGGAATTGTAGCGGTTGAGGAGACGGTATGCGTGGTCTCGCTCTCTTTAGTTATCTGAACGCTTTGGGGGGCTACAACTAAGGCTTGGGAGTCGCTAGCGGCAGGTGGAGAGGCGCAGGAAGTCGCAGGAGTTGGTGTAGGCGAGGCAGAGTACTCACATGAGACGGGCACGAAAGGCTGTTGCAGCTGCATGAGTTGTTGGTAGGTTGTTGCGTTCGGCTGATAAACCGGCACGCCAGATTTGTCTTGCGCCGGTCGCTTATAGGGCATCATCCCTGGGAAGGCCTATACACAAAATAACAACAAGACATAAACAAACAATTCCCACTGAAAATCCGAATGGTTCATTATAAATGGAATTTTCAGATAATTTATGCAATAATATAATACTGCCTCTCATTTATAGTAATTAATTGTGTCTGTTATAGTTACAATACAGGGGTCAAAAAGACTGAATGAAATCCGTTCTTCAATAAGTATTACTGTTCTATATTAGTAATATTATTATGATTAAAGTCTAAAAAATATTATCATTATTTTATAAAAAATAAAATTTAGTATGTAGAAAAAATTTCTTTGCCAAGGTACCATAGTATACCCCGGCGCCTCCACCATTATTCCGAAACATATAATTTACCGCCGCAAATACATGATGACTCTCCACTCAATGATCAAAGAAGACTTATTATGTCTAATTGATGTATCCTGGATAAGCATAAGGTAGATTAATTTTATATAGCATAAGACCCAGTTATGTAACTTAGGTTAACAGAATGTTTCGTTGTATCTAACAAAATTACAAGTAAAGTAATAATCAATAGAACGACACATGATAACTTTATTAGACAAAAAAACAACATAATTCGTGCCTTAAAGAGTATATACATCTCATCTCATCCTTAAGTAGAATATGACGTAAATAAAATTGTGCCTACACGATTTCAATCTGACAATTGTATGTGAAACATCTGTAAAGGGGTGTTTTTACAACATTCGTCTATAAACTTATTGCTTCTTGGTTTTTACCTTTTAATATTACAGCCGCATATATAAGAACAGTTTAATCTAGCAATTCAACAATTGGTTGCTATATAAAAGCACTTTTATGCTCGCATTGATGTATTTTAAAGCACTTTTACATTAAACTCATTTGAATGAAAAAGTAGGATTTTGGCTCACATAGAAAAAGAAAACTGCGTTTTAAATAACCGCGCAATCCTTTTTATTGAAAAGCATCGTAAAATGTTTTATGTATCCAACTCAAAATCTATAAGATAGTTATTAATGCTGACTAGTATACAAAGAAGACGTTTTTATTCAGTTCGAGTATACAGGAACTAAATAACCGCGCATTCTAAATAATGAAGCAATTTTAATTAAAATCAACGTTATATCTTTACTGCGTCCAACTATAATTCTATAATGATGATTGAGTAATGTACAAAAATGACATTTTTAATGAGTAGCATGAAATATAAAATTCGTTCGTGGTCATTGTCTGTATAAGATCTACACAACTAAATTCTATTATAATTAAACTTTAATTCTCTTTCATTATTGGTATGCTAATTACATCTTACCATTTACAACTTATAGGATGGGTTGTATAAACTATAGCCGTGATTATATTATTAGATGTTGCATACATTGTTGTTAAATTAGTTTAATTTCACAACCTCATGTAGCTGCGTTTGTATATGGCACCGTCGCATTAATATCAACATTTAACGTGACGTTAAAAATCACGAAATAGAAATTAACTTAAAAATTATCTAGAAATTGTATCCGATCGCTCTTGATATATAAAAACATACTATTACACAGAAACATCTTAACTATAAAATATATTCAAACATTTTAATTAATTTTCCCCCCATAAAATATGTTTGTAAAGAGAGCTCTTGCGAAAAAAATGTTGATTATAAAGCAATCTTTAATATTAGTTTGTTTTTAAAATTTGAGATATTACAAATTTTATAATCAATATATCTGTCAAATTGCGACAAGCCTTGTAAACAATTATAAAGACATTTGTTCACAATTTTGATTTGTATACATTATTTAGTACGTAAAATAATAATAGAGAGAAAGCAATTTTTATTAGGCTATTAGTCAGTAGCCTTTCCGCCAATATTAAAATTTAAGTTATATTAATATTTTATTTACACCCAGCTCAGTGTCTTAGTGGTTAAAGCCGACGTCCGTCTTATTCTGAGGATTGTGGAGCAAGAATTCAAACCCCGTTGTGGGCGAAATTTAGCGAATCTGTGAAGTTACGGTAAATACCGGGTGATTGCACTCCACTGAGCTTCTCCCTTTATCAGCGTAAAAGACCTCTGGCTATACAGATACAAGTTTTTTTTAAAATTTTACTTGAATACATATAATTGATATTTAAGGATCGTTCTTATGGCACGAATTTTGAGTTTGTATTAAACTTATTGTAAATATTAGACAATTGAATGGCATAGAATTTTTTAGTAAAATATAGTTAGCTAAAATACTTTGTTGTAGACTCTGAAACTTATTTTGTAATAATTGATGATAATAATTTGTAGTATAGACCAGGGGTGGCCAAAGCGTCGACCGCGTAAATATTTCTAGTCGACCATCCGCTCCAGTATTAATAATAATAAAATAATAGAACTTATTGCTTTATTTAGAAACTAATTAGTTTTTGAGAAGAAATCATTATTTTCCCTTATTAAAATAACTTGATATTGAATATGTATTAAGCCCGTATGACATTATCTAGTTTCCTATATCGCTTTATATATAAGAATTGATATATTGAACTGAATAACTATTTCTAAATGGAAAATTAACATTGTGTATTACAGTGTTGTTATTATTAAGTGAATTTATAATAATAAATTCACTTAACAATAACAACACCGTAATACACAATGTTAATTTTCCATTTAGAAATAGTTATACAGTTTAATATATCAATTCTTATATATAAAACGATATAGGAAACTAGAAAATGTCATACGGGCTTAATACATATTCAATATCAAGTTATTTTAATAAGGAATAATAATTCCGCCGCTATATCATTTTCTACATGTATGTATGACACTATGTAGTTTGTGTCTGCATCGAAAACGATATAAGAAACTAGATAATACGGACTTAAGTATTATTTATGTTTATTTTAAATTTAACCATATTTTTGGCTACTACATTTGGTATCATTTAATACATAAGATGTTGTTAGACCGCCGTCTATAATTTAAGAAACAGGTCTCACAAAGTGATCAAAAGTTTGTCCGCCCCTGCTATAGACAGTAGAAGATCATGAAAACTTACCATATACAAAATGTTAACTTGTATAAATTTTATGATATTCCATAGCCAAGCTTTTACTAAAGCCTCAATGTATTTTCACAAATGTTACAAAATGTTACCTTGTATAAAGTTTATGATATTTCACAGCCATGTTTTTAATAAAGCCTCAATGGTTTTTCACAATTCACGTCTTAAAAACGACTCTTATATCGTATTATATATGTTTACAAAAGTATTAATAAAATAACTATCAGCTCTTGGCTTATCTGCTGGTAAAGAGTGAAGCTCAGAGGCGTGTAAATGCCCGGCATTTACCTTAAGTTTACAGAAAACCTGATTGGTGATTCGCGCAATTTCGCCCACAACGGGGTTTGAAATTTTGCTCCCCATGCTCAGTACGAGATGGAAGGCGCCTGTAACCACTAGAGCAGAGTTATTTATTTTTAAATGACCATTTCTTAAATATTGAGAAGAAAACAAATATGAATGATTGTTGTTTTGGAATCAACTTTTCATGTACAAATCAATTATCAAATTTGTGAGTGTGAGTAGAGTCGGGGTAATGCGGATAGAAATTTGCTGATACAAATTGAATACACAGCTGTAAATGCTCCAGTCAAATAAAATTTACAGCAAACAGTTAGATATTCGTATAGTTTATATCAATCAAGTGATATTGGTTAATGAATGGTTATAGATAATGTTTCAACGCCTAAATTAATATATGTGGTGCGTCAACGATACCCGTATTATTTTTTGTTTGTTAAAATTGTAAGTACTACGAGAATTTAATTAATTTAATTTAATTTCTGAAATCTATAAATTCATGGACCTTCTGTTTTATGCATAAAAATGTATTTTAAACCTCTTTTCTGAGTTTAATAATGATCTTATTCGGAATTATTGCCCATGGTATGTTACGCAAGTCACTAATATAGCCTGTCAATTCTGGATAATCAGTAAGATTCAACCATACTATTTATAAAACATATATAAATGCGAATCCACCTCTTAGCAATCTAGAGTTCGATCTTATTAGATCTCATCAGTGTAGCTCAGCTAGTGGGGATGAATTCACACAGTATCTCGACTGGTTATATACAAAATTGATATCATTTCTTTTTTATAAGATCTGATAAATATAGAAACGATGTATACAAACATCAAGATTTGTCCTGATTTCAGTTTAACATACAAGCGCTCTCACTGAAGGCGCTGTGACAGAAATCGCGAAACAAATGCCGGGGCGAAGTTGGTTTAAAATAGATAATCTTGTGTGATGCCATGAAACAGCTATCTGTGTTTCTTGCCTGTATTTCTTTTGAATCTTCTACGTATTTATTAAGCAACTATGTAATACCCAGAATATTTTATATCTATAATTTTTAAATATTACTAAACATTTAATTCTGCTTCTGCATTTTCTTAGTATACTAAAGCCTTGGTGACGTAATTCAATCACCAAATTTACTTTTATAATACTATAATGTAAAAATCTGCGAATTACAGTAAATAATATTGGAGTGATGAAATAAGTACATTTTAAGATTTTATTTCATCACTCCAATATTATTTACTGTAATTCGCAGATTTTTACATTATAGTATTATAAAAGTAAATTTGGTGATATTGAAATTACGTTAAGATTGATTTTAGCGGATTATTTAGAATGTTTTATTGTACTCTTCGAACTTAGTATCAGAGAAACAGATGCAAAAAGGATAATGTTTTACTTTTGATACTTTTTGAATAATACAAATATCCCGGCGGCTATAAATTCATACCGGTATTACGGTGTAAACCCTGGTATCGCATGAAAATACAGAAATAAAATTTAAAAACAGAATCGTCCGTTAATTTCATGGGATCTAAATATTCCGGATATTATAGAAATGCGATGTGCAGACACGTAGAAGTTTCTATAGAAACAAAAAATCACAGATAACTAAGATATCCGTTTTATTGCATCCTACAAGATTAAACCAAATTCGTCCCGGTATTTATTTTGCGAGAAAGCGCAATATTGGTTAACAGACGAGACACAAATACTGCGATTACATTTAACTAAATGCTGCAATTGTGTATTTTATAATTCCCAATTTATTCGAGATTATGAAATTGTTCAAGTGTAACAATAATTAAATATTGGCATCCATGATCTGTTTTGAATTGAAGTACATTTAAATTAATGAGTGTAGCCAAATGTAACGATTTAAATTCAATTTTCGTTTATATAAAACTTTAAAATATAATTCACATATCTGGTAGTTTTTTCCGGTTACTTATAGGGATGAAATGTAACTTGAAAAGCTACGAAATATCACAGATGTAATTTGGACACAACACGTTGGAAAACTTGTAGATAAATGTAAAATGTTTTTTTATAATTTCATAATAATAAATTATATTCCTTTTAAAATTAAAATGCAACACCTAATAATAATAATAATAATAATTTGTGTTTCCATTTAATGAAATGTTTACAAGACGTACAGTACAAGTGACAGGTGTCATATAAATATATGAATTGTGGAATGGGCTGTAGTGTATATTATTAGAATTATATATACAGTTTTTTTGTTCATCTTTGTGAACTTGAACCATACTCCATACGTGATTATTTTAATTTAAAAGTGTAAAAAGTGTAATTTTAATGTAACTTTATATATATATATATATATATATATATATATATATATATATAAAGTTACATTAAAATTACACTTTTAAATTAAAATAATCACGTATGGAGTATGGTTCAAGTTCACAAAGATGAATACAAAAACTGAAAATAACTAATATCCTATATAAAATACTAACTATAGATATTCTGTAACGTGTATACTATGAAAGATTAGTCTTTAAAAAATAGTTTTGATTGATCTAAAAACGTAATACATTTACTACATTGGACCCTTCACAGAAAAAGTATTCCACGTGTCATGTAAACAAATATATTATGTACATAGTGAGATTGATTGTTGCGTGTTATGTTATGATTTGTAAACAATAATAATGACCACCATTCGTGAGTCTCATATTTAGACTATATATTATGTATTTATAATAACAATATTATTCACTGTATAATATTGCATGCCATTGCAATAATCAAAATAAGAGTCTCTTAATGTATGGTGCGTTCGCATTGAAATCAAATATCAAATTGAAAGGAAAAGGGAGGATTAAGGGATTAAGCTACCCAGGCCAGTGGCCGAGTGGTTAGAGGCATCATCCATCTCGTCCTGAATATTGGGGAGCCTGAGTTCGATCAGCACCATCTATAAGTATCAGCTCGGCTACTGAGCTGGGTAGCTTAATAACATTTTAATTATATTAGGGGGATATAATTAAAATATTATTAAGCTACCCAGCTCAGTAGCCGAGCCAATACTTATAGATGGTGCTGATCGAACTCAAGCTCCCCAATATTCAGGACGAGATGGATGATGCCTCTAACCACTCGGCCACTAGCCTGGGTAGCTTAATAATATTTTAATTATATTAGTTTTTAAATTCTCAAAATAATGAACCTGGGCCAAGATATTTCTCCTGGGAAACATTAATTCGTCGTAATTTCGAATTATTTAGAAAACAAAATTATAAAAAGTAATTACGAACCCAAATTTAAATTGTCTTAATTAAAATTAACTTTACCCACACACAAAATTTAATCTAATTCCTGCAATTTCCCATAAAACTGTTCACAACATTATTCCATAGATTTTTAGACTTTGGATGTTTCCGCTATCTTTTACAGATTTCCCGCAAAATGCAAACAATTGTGCAAAAATAGTTATTTGTGTATGAAGGCAAAAACTGGAGTTTCTTGGCTGAGCTGTAGCCGAAGCCATCAAATAGGCGAGGCTGAAGTAGGTATTTTGGACTCTATGCACATAATGTTTTTAGGCGATTGAATGCAAATTATAATAGAAATAATTATCATCAAACTGTTTAAATATTATATTTCTTATGTTTGTATTGATAAACGCGGTCTTCAACAACATTGAAGTTTGATTTATGAGGCCGTGAAACTTTTGATCAGATCGTTAATTTGAGGCCGTAAAATAAATGTTACATTATTTAGGCAATTAAATGCAAATAATAATAGAAATAATTATCATTAAACCGTTTAAAAATTACATTTCTTATATTTGTTTTGATAAACGCGATCTCCTACAACATTGAAGATTGATTGATGAGGTCGTGAAGTAAATGTGGCCGTGAAACCTTTGATCAGATCGTGAATTTGAGGCCGTAAAATAAATGTTACGTTTTTTAGGCGATTGAATGCAAATTATAATAGAAATAATTATCATCTAACCGTTAAAAAATTATATTTCTTATATTTGTTTTGATAAACGCGATCTCCTACAATATTGAAGTTTGATTGATGAGGTCGTGAAGTAAATGTGGCCGTGAAACCTTTGATCAGATCATGAATTTGAGGCCGTAAAATAAATGTTACGTTTTCTAGGTGATTGAATGCAAATTATAATAGAAATAATTATCATCAAACCGTTTAAAAATTATATTTCTTATATTTGTTTTGATAAACGCGATCTCCTACAACATTGAAGATTGATTGATGAGGTCGTGAAGTAAATGTGGCCGTGAAACCTTTGATCAGATCATGAATTTGAAGTCGTAAAATATATGTTACGTTTTTAGGCAATTAATTAAATTATAATAGAAATTATTATTATCAAACCGTTTAAAAAATATATTTCTTATTGTGATTGTCATTTCACGGTCCCACCGTCGCTACCGTTTCCTGTTTAAAGCTAGAAGGATGTTTCAAATTGAAAAGTTATAGAGAAACGGCCCTTTGGATGTTTTCCGCTATCTCTTATCGTTTTCCCGGAAAATGACAAAATTGCGTGAAAAATATAATTTTTGGGTCTTTTCATGGTTTGCGGTACAACTTTTTTCGTTTTAAAGCTAAAAGGATGATTCTAAATGTTTTTTTTTATTTAGAGAATTTCAAGCACGACAAACAACCCTTTGGATGTTTTCCGCTATATCTTATCTATTTCCTGGAAAAACTTGTATGAAAAAATCTGATTTTTGAGTATTTTCTCGGTTTTTCAGTCGGCTCTTACGATATTTTCCGCTATGTCTTCCGATTTTCCCGAAAAATGCAAAAAAAAAATGACTGAAAAATATGTTTTAGGCCTTTACACGGTTTTGACTCGCAAAATCGTATTATATTTACAATTTGCGGGTCAAATATTTTTTGCACTAGCGAGTGTAGATAAGATTATTGGATCACTGTCTATACAAAATTACACGATTTTCCTCTGAAAAAATATAATGTTAACATTCTAATGTGTGAAAATAACTAGGCTTTCACTATTTCACACATTAGAAAGTTACCATTATATTTTTGTAGAGGAAAATCGTGTAATTTTTATATAGACAGTGGATCCATGATATACACCAACTACCCATAAACTTTATAGGTCCTATAACCTATTGACTGGATAAACTGCTAACTTCATTGTGACAAAAAAAGGTTAATACTTGCCTATACCTTGAATTGCAGTTATTTTTGCGCGAAATATTCAACGGCTTAAATAGCTTATATCGAAACCTGTACAGAAAAGGCTAGCTGAGATATCGAGCTAATAAAATTGATAAATATATCAGTAGCAATTATTCATTAATTGTGCGACTAATTGATAGATTACAGACATCTCACGTGCAATCAGCTAATTGGTTATTGGTTTATTCAAACGGTCCAAGTATAGCTATAACCCTCCGTGGTGAAGTAGATAATACAACGAACGCGAAAATTGGATACGTAGTTGTAAGTACAACTAGAGTAGGCATTTTTGATAAATAAAATATGTGTATACAAATGTATGGCATTTGTTTTTGCCGAAACAAGAAATCGAATTAGGAAGAAGATTTGTTAGGAAATCAGCAAAGGGCAGTGAAACATTCCTTTATAATCATCAATATATTTCGCTCAATGTTATGAGTTTTATGAGGACCCATCTACAACGTATTCCAGGTTAATTAGTAATGATAACACAATAAAGCCTGGTAAAGCTCAGAACATTGAGCAAAATGATTAAGAAATAAATTGTTCACTACCCTTCGCCGGTTTCCTATTACATATATACATATTATTATTGCATTAAAATTCTGAAAATTCCATTTCTATAATAAATCTACTTGAAAAAAGTTAAAGAAAATTATAAAAAGTACTTACAAAGTTTTCGTAATAAAATGATCCAACAGATTTCATGTCCATCTGAAAACGAAAATACAAAACATTTAGCATTCAGTTAAAATGAAACGAAACATTTAAACAGTATCGTCAAAGCAGAGATCATTTCAACAGTTATACACAGCAGTTTGTTTCAAATAAATTTAAACAGACTACATCCAATTAATAACAACAAAAAACATCAAACGCAAATAAAAACGGTTATTTTGTGTAAACATCAAAATTTCATCATAACTGTCAGAACCATCTCACACATGTTAAAAATAAAACTGTCTAGAAAAAAAAATCTGTATGTATAAAAATGGAACTAAACAGCTTGTAAAATACGAATTATACAAGCTTTAATAAATCTGCTATCTACCTATAAAATATGTATTAATTCACAAAAAAATATTAGATCGCTGTAATTGTAGTTGCTAGAATGTTGCGAGTTAATATTGTCCTATTGGAAGAAACTGTAAATTTGTAGAAATAAACAAAAACAAAAAAAATAAAACATAAAATAAGTAAGCCAATTGCTGCTAGATATATAAGAATATGTGGATAATGACTCATGCAAAACATATTATATTACAAGGTGTAAAAGCCACGAAGCTTCGGACGCACGTACGTAACTCATTTAAGAAAATGAATCATCTACGCACACTTTGCCGCCAATTAAATAAAAGTTAATTGATAGCAAACTGCAAAGAATGTCCTGTATGTAAAAATAAAAAAAGCACTATATTAAAAAAAAGCGGAGTTTCTTGTTCATTATAAAAATTATCGAATAAAAAAGCTGAAGCGGATTCAGCCTCTCACAACATGCTAACAACTCCTCAGGTAGCAGTTTGCCTGCACTTCTCTACGCGCCGGCTTACGTCAAAATACAAAAGCTTCGCTCAGAAAATATTTTCATCAAATAAAATAATTAGTTAATACATGATGGAGACTGTGTGACTATTCAAAAAAAGCGTGGTGTAGTTATTTAAAAGCGATCGCTGTCGTGGCTAAAATAAAAGAAGATTCCCCCTAATTGCTCGAACCTTATATACGTAATAGAAATTGGCGTAATAGCAAAAAAGCACGATCACAAATACAGAAGCTCTGGTACCTTAACGTAGCAAAAAATAACTTCTTTTCGTTTCGATTTCTTGAATGATGTCGTTAAATGTCGTGCAATTATTTACACTGAAGTGAATCAGTTGCAAAACCACTACCTAATTTATAGCATCTAAAATTTTAGTGGTGTTTTATGGTGTATTAAATATAATATTCATAACGATTGTAGAGTGTACACTTTGGTTTGGTTAATTCAAACGTTCCAAGTTTTAGTTTTTTTTTTTGATGGTTTGTTCAGCTTAAGCATTTTTTGTTTTAATTAGCATGTATCACAGGGTGTACACTATACAAAAAAGAAAAAGAAAAGTGTCATGCAAAAGCAGGCGGTACCAGTAATAGATCTGTGTCGGCGGTGCTAGGCTCTCGGGGCCTCTTCTTGCCTATCTCGAGGGCGGCAGCAGTTTGTGGCGCCAGTAAGGGCGATACCGCAGCGGGCTATTAGTAGCACAGCAGCAGAATCAGCAAGACCAAGCGCATCCGGGATAAATAAAACAAAACCAGCACTAAATTAATTCATGGTAAACTCTCTCCATAAGAAGTACAACTACCACAATATGACACCAGTGAACGAGGAAGAGTTTTTTTTTTAAGTTGTATCGGAATGCGTTTTGAGTTCCAAACATAGCCTGCGCATGTTTAAAACTCGGTGGTTTCTACTGCAGGTTCAATAATAATGCAATGTTTTGTAGGTATTTTAGTGGGTGATTGTGATTGTATTGCATAACGCGGTTCTAAAATATCTACAAAACGGTGACGGTTGATAATAATAAAGTTCGTAAGAAAAAATTAAAATACAGCAACAATAACGCCCATTACCTAAATAAATTTGTATATTAGAGAATACTTTAAATATGCATGCACCCTGTAATGTAATAATTTAAGGAAACATCGAAAGCGGTTTAAATTTTTATATAAAGTTTCAAATCTAAAGAAACTTCAATTACAGCACATTCAAAATTATGTTACACAAATATTATATATGTGATTAACCTGAAAACAGTTTACGACAAAAATTCATGACGCAATGAATGCAGTGCCGTCCTTACCTGCAAACAAGCCCTTATAAAAAATAATAGTATTTGTTGTGTGTATGTTTATTTTTATAAACAGTGTAAATAGTGTTTGGTATGTTTCAGTGTATTTGCGTTTACTCTAGCTATTAGCAGCATATATTCACCGTATTTTTAATAGGGGTTTGCTTTGCTTATGACTAGCAGCGGGATGCAGCCAATTAGATTTAGCTAGAGGTATACATACACATTACACTAGAAATTATTTGCAGACTATAAACTAAATGTCCACGACTGAAATATTCTACATAACTACATTTCAAATAACAACTAGTTTTACAGTATGACTCTAAGAAATTGCGCTTAAATTGTTAGGTTTAAACGTACGAATGGCAATTATCGGTTGATTGTGTGTTACGAGGACGTATTGAAATTTAAAGTTGCCAATTAGGGAGCCATACTGTATACACACTAACGGTGCATTTCTTATTTGAAAGGTAGGTAGGTTGGTTGGTTGTAATTATCAACGGCTTATTATGGAAGATCAAAAGATACACAAACAACACTGGATATATACGGATCCGTGTCAATGAGCACGAGATCAGCAGTTGCCGGCAACAAGTCGGATTGAAAAACCGATTGTAAAGGAGGAGACAACATGATGTTTATAAATACGGGTGCGGACAAAGAAAAAAAAATGTAACAAAAGAATAGAGTAGAAAGCGGAGGGCTTGTTGGCAGGACATAGAAAAAAAAACTTGGTGGCTGGGCAGAGCTCTCCATGCTAAAAGGACTTACGGAGACTACTACTGTATATCGTGGAGCGGAAATATGGAAGCGGTCGATTTCTTTACATGTGTAATTATTTAAACGATGAAAGAGGGCAAGCCGCGTCTATACTTCTCAACTCGATTGACAAACAGAAGATAACCCACCACCATTAGCATATAGAAGATATAGCACACACTTCATTGCATCAGGAATATTGCATTATCTGCTTGCTGTAACTAGGACACTAACTAATACTAATGCTAGATGATCTAATAAAAAAGTCCGCGGGTCTCGTTTATAGGTTGTAGGCCCTAAACGGGACTCGCATTCTATTAATTAATAGCTGCTGGGAAAACAAGACAACACAAAGAAAACGAGGAAATAAAGAAAAACGACAGAAGGTTGCAATTTATTTCTTCATAGTCCGCAATTGTATTGAATATAGGTAATATGTAAATTGGTGCTATGAAGAAATTTGTTAGTTAAACAAAAAAATATATAAAATAAAAAGTAAAAAACACACACTAAGAGCTTATTAGCTAGCGAGAAGAAAACTTGTTCTGCACACGTTTATGGTCCCAATCGAGGTTTTTTTGAATTCAAATATAGTTGCATTGGTTGGAACTATCAACGTGGCCACTAATGGACAGACAAGACAAGAAAGATATAGCGAGCGTGCGCCCTAAGTTTGCGTAGCATACCGCGCTAGCCCGCGACTGTGCGGCCTTGATTTGGGCTTGGAGGTGCAGAGGGGGGTGGAAATAGCGGCAGGGGTCGCGGTTGCAGCGGCCCTTGACTGCATCCATGCAGACAGTGACAGTGCCGTCCTCGTTGGCCGTCACAGAGTCGGCGGGATGCGCAAAGCGGCACTCAGACTCTGCGCGCTTGCACGCCCCGCGTTGGAACTCGCGGCACACCTACAGCAGACACCCGGCTCAAGCCACCGCTGCAATGCACCAGGTGCCACAAACGTGACGTGATGCTACGTTTGTGATACCTGGACTTTGACATTGTGTTCGCACGCACCCTCACCCGGGCATTTCAGCGTATGTTCTATCTGGACCCCGGTGAAGATGCGCGACTTCAAAAATACAAATCACTACAGGGGGGTGGGGAAATTAAATTGTTTACTTGAGTTTTGATAATAAAAGGGGGTAGCACGTGTACACATACAATTACCATAAGTGAAAAACTAAGGGAAATAGCGGTGATATGATTTTCACCACACCAACTATTTTTTGTTTAGGATTTAGTTTTTATAAATGCGCATCCGTAACATCTAACACCAAAAAGCTAACAGTTTTATGGCAACTAAGGTAATAGCTTGCAATTAGCTTGCTTACTACTAATTCTTATAGATTACATTAACATTGAAAAGCTACTAATATACTTAAAATATTTTGACTAAATTCATAGTTAGGCCTTTCTTAACGACTCTCTTGTAGAATTGCTTTAGATCACTGTACAGGAGTGATTATAAACCTAGGTGTCGCAGGAATATGAAAGATGTACTGCAATCACTGGAATAACTATGGGAAATTTACTAAGTTTTTTTATTTATTTAAGTAGTAGAAATATGGCTATTTCAATACCATTAATCGCAAAAATGGTTTGAATTATTTATTGGCGGTATAGAACTATAACCGAACTTAACATACATAAATGGCTTAATAAGGTGGTAATAATTAAATAAGAACGCAGTGTAGAGGATTAAATCGTTTACTTAATAAAACACGTACGGCTTATAGGGATCGGTTAAAGATCAAACCCCACATCTCAATTTTAAGGCCCAATTCACACATAAGCGGCGTCAGACGCAGGCGCGACGTCGCACAGGCGGTTGTGATGTCCATATGCAGTGAAGGGGTGGACATTGAACCTTATGTTTACATGGAGGCAGCGTGGAAGAGTTTTGCCTCTTCGCCTACCGTGTCTTAGGCGAAGAGGCGAAGACGCAGTGCCGGCGCGGCCAGAGACACGAGGCAAATGCCCGCGCCTAATCACCTAAGTGGGCATTGCATTACATGTTTATATAGAGGGGGCTTGAAGCGTCGTGCCTCTCGCAGCGCCGGCACCGCCTAAGACAGGGTAGGCGAAGAGGCGATGGGCATAACTCTTCCACGCCACCTCTATGTAAATATAAGGTGCAATGTCCACCCCTTCACTGCATATGGACATCACAATCGCTTGTGCGACGTCGCGTCTGCACCTCGTCTACACCGCGCCTGCGCCCGCAGCCGCTTATGTGTGAATTGGGCATATATCCTATTCAGTGAAGTCAAATAATGTATAGCAATGTATTTACTACAATTTTTAATAAAATAGTTTATTTTTTTTTAGTTTAATTAATATATTTAAAGTAACTAAATCTAGTAAAAACAATTAATCGATTGCAAGACACAATGACTATTAGCCGACTTAAATATATGTTATTCACTAATATTTTATTTATTTTTTTACTTATCCCTATTTTAATAAATATTTATCGGGAATGATGAAATGTACTTACTGTCGATGTTTCTGGAAAACTCGAATACATACCAACAAATCGAATAAAATGGTCCTAACGTAGCTATAGAATATAGTAGAACTACCAACTAAAATATATATGGGTTTCAGAATGGGCTATCACTCGAATTCTGAACTGAGAAACAAATCAACCAACATTCACTGAATAGTCCAAAATATGATACAAAATATAGCTTGTAATTTAGCATGCCGGTGTCGTATATTTCAATAAACTGAAAGGAGTTTATTTTTATAGTAGGTCTGAGGGGGTGTAGAATAAACTGCAAATACTTTAGCTGATACACGTATGAGATTCATATGTTCTAAAATATTTGAAAATGAAAATTATATTTTATAATAATTATATATTTAAAAAATAGCTGACACCAAATTTATGATTACATAGGAAGTATTAAGATTCGTAACAGTTAATAATAATATAAATTTTAAATAAAACGTTAAGATTTAGATTTGAAATTTCACCACTTAAAACATTGTTGTTTATTGATTTGCACTTGTAGCGCTGTAACTGTTAGCCTTTTGTTTGTGTGAAATAAGACGTACGGAGCCGTAAGTGCAAATGTAGGTCAAAAAATACTAGCAAAAAAGTAAATTGTATGTACAGCACAATGACTAAAGTGTAAGATAATAATATTTACAAAGATAAATTGGAGGGAAACTACGTCTATAATGCAAAAAGGTATTATATAGAGAGCATTTTAATATTAGTGTAGTGATTTAGTGTAAGTAAGAAAAGGAGACAAAACAAAAATAATAAACATTCAGGGGCGAAAGTGTTTACCTCCTGACTGATATAGAGAGAGAGTAGAAACGTTATCCAATGCTTAAAATGAAAACCTACGAAAACAAAAAAATAAAAAAAAACAATAGAAATCATAAATAAATGCGAGAAATAATAAAAATACGGTTATTCAGTGTTAAATATTATGTATAAACTAAGCTGAAAATAAAAATACTGTTTTTGCACGGTCGGCGCGCGGTTAACAATAAATAACAAAATAGAATAAAACTCGTGTTAAAAATGTAAATAATTGAAAACGCTTAAATATAGAAAGTCGTTATATAAAAGTGGATTAAAACATACCTCTAATCTGTCGGAGCGAGGCATTTTCTGTTGTGCTACGACGGTTTGAGGAACTACACCAAGCGGTGACGCTACCCCTGTGGGGTCAGGTCCCATAATGGTGGGCATTATCGGACCTGGTGCGAAATATGGACTGTACGTACTGCCTACTTGGGGCATTCCAGTTAGGTACGGATTTGCAGCCTGAAATATTTGCAACAAAACATTATTAGATTACTTATAAATAACAATGACAATCAACAAAGCGCTATAAAGCACATGCAAAAGCAAATATACTACTTTAAAATAAACGATTTGAGGCACACGCGTATTATAAAATGTAACACGGGGGTGTTACGCATCCATAAATAAAGCTACAATGGTTTTTCCAGAACTGGTAGTATTTACATACAATCGCAGTTGCATCCATCAGAAACAACATATGCACAAATATGAGAATTTACACACAATGTCGTTATTAGCACGGTCTATTAAAGGCAAACTCGACTCTACCGCAAACCGTTTACAATTGAAAAGATTCACTAATGTATAATCATAAGCGAAGCAAACAAGCTTTATATAAAAAAACGTGTAAAAACTTATGGAAATTTTAATTCCATGAGGTTTTACGCGTGTATTGTGGCATTATTGAGTTACCATAAGTGCAAACTGTTCGTCTACTGATATGGAGAGGTGTTGCGGGATGAGGTTCAGGGGTAGGCACTCGTACTGGGGATCCACCTCCAAATAAATTCCCAATTAGTAAAAAAAAACAGTAAATAAAAAACAACAATAAATATAAAAATAATAGTACCAAATACCCATTACAATAATATTAGCATAAATCGTGCAATCCAATTAAAATTAAAACATATGAATATTGCTAAAAAAATATAATTTAAAAAATTATAACAAGAAGTAATAACATAAAAAATATGTAGTCGTGCAACATGCAATACATATAAAGTTACGCAAAACGCGTGGTTTACTTACAACTGTGGGAACTTGTCCGGGAACAATGGGTTGTCCTGGTGTCAGTCCCATTTGTTGCATAAGTGCATTTTTTAAAGCAAGGTGATTCCTGCCGTTGATTAGAAGCTGATCTTTCAAATGCTGGGGTGGGTGGAAGTACTTGCATGGTGGCTTTTCTCTGTTACATCGGCCCTGCAAACAAAAAAAAACATATTTACTTACTGAAATCCGATATTAAAACTCTTAGCTTCTATTAGCGGTTATTATATAAAAACAGACAGATCCTTATTGAGTGATAAAATTGATATCTGGTGGCAGGATGCCGTCGACACGAAACACAGCACGTCAGTTACGCAATCCAAACTCGATACAATGGTTAAGGATCAAATGTCGCGAGGATTTTAGGGGGGAATAAATGTACTTGTAAAATAAGTGTGTTAAATAGTTGTGTGTGAGACATATGTATGAGCGAGCAGGTGTTCTCCAATTGCGAACGCGACCACAGCAAATCCTTCTCTAATTTTCCAGACGAGTGAACCGTGCAGTCCCTGAGGTTCAGAGCTGAGGTCTTTCCGGCGCTTACATGATTTTTAGCGACATCCCTTGCAGTCACTATGCGCGCATATTCTGCAAACTAACCTGTTTTCTTTTTATATAATAACTTTTAGCAGCCACTCCCGTCTCGGTGGGCGAATATAGACCATTTAGGTATTAAAGGGGATCGACGGCCTTTTATATCGGAATCTATCTCGCGTAATGAAGAGTGATTCCACAAAATAAGACAAGATGTTTCGAGATATATAAGTTTCACAACTACAACTAACTAGCGCGTGCGAGATCAAAGAAACGTGAGTAATAAGATCTAGCAGTAACCAAATTTCAAGTGTTGAAAGTGAAGGGTGGATATACGCGCAGTTATGCGTGGTCATCATCAAATATGGAATGGACACTAGAGCGAACTCTCGGACTCTATAACGAGCAAATTAACAAACTTATACCACAAGTTACGAAACAGTTCCTCGATGTCGGTTAGATAAACCCTTAAGTAAGTTCTGGATGACTATCGGACAGATTAGACATAGCATAGCGGGCGTAACCCAGGAACTTTCGGGCGCTGATACGTAACAGCTGATGCATCATAAATGTTAAGTCTCTGCACTCTCTCTTTCTCTCGCTTGAAAGTGATGCGTTTCATCGCGTAATGACGGCGGCCAATTACCGCGGCACACTGGGTTAGTGGACGACGTCATTTCCCGTTTCGTGACCGACGGAAACTGAACATGGCACGGCAGCCACTTCCTTATCGTATGATCCCTGATTGTAGTTAAACCAAGAATTGAAAATATTTTAAACAATATGGTGCACGTGAGGAAATCACACCCAACATAATTGCCTGTTATTCGGGTCATTGCGCTATCAATCGGGCCCATAAACGAAGCAAATTTATCAGAAAATGGTGCGCTCGTGCCACACAGTTAAATTGCGCAAGTCATTCGAAACTTTCATTACATTACAGACGCGGAGGAAACAGAAATTCCCTCCATTAGCAGATTAAAACTAGCCCAGTTCTATCGGTTAAATATTTATTTGCAGTCGAACAAATCGGGACATGCAACTTTAATTCCTCTCCCCATCGATTGGATTTAATTGTCCTGTTTTTTTTTTAGTGGCTGCCATTCGTATCGCGTTACAAAACTGTGCGTTGACCTTTCCGATACAGCAGTGCGGGGAGGTGGCATGCAAAATTGCTTGGCATTTTAATTTTATTCATGGCATTCCCCGAAAATGTCAGTGGGATAGTGTACTAAGATAAAACCCAGCACGACCTTACAGCGCCACCACACCCTCATATCCACCCCCTTGATTAAATCATCACGGCTCGCTGCTTGGGGTGCGAAATTTCTCATACATGAAAATTAATATATGAACTTTAGTTTACTAAGGTCCGGCGGAATAGTTGCGGTTAAAACGTTTCATGCAAAAATAATTTCCAAAAGTGTTTATTTAATAAATTGATACATCCCGAAAGATGTGCGCAAATATAGGCTGGTCAGATGGAATTGCTAAATAAACACGAGATATTTGAAAAGAGGGCCCATCCGGATTACCCTGTTAATTATATATGGGGGAGGAGGGTCACTCGTTTAACGCGAAATGGATATTCGGGGGGCATTAAGATATACGCCGGGCACACATTCCATCATTTATGCTCGTCGGATTGCCTTTATATATAAGAGCGTCGGATCCCACCCACCCCGATTCACAAACTGTCTATTCGTTTATGCAGGATCATTCCTTATTTCCAGGGTCGAGTCCGGCAGAATGACTGCAGGATTTCAGGAATGGGAAGAGCAACGCTGAGGCCACATGGGGAACACGCCAGAGATGTATGGATTTATACGATACGCCCTGACAAATGACTGGTGCTTCGTGTTCTATCCATCATACGTTCTGCAGCAGTATAATGCATTTTATTTTATTTTTTATATATATAAAAAAATAAGATTGTAAAACGTGGTTAATAAAACGAGATTTTTCATTTATCATTTGTTCGCGTGAAGCTATTAAATTAATACGCGCATTGAGTGTAACAAAACAAAAGATCATTTGTAACGTTTATCATCATATTCAATCATGAGTCTATACGTTAAAAAGCGATACATTTTGTGACCAGGTGGGGTAAAATACAAACACTGTTGCTGCATGTTATAAATTAGCCCACCGTAACGAGCTGTCACTGTAATACATCATCTATAACAGTTGCCATTAGATTGATATTTCAATATCAGTTTCACGCAGGAGCAGCAGGACAAAAATATACTTCATCGAGAGATTTTAACAATTAATAAAAGTCGAGACCGGGAAGGCGGCGTGAATTAATTTGTGTCGTGACTAAATTCAAACTTTCCACTTTCCCTCTTATATTACAGTGACCCTTGCGTCGTCGGCGCTGAGTCAGTAACGATTGCTTGTCTGGGCGTTATCTACTTGAAAAATCATCGATATGTCCACATGAATAATGTATTGGGCGTCCAAAGAAAACGGTCATTATTGAATGTTATTTATTGCCACAAACATATTATTGTGTGTTTTAATGGATGGCGGTTAATTTGTGCATTGCAAGTTAATGCATATGTATGCTGTTACAGAGTTGTAACATAACGCCGAAATATAATTAGCTAGCTAACATGGTTTAGAATTGGATCTATCTTCATTAGTGTGATATCACTGGTTAGTGCAATAAATCGATACGTTTTACTCCTCTATGTATATGTCTCTCCAGCGCTAGCAATCTGTCCATTCAACGAGTGTTAAAATATTAATATCGGTATAGATTCGCAAACTCTCGATCTAACCATATGTCACTAAGTAAATATTCCCACAAGCAATATTGCGCACTCACGTATAATATTCCCGCCCTGACATACGCTATAATAAGAAGCGGATAAAACGCTCGTTGGACACCTTTATGTCATCACAAAGTTACACACTACATTATGCCCTGGAAATTGCATATGCTCTAATGATGCGTAGTATATATTAGCACGTTAATTAAGTGAATGGGTAATTTGTTTAATTAAAGCGAAGAATTTAATAATCGTCATATTAAAACCATTTGTGAAATAAAACTGGGGTGCTGGTTTGGTAGATTAGAAAAATTAAACGGCATTTTAAAGGAGCGCCACTAATTTCTCCACGAAATGAGAAAGGCACGGTCGGTTCGCATAGAATGGAAGAAAAAGTGATAAAGGCGAGGGACGAAAAATTGAAGGAACCATAAAAAGCAAATTGTGCGGAAAATGGGAGAGGGTCAAGATTCTGGAATTTGAGATTGCTATAGCAGGTGGGATTCCGTATATAAAGGGAGGACGTGGACATTTCATGATCAAGTCCCGTTATACGCATTCCTTGCGAGAAATGCTCTCCATTACCCACGATGCCCCGCATTGTCCTGCAATAATTCGCGCAATTGCTGGTGCCGCGGTGTTGAAATTAACCGCACACTGTGAAACTTAGGTGCTTCCGCGGTCGCGCTGCCGAATAAATGGGAATAATTTCGAGTAATTTCGTTATAAACTTGGCTACACAATAATTTAAACCTAATAAAGCACTTAATCGTGTATATGAGCATACGTTTAGCGAATTCGCAGAAAACTGCACCCGCCCTTATAAATCACGCTACTGTGTATAATCAACCATTGTTGTTGGCTACTATTGTTTATAAAAAGCCATCAGAAGCAAATTACGCCTGACGTCCATAAATCATAATGTAAGTACTTCTAGACCAGACGGTTGAATAATGTGGGAAGCGAAATGATGCGGAGAGCATAAAACATGGCAATGACATCGACAAATTGGCTTGCAAATTAGAAAACAGTGAACACAACAGCCCTGTACTCTCGCCCATCAAACGGGATTGGATTTTGCAGGAGGAGACGCAGCAGCAAACAAAACGCGCGTGCATTAATTTAAAGGGATATTTGCGCGCGTAAACTTTATAAGTATATATTCGTTTGATGTTAACGGATGGGAGGAAATAAATTTTGCAAGCAACAGGTTGGCAGAAGTAGCGACAAAAGTGGTCTTCTCGTCACCATAGAGATCATAACTGGATTATGCGCATATAGCGCTGAAGTTTCAAAAGTTATTTAAATAAATCATGTATAAATCATTAAACAAGATTACGTAGTAAAAATAAACCAGATTTGAGGTATTCTACCGTGAGAGGGAGTTTCGTGCAACCAGCGAACGTGCCTCTTGGAGCGAGTAATCAGTGGAAAGCGCCAAGACGGTGTATAATGGGCCTGTCGTTGTTACTATGGTTACTTATTGATATTTGTGTTAAGATAACCCACATTGAACGGATTATAATGGAATTTTCGTGTCGGGCGCGAGAAGTGTTGCGTGCCCCCCCCACGCTTTGTTATTTATTACAGGGGGCACAAATCATATCATTGCATCGACCTAATACTAGTTAAGCCGTGTTATGATGAGTAACAGCGTCGAAGCGTCCGTTTTCCGCTAGCCTATAACAGATGTTAACTTGTTAAGGCCAAAGACAAATCTTTATTAATTGAGAAATATGACTTAAGAGGGGAGTACTCAATTAATTCTGTAAATAAATCGACCTCGACTAAAAGAAGTAATTACTATAATAATCTCTTGATGGCGCAGCTAATAAAGTTTGTAATCTAATCAAGAGTGAAACGAAATAACATATATTATAGTATTTTAGTGTTTTTGTTACTAAATTTATTATTAATATGATAAAGAAAATAGTTGTTATAGTTTTTATGGTTATTGTTATGGTCGATTCGCGCAAAACAATCCCAATTTATTCAACTACCAACTAGAGCTTGCGAATGTATGTAATGGTATTGCGTAAGTCGTTAGTGGAGTGGTCGAGCGAGAACGGACCGCTCTGAATTTATCGTTATGCCCCGACGACGATAGTTTCGCAGGAAATACTCCTGGGAGACGTGAGTTAGCTACGTGGTGCCCGAATGGTATCCCTCAGGACCCGTTTACCTGCCCAACGACTGATTGGGAAGCAACTCGGCTGTCCGTCGGAGCGCACTTCTCTTAAGGGACGCTTTCGCTTTGATCAGTTCGGGGCCCGTGTACTGGAATTACGAACGCGCACAAACTTTCCCAATGCACTCAAATTTTTACGTCTACCAACAACGTTTTTGCCATGCATGTGCGGAAAGTGCGCCGCCGCGCGCACGTTACCGGGCAGATTTTGTCAAGTTGAGTGCACAAAATAGCCGTAGCACGTATTTAAAGTTACAAGTTTCCCGGAACCGGGCCCGGAAAGATCCAATTACATTACACGTTTCCGGGCGGACAAATTAGGCAAGATGGATTGGACGTTCCACGCCGCACATAATGCGTGATTCGGATCACCTCCAATCCAACCGATATCAATAAAAGAAATCCACTAAACGTTTTCCATCCAGTTTGGCACTCAAATTATGAAGCTAAAAATCAAACAATGGTTGGGTTTTACACGGGCGTGCCGCTCGTACCATTGTACTGTCGTTAGTGGAATGGCTACAACCATACGCCCACTGAAGAGGGAAATATAATGAAAAACCATTGTGTTGCACTCGTAATACCATGCTTTCCTTATCGCGCAATTAGTGATATCAGCAGTAACCCACACACGAGTTATTTTTATCGCAAGGTGTGCAGAAGTAACATGTATGATCATGGCGTGTATTAATTATGCGATAATTAATAGATGACGCACCACCCGTGTCCTGTTCCATTGAAAAATAATGCCTGCCTAATCGCAGTATCGTATAATCCTAAGAGACTAATCAGTAACTTTTGATTTATATCTATCCGATATTAATTAGAAACTATGTAACTATGTAAGGTCAAAATGATTTATAAATGTTAATCCTCGTATTAGCACAAAAGCAATCCCGAAAAACAGGATTTTTAAATTTAATGTCTATAAAAACTGTTAAAAAATAATAAATTCGATCTTATTCAATCATATAATTAGATGTCACTTATTTAGCTTCAAAATCAGGCATTTTGAGTTTAATTTAGTTCATTAATAAAGTCTCAATGCGGGGAGATTCAAGGCATATAACATGTAGATAAAAACTTACATAATTATGTTTGACACTTATGTAGCTACAATCTGAAGCTTTTTGTGTTTACTTTGGTTAATTAATAACGTCTCAATACAGGAAAATTGAAGACACATAGTTTATCGACCAAAACTTTTTGTTTCAAAAATCATAATCAATTCAATCATTGAAATTAAATCTAAATAAACATATAATTATGTTTTCCCTTATATAGCGTCAAAATTAAGCATTATGTTTTTATTTTGGTTAATCAATAACGTCTCAATGCGAGAAAATTCAAGAAGTAACTTGCAACTTTTTATTTAAGAAATCGTAATAAATACAATTATTGAAATTAAAACTAAATGATCATATAATTATCTTTAGCACTTATTTAGCTTCAAAATGAAACATTATGTTTATTTTGGTCAGTTATTAACCTCTCAATGCAGACAAAATCAAAACACATAACTTTTTTAGTACAACATTTTGTTTTAAAAATCATAATAAATTCATTCGTTGAAATTACAACTATGTTTATGTTTGGCACTTGTTTAGCTTCAAAATGAAGGATTATGTTTGTATAGAGGTAAATTATAATATATAATTATAATATCTCAATACTAGACACATCAATACACATAACTTTAACATAATTACTTTAAGCTTAAAATATCGTAATAAATCGAATTCTTAAAATTACAACAAAATAATGATGTAATTATGTTTGGTAATTATTTACGCATCAAATGAAATATTATTTAACATATATAAGTGTAAATCCACCTCTTAGCAATATACATATCTAGATTTCGATCTTATTAGTTATTAATCAGTGTCGCTCAGCTAGTGAGGATGAATTCACACAATATGTCGAGTGGTTATATACAAATATAATACAACTAACTCCCTAGGAGGATAGTTAAACGCCATCTGGCGGCACCACATCAATTAGCACTGCATACTCATGTGGTATGGTGCCGCCAGATGGCGTTTAACTTTCCTCCTAGAGGCTTAGTTGTATTATAGAAGTATTATAGAAGTATTATTTATTTAATTTGGGTAAATAAAAACGTCTATATGCAGAAAAATTCAAGCAACATTACTTTTTGTAAAAACATGTTTCTTAAAAAAAACGTAATCATTTGAATTCTTCACATTACAACGATGATGATATGAATAATATTTGGCACTTATTTATGTTCAAAATGATGCATTGTTTGTTTATTTTCGTCTACTATGTCAGTTGATTAAACAATAACCGACACATTAAAATTATATAACAACTTGTTATTAATTAGCCTGTATCTCAAAAACTAGAACTGCTACGATAAAAAGCCGTGTATTTTTAGAATGAGTACATAATATATTCCTTACTTTTCAGGACTAAGACAAAATAATAATTTTGTTGTCCAGTGTAATTAATTGTGTTTGTTGTAGTATAATCCCCCCCGATCCCTTACAGATAATAGGTTATTAAATGTGACAATAAGCCGAATCGTAGTTCAATTCGTGTGTTGTTAATACATAAAGGGGAGCGAATGATTTGCAGTATGGACGCAATATTACAGTACATACATGCGGAGGCCGATAGATACTCAATAACCATATATTGCAGCCATATCTGTCTCACGGGACTGAGCATGTATTACCAACGTCGAGACAGGCAAATAGTTAACTGCCTTATCATATTACCACCCACAAAAAAAATTGTCGCCATAAGAATATCTCGTGTTCAACAATTTGTACTTGTATATTATTTTTCTCGTGGCGTGGAGGGTTCAATTAGTCTGCGCCGTCTGGTATTTGCAGATAAAAAGGGAATTTGATAATATAGTTTTGCAAACGGAGGCTGTGCTTGAAAGATGCTGGGGAGAGAGAATGTGACGCAATTCGCGTCGAAATGAGATTTTGAAGAGTGGAAAACCGAGCCAATATTAGTTTACACATTTGTAGGTGAAAAGTTTGCCGGCAAACTTTTATTATCGGAAATAAGTAGGGAAAAAAGCAGACGGAGAAAAGAAGAGGCGCGCGCGTCTACGCCGCCACCGCCGCCGCCGCCGTCGTCGCCGTCCGATAACGGAAAATATATTTATTTGAAACTTGTTACTTAAAAAGTATATATGTAACTGCGCCCCGGGAAATAAAAGCTCATATGTAACAAGTACGAAAGTCCCCGTGGCAATCTGAGCCGGAACTTTTTGCGTCCCGCCAAGCAAAAAGGCGATGGCATTAGCCAGCTGACTTCGTGCCACTTCAGAGAGAGGGTGAAAAAACGAACGAAACACTCGCCCAAACGATAACTAGTCTGAGATTAATTAACTGCTGTTCGAGCACACGCGAATTGTGGAGAAGGCCAAACTGAAATCAACCTCATGCTGGAAAATATATTTATGTAGGTTGTTGCAACTTATAAATTAAATTTACATAATAAAATTATCTCTACAACGCTGAACACTGGGGACGTAACTGTAGGGGACCCAAAAATTAGTGATCATATTTATTATTTATGATTTTATATAATCTCGTTTTTCTTTTGTCAAATAAATGTCAGTTATTGGTTATTGATACACAAAAACCTGAAACTTTTGGAGGGACCACATTTTTATTTATTTTATATAATTGATTAGCCTACACCGAAACGTAAAAAGCAAATAGATAATAATATAATATATATTTATACGTTTACACTTGTGGTTCTCGAGAAGAAGAAACAATCATAAATAGCCGTCAGGATACATTGGGCAATTAATAAAACACGAGTTTTCTCATCCTTTTCGGCAATGTTTAGCTATAAAGTGATATATATATATATATATATATATATATATATATATATATATATATATATATATATATATATATATATTTGGTTTGCTAGGTAAAATTCCCGTCGTTCAACAGCCTATGATGAATTAACTCCTCTGAGCCCGTGTTACTATTTATGACTATTTGTTTACTTTTCCTCTCAAAACATTATCAAACGTATGGTTTGCGACGTACTTCTACTTCTTCATCGTTTAACTATGCAGTTGAAACTTCTAAGATAACAATAGAGGCAACTATCCTACTATCAAGTTGTTTTTGTCCCCATTTTCCGAACAAAACCGTCAGTAATACAAATATTTGTCACGACATGCACTGACAGCACGAAAGTCATAACTGATAGGTCGGCGGGCTTCAAAACATTGTCTTAGTGATTATGTTATAAGGATTCTCGTCAATTAACCCTTTCGCCCCTAGAGGTTTCACAAAGAAACCTCCTTTTCAATAATATATTTCTAGAGTACCAGTGGTAGTTTTTAGAAACCAAATACGCCAAATTGTATATGTAGTGCAAATTTTTTGGCTTCTAACTGTAAATTACGTAATCTTAGTCCGGGAAAAAGATTGTTATGATAATACTCGGAAATCTGCATATTATTATTACTTTCGATAATATTTATTTTGGGTCTGCAACGTTTAATAGTGTCTCTATACGGGAAAATCTATACACATAACATATCGATTAAAAACGTTTTAAACTGAATTCTTCAAATTACAACTATATGATGATATAACACTTATTACACTTCAAATGACAATATTTGTTTATTTTCTTATAATATATCCGTCAATAATTAAGATATAAACGTGTCTGTAATTGAAATACTAGGGCTGCTAAGAAAAAAAGACAAGTATTTTTGTGTATATATAAAATCAGTTCATAATTTTCCGGCATCCACCCAAAAATTTCATTTTGTTGTCGAGTCGAGAGTAAGCACACGAAAAGAAATATATTATTAAACCTACTTAATTAACTCGAGGTAACGAAGCTTGATGTTGCTTGCGGAATTTGACAGCAATGTAATTAATGGTAGCCGAGTTGTTGAGGTGGAACATCAAAATGAATTTGCATAACCCACATTTTATTAGACCACATAAAGTTTTGCATAAATTCATATAAGTATTCTATATGTTACATAAACTACAAATGGTATGATTTTGTGTAGAATAATACCATAACAAATATGCCTTTAAAAAAATGCACCACATAAAAATACTTTTTGTATACAAATTTGCATTGAAAGCACCATAAAAAAAAGAGGCCAAACAGTGTATCGAATAAAAACTGGTCCGTTGTAAATTCAATCCAATCGTTAAAATATGAAAGCAATGGAAGATATAGAGAGACAAAGGGAACGGGTATAAAATTTAATGAAGCCCGTTCAGTGGAGGGCCATTCACTCACAGTTTGGAGCGCACTCGCATCATAATTATGTAAAAAGATGTTAGTAATTTAAATACCAAGTCCTGGATGCATAATTTTTTGTTTTTTTGAGTGGACGCTGTATGAAAATCGCGCCCTCCCGAACACTCGAGTGTCGTAAAATAACAAAGCAATTATTTATGGGGGAGGGAGACTCGTTTCAATATTCGGGAAATTTTGTTAATTAAAAGGCCGCCATAAATTTAATAGGCGACCGCAAAAAAAAGTTTACGGATGACAAATCAAAGTTGGAATTATAGTCGTTTATCTCACCGAGCGTGCTGGTTTGTGAAAAGTTGAGTGGATTAAACCATGGCTTACCTGCAACAATAAAAAAAGTATATTAGTAAACACGAATAAAAATCAGTAGGAAATTGCATTTCGCGTAGAAAATGTAGCCCGGAATCAAATATGCATTTACTGAATACGACACGTGGGGCGGCGCGCTGTTAAACTTTTATGCGGCGCGACGCCTTAAAAATTTATTCTGAGTGATTGACATATTATAAAATAAAAGTCAACCGGCGAGAAAATGCCTTCGCATAAACGTGCTGTTTAAAGTTAATGAATTCTATTCTTCAAGAGAAATTGTGTAATTAGGGTGCATAATGTACGTGTATGCACAATGAATAATCGCTCGCGCTGCGAACAGATAAGATTATATACTAAAATCGAGAACGTGTTTTGGGATGATGAAGGGGCGTTTGCATCATACACTCAGGGTGTAAATGAGCTCGCAAAGGCCGCGATACAATCTAGGTTAATGAGTTGATGGAATAGTATTATTAGTTGAAATTGTGAATTATCAACACGCGCCCCCCAATGGAAAATTGTGTTATATTTTTATCGGCGTGTAAAGTAAATAAGGAAAGGCTGTAATCGAAAAGAGGATCGCGTATACGACGAAAATTGAGCGGCTAATCTCGATGCGCTATCAGTAATCAACGAAACGGAAGTAAGTCTACGGAGAGATAAACCGAGGGACTATCTAGGAATGCCTCGATACGTGTTTTCAGCAAATACTTTCCAGCGTATATATCTATATCACACGTAGCTGTATTTTCACCAGTTAACTGAGAATGAGAAGAGTTACTCATGTGTGTGTGTATCTTGTGTAAATTTATTTTTGCTCTGCAGCGAGGGGGAATTTTGCCAGAACGTATAGAAAGAGCCTTATGTAGAAGAGCAATAATTGGCCATTTTCCCGATTCATTGGAGCCACTCCAAAAGTTAATGGCGCAACTTGGACGACCCAGCCATTTTTCATTCTAACGATAGTTGTAAAGTTAAATTGTGACCTTTTATAATCAAAGAACGAACTGCAGTAAGCCATAAATGATTTATTCTGTGTGGATTCTAACTGTAATGATTTTATGGAAAATGTTTTAAATTTAGAACAATGGCGATACTTACTAGCAGCTAATCATTTGTTTTTTCGCGTTAATTATAAAGAAACTCAGTTACAACGAAACAAACTTAAAATTAATATTATCATTAAATTAGCCATGAATAGGATTCCTTTATATTTTCTATTTTTTAGTGTTATACATTTATCTATTATAAATAGCAAAATTTGCAAAATTATTCTTTTGTATACTTGTATACTATTATATACAAAAGTATAACGGCAGACTATAATTATATTATTGAAGGTTGATTTATATTTGGCTTCTGCCAACCAATAATCTTTGGGGCAGTTTTTGGGGCTACAACTGTTTTTGTTAATTACTGCGTTCTATTTGTCGTGTAATGTCGCTTCCAATGCGCACAATTCTACGTACAACCAGCGCACAACCGCTAAACAGCACGCCACGGGGCTACTAGTAATGTTAAACGAAAGCACATTATATAACCTATTTGAATTTACATTTTTTAAGAAGTAACTGTATTTTATTTTAACACAAGAGTACAATTCATTGCGTTGTACTATTATTTAGTTTAATATGATGCAATTTTATTAAGAGGACATGATAAATGCTTTTAGGATGCGAGTATTCGGTGGAAGCCACCCTTATAGGCATTTACTTATGCATAACATTCACATACTATTTGTAAATCTTTGAAGGAAGTGCTAAGAAGTGAGTCGGGTGACAAACGATGCAAAGAGACAGCGCTCCTTAGGCGTTGTTTTGTAACAACACGAGCGACGAGACGTGAATAGACCCTGATGGCCATACATTTAGCGGGGTCTCGTGAGTGATTACCGGACAAGACAAAATCCTAACCGTTAATCCATATCACGTAATAAATTGTGCCGGCGAGAGAGAGAGAGGGGCTAACAACCGAAAAATTTATTGCGACTTTTATCAGGTGCGAATTAATAAGCAATCGGCAAATGGATTTTTTTCAGCGTCCGTATTTAGACCCGTTGACCTGAACAATACAAATCAAAGTTCGTCCATCGGGGTCGCCGGTTGGGTCACATGGTTCGATGACGACGAGGCGTCCGTTTGACGGCGCGAGGCGCTTTTTCCAATCAATAGGACGTCGCCATGGCAACGACGCCGCTATCGTAGCCACGCGGGCGCCTTCTAAGACCTGGCGCCATCTGTGCGGGACGCGCGCATACACGCGATAAATTATTGGGACGCGCGTGAATTTACATTTTCCGTGTCCAAATTACACGGGTGGGGGCCGGAATTTAATTTTAAAGTTATTTAAGAGACACGCCGTGTTATTAGTTTCGGGGGAGGTAAGTTCGGGATTTTTTTGTCGTTTTTTAGATTGCGTTGTGGGTGATAATGTGGCGCCACTAACCGATGTTATCGCCATTCTTACTTTTTATGCGTTTTTAATGAGTCGCAATGTCATACTTCCATAAAGTTGTACAACGCATGTTCTTTTCCCCCTTTTTTTCCCTGTATGGGTGTGTTGGCCAGACGAATATTATGCATACGCTCATTATTTATTCTATATTAACACTCATGTCGAATAATGCACGCATTAAAATAATTTAGAATAACGGAGGATTACAGTCATTATACAGTCCGTACCGGTGTGATATATGATGGCGATAAAACACATTTACACCACAATGTGGCGTCATTATCATTACATATCACATTGTGTCCGACACTAGGAAGCGAACCCCGTCCAAATATTTACACCATGAATGTTATTACTTTATAAGACTCTATCCAATTAAAAACGTTCACTGATTATATGATTATATTATGCACGCTTTCATTATATAATATTGATAAGAAACCGTTATTATTTTCGACCTACATTTCCATCCGTTGCCGAGTGCGGGTTGAAACAATACGGCGCCGATTTATTATATTCAGACGCCATAAATTCCGGACGTGAAATAAAAAAGTTCCGAAAGCAAGGTGAGGCGGTGCGCGTTCATATATAATAAGGCCGTTCTTGAATTCGTGCATTTACGAAATTTACGGTGTACATAGGGGATTTATAGGTGGAATTACCCACGGAACAGACGATTATAAACGCTCCTTGGGAATTTAAATAAAAATTATGAAGATCTCTTAATGCCCTAGCGTCGTTTTGTTTTATGGGCGCCCGTGTTCGTCACATTAAAGTCTATTAAGGTTAATTTGAACCCCCAAAATGGTAAAAATAGCGGTGGAGAGCAATAAAACAAAGAAAACGATGGAGGTCGCCACTTTTCTCCGTTCTGCTCTAACGCCTCGGGGTCAAATAGCAGAGTAGGAGAGGCCAAAGTCGACGGGGGTTTTATAGGCAATTAATCCACTCGGACATGGGGCGACAATTTAGTGTTAAAGGGCGGATTTCGTTGGGCGTACGAAATCACATGTTCTTAAGATTGCTAGAGTCATACAGAGAACATGTGGTTAAGTACTCTACGAGCCATATATTTCCACCCGCCATAATTATTTCAAACTAAAAGGACTTCAGGAATATTAGAGCGTAGGCCGTTAGAAACTAATGGTATAATATTCAAGGGATAACAAAGAGCAACGATAACACGTTACTATGTAATTACAGACCCCTAAAGCAAACACACTTACTGTTGTCGCAGGGGAACCAAATATTAATTATTTATAAGCTCTTAATGTGCATACGGTTAAAATTTTGTTTATCAAATTTTATTAGTAATGTGGACTTTTAATTAATAGTCAAATTGATTAACGTTATATAGAATGACTTTACTATGAATAATAAAAACTGAAGCTAATTTTTTATATTCATTTGAATTTGTTTTAAGCAAAGTATTATTCGCAGCCATTGACTGTCAAGATAATTAAATATTTCGGTGTAAGTGTAAAAAAATTAATAAAAAAAGAAACTGGCGAATGATGATAATAATTGGAATAAGCCCATATGAAGATATTTAGTATTTGATGTGCGAGTACAATTGATTCCAGCACTATTACGCCTCTCTATTCCTTTTATCAGCATCATGTGTAAAGATTTTCTGTGTTACGGCGACATCAAAGATGAAAAATCCTGTACGATTCAATAAGTTTATTTACAAAAGACCAACCGGAAACCTCTATCTTCCACCATAATTGTGCATGTCGACGTCCAGCGTTGTCCCACTCGTGGGGAAAATATTGCAATATCCGGTAGCGGCTATTGCCTGCTGTCGCGGCCCTTTGCGGCCCGCTAGCTTCAGATATCCGTTAATTTTCATTTTAGATAAATTTATTTTTTGGTGTAACGAGGTCGCTGCCGGCGCGGTATGTATTTTAGTGTCTGCCCCGTCTCGTAATGAGCGACTCGCCGGTAATTGCATTCTCCGCTAGATAATAAACATAATCGTTATCGTGCCGAATGGTATTCCGGGGGTGTCATGTTTCGAACTTTGCGGATTGAGTGCGAGCGGGGGCGGAAATGTTAATGCGTTTGACGTATTAATAAAATCTATTTTAAGCGTCGCTGTTTATTCCGGCGCAGTCGGAATAAATATGAGGGCATTAAAGTTGGTGCAAATAAATAAAACTGCTGTGTGTGGCAATTTGCAGTCCTATCCACAACAGGTAAATGCATTCGGCTGTGTATGACGGGGAAGCAATTGAGATTTCTGCAAAATATTGCACAGACACACATACACACGGTGGCGTAACTGCGTGAGAAAGAGAAGACTGCGAATTTAATTACCGTACAAGACTCGGTATTGAATAATTTACGTCCGCAAATATAATTGCACGTTGCGGACGCTCGAAATGGCTCTTGGGGATGTCCACGGTTTTCTATGGATTAATAAAACAGCAAATTTAAAATTAATGTTGCAAGGTAATTACTATTTTCAACATAAACCTACTATGTATACTGTTAAAAAAAATCTATATTGTAACGCGTTTTATTCCCTTGAAGAGTTTTTAATGTTCAAATTGTGTAACTGTAATTGTAACAATGTACAATAGCTCTAGTTTTAGATCATACAGCATATATGTTCTTTTAAATTAAATTATTATCTCATCTCATCTCTTCTCATCTCATTATATACTCATCCATCGACATCGAAGTGAAGTAGAGGATTTAGGCTATGGCCCATAGCATTTCCTCCACCCCGTTTTTGCGATCACATTTGGTATCCATATTGAGCTGAACGCTTCGAGAGGTGTAAACGTTATCACATCATGGCGACATGGCTTATTTAGCTACCCTCTAAGAGACTTTAGTCTACTATAATATAAGTAGGGTTGCTTTAGTGCCATATTTGCATGCTGTGATTGGTTAAGCTCTTTTTATTGCTAGTTTTATGCTACTATTTGAAGAGAAAAAATAGATAAGTGCAAGTTGAAGTTTAAATTCAACTAAATGTTTAAGCAAGTGCGCTACCAAGAGATTCTTATACTATGTGAAATAACAAAACAAATATGTATAACATATATAAGTGTGAATCCACCTCTTAGCAATCTACATATCTAGATTTCGATCTTATTAGATCTCATCAGTGTAGCTCAGCTAGTGAGAATGAATTCACACAATACCTCGAGTTTTTATATACAAAAATGATACAACTAACCCCCTAGGAGAAAAGTTAAACGCCATCTGGCGGCACCACATCAATTATACCATATTGGTGTGCATTGCCAATTGATGTGGTGCTGGTAGATGGCGTTTAACTTTCCTCCTAGGGGATTAGTTGTATTAATTTTTATATAAAAACTCGAGATATTGTGTGAATTCATTCTCACTAGCTGAGCTCCACTGATGAGATATAATAAGATCGAAATCTAGATATGTAGATTGCTAGTATTTACGCCTGAGGCACTTACACTCAAGTTTAAGTGTGTTGCAACTTACAACTTTACAAGTGTAGCACATTGTTGTATCTTGTAGGAAGTATAATTTAATATTAATTTTGGAATAAGATCTGTAGCTCTATGTGTCTTGTGTAGACGCACTGTTTCCTTTGATAAACCATCCTCAATCAACAATTCGACGGAAAAGTTAGCCGAAACATATCGTAGTACTTCTATTCTGTACCGGTATCCACAATATTTAGGAGTTAAAAAATGTAAAATTCACATCGCCATCATTGCATGATTGCAGTGACTTATCATCGAAGGCAATGACGGAGTCGCCGTCTCCGTCTAGGCGTGTTGTATTTTGTCCCTATATATCAAACAAGGGCCATACTTGTCGGGAATAGTGATCAAGGTATTTAATGCGTTACAGTATAATACATACATTCGATGGATGGTCACAGAAAATATGCCCTTCCTTAACAAATAATTCGTAATATTACAATATCTATATTAGATTGTAATATTTGCGACAATTCCATCGATATTCGATAGATGGCCACAGGAAGTATGCACTTTTATAACTAACACAGAATAGGGGTACTACACTATAGTGATTTGAGAGAGGGATGAATACATAATAATAAGTTATAATAATAAAATTAATAAAATCATAGAATTTGTATTATAAATCGCTGCTAAATGGAAGCGCATTTGGAAGTAAGACGCTTTCAAGGTATAGGTTAAGATATTTATAATGATAACATATGTTACGTCAATTGAATGATTTATTGTAATGCAAAAATATATTTATATATTTGCTTAAAGAAGTGTATCGAAAATTGATTAGTAAAAAGTCCTTCGATTCGTTTTATATTAAATTCCGTCTTATTCGCCTTTTGATCTCCAATCACATTATTTTGTCGATATGGTATACATACGGAAAATATGGCTGCGCTCCAGTTTTAATCTGATGAAGCCCGGAGAAATTTTTCATTTCGATCAATTTTGCTACATATAAAAGTGTGCGCGTTCTTTGATTTTACGTTAAATGGAATTTATATTAGAAATTTATTGAGATTCGATATTAACGCAAGGTAATTTAGTTTAATTTTTAAACGTAGCAAAAGTTTGTTACGTGAATGCGAGGGAGGTAGAGAATGTATTGCAGGTATTGGCAGAAACTGCAGATGCAGCAAAGATTAAAAAGTTCGTCCACGTATTGAATTGGACGCTGCAGAGAGACAAGACCAATGCTGAATGTGTACAAGGCAGGAATACTTAACTAGCTAAGACGGTTGCTAAGTCAGCCCCGGCCGTTACATTAACGGCATGTATCGCACTTGTATGTAAGAGATAACAAAAGGGCCCTATTACCCTCATAATTAAGTACTCTCAGGCGTACAACACTTCTGGTTTAGTGGCCGCTGCAACAACGCGCGAGGAAAGGAGACCGCCAGAGCAAGACTACACTGGATGTTCTATTTACAGGTTGGACAAAACGACAGCTGTCGCGTATCGCCTCAGACAATTCAGTAAATGCGTTGAATTTTTCATAGCACGCGACTGCAGTACGACCATTGCATTTCAACTACTTCTCGAGCTGGCCGGGGCCGCCCACTAAACAATATATGAATAAATAAATATGCAATTTTATAAATGGGATATCTGTTTCAACGACGCGACGGCACGAATGGGCACGCAAATGAAAGGGGATGAACAAATAAAAAACTCCACCAAACATGTACATATTTATAACGTATAAAAATGCAAAAAAATAAAATAAAAGCGGCGGCGGCAGTTGAGTGACGGCCGGCAATAGATACATTTGCGTAGTTTCATCGCGAGGTCCGGTGTATCTGAAAATGTGACAGCTGAAAAGCATTTCTGCCACTAGGCATCAATATATAAACTCGACTGGATATCACAATCAGGTGCACTACACGCCAAAACGCTCGCAGGATGTATTTGATTATGCGGAGTTATTCACAGGAAAAGTTTAAATAAAAAGGTGTCGAACTGATTGAGCTCAAAGCAAAGTAGGGGGCCCGCGCGTCAAGTGTATTATAATAACGGGATTACGTTGCCGCCCCAGGACGCAGTTTGTTTGGCCATGCGTTTTTCTTTTGTGTTTTTCTTCCACAGGGTAATTCTAAATTTATGAAGTATTCCTCAAGGCCTGGGAATACTCCGCATATACGAACGAATGCGATTTAAAACTTTTCCCTTTCCAGGGATATTAAATTTGAATAGAAAACACACTCTACTCGCGATCAGTGATTAAGATCTGTATTATGTACATACACACAATACAACACATCAATTTGAATAATACACATATGTTTATTGTTCAACAGTCGCTGGCGTTGCAGTTTCTTTTTATGGACCATTAAAATAAACATCAGGGAATTTCCCCTCGATATCGTTCATTATCATATTTATCACCTAGCTTTGCAGCAAAAGTTTTGAGGCGCGCATGATCTTTTGCAATCGGGCAAATTCCCGCTAATGTTCTCCGAGATAGATGTGCCCTCTAAAGTTTTTGATGGCTCAATCTACGGCTTGACGCCAACATATAATGTTCCTGAAAAGTTTCCGATACGTGTCTGTACAACTAATATGTTCGGCATGTGGTGGCACCCGCGAACCGTTTCAGGAACTCATTTAACGCGCTCCGCCAACTTCGCAACTTACAAATCCCCCAGAAAACTTCCAACTATACGAATCTGACCACCTTTAAAACAGAATAACGCATACAGGGGGAAATATGATAGTTTTAAAAAAAACTATCCACGTATATATTAAAACTTGCCAGTTGAGAAATTTCATAAAGAAGTTGCTGAAACAATATCGTATACAGTGTGTGTGCTGTAAGGGACCGAGCATTCCTTGATTACCGGACGTGATCTCCACATGTCGCACAGCAAACTTTCGAGATATATAAAGTCGAAACACAATCACAGAACCAATAAAGAACTTTTGTATTTGATAAATCAATCTCGAAGCCAGTTAGAGGAGTACAATAGGGACAGTTCGGTTAAATTTAACCGGTGACCAGGAAATAAACTCGACTGCTTTACGTGCACGGAGAGTAAATACTGAAATAAATTCCTACCGTAACTCGGAAGGAATTGAAAATTATAATTAACTCATTTCGCACCGCAATAGGTATGCTATAACTTTAGTAATGTGCAAGGTATTCCTGAAAACAAAAACATATTTCATAACCATTCACCCGCGGCAGATAACTCCTAAAGACGGATTTAAGAAAACTGCAATTCTCGTCTGGAGTACAAATGGTCTACGTAGAACCCGGAGCCGTAAACTTTACAATGCTGCTCGTATTTTCTGCAACACCTTGCATATTGAACATGTACACGAATTTTGTTTCAACCCAAACGCTCGTAACTTTTTGCGCAAACAAAAAACAACTTATTGTACTTTAATAATACGTATTAGTGTTTTACGCTCTGAATAAATTAAGAGTTATAAAAAAGCACAGTGAAAATGCGACATCGCTGAAACGAAAGAATTCGAGAAGAACGAAAGAAACCCTGGAAACATTCAACTTTTTTTGTGGAAGCAAATAAAAGCACTCATTAAAGAAGGTAATTAGCGTGTTATATTACCAAGACTGGATTTTTTTTAGCCAGATTAGCACAAGCCAAATCATCCTGGCCTTTTATTAAATAATATAATATGTAGATTTGTATTGAGATAAAAACGAGGGATGGGCTGCGCAAAGGCACGAGTCCTTTTAAGGCGATCCCGCGAAGTTGAGTGGTATCATAAATATATGGTCGAATACACATATATGCAGGAACGTATATCAGGGCCGCGCCCTGTTTCTTATCAAAACCTGTTGGATTAATGACACACGCAAAGAAGAAAAGCGGTTTATTTATGTGATTCAAGAAATTGCATTTTCGCCTGGGCGCAAATCAGATCGCATAAAGAAAGAAAAAAAACTACGGCGGGCGCGTGAAAACGGCTTAAATTTGTTGTGAAACGCACGACACGGAAGATCTTGGATGCGCGATAACGGCGTCAAATATAGAAAAGAAAATATCGACGACGAGGGTGGGAGGTAAACCCTCCAATGTGGAAACACGGCAAAATTGTCAAGTTATATTTGAACCGAAACGAGCGAGACGCGCGCTATAAACAACACCCGAGTGGAGCCGGCCAAGATAAAACTCGTAGGGTACGAAACGAAAATGAATAATAGAAAAGATTATATTGCAGACGATGAAGCAACGCAATAAAGAAGCATGCAGAATCAAATATGGATGGGGTATAGGGTTTCACATTTGCACGCGTGGAATATATGTTTCAAATAAAATAAAACCAAGAAACAATACAATAAATAATATTGTAGGAATGAAATATTAAAATAAAAATACAAAACTGTGAAGTTTATAAGAATATAAATTTAATTAGTTATAGGGTTATAACTAAAGAAGTCTTCTATACTAAAGCAGTTGAAAACATTCCATTCGAACGTATCCCACATAAAGCATTATTAGAAAGTTCGGTAGGGACTTATAGTCCCGAAGACTACAACATAATGTGCTCTATAAAAGCCATTTTAAAGTTTCGAAAGGAAATCAATGGCGAAAATGTGGATCGTAAAATCTGCACCGATAAATCTTGCACCGAGGGCTACGCAACAAAGATTCCGTTCTGCCCGTGCCTCCCTCGAGGAGTAAGACCACCTACAAACTACCGCAAAACTGATACCCATCCGGTATTTAATTGCGCGATTAATCATTCCCCGTAATAACCCGAGATCCCGACACGTCCCCCTCTCATAATTAAGAGACTACTACATTATAATTATATAGGTGCCCATCCATAGAAGACTTATGCTACCGCAGCTGCGATACTTTCAATTTCGCGGTGTGGCTGGTGTAATTATCGTTTATTCGGGCCTAAGCGCGCAAGTCTATTTCTGGAATCCAACAATTAAACGCACTCGAAAAGACAATATCCTGGGATTATATTGGATAATACATTTTACTCTCAGGAATTCTGTAATTTCAGCCAGATGAGGGGGAGAGGGCGCGCGAAGATGGCGAGAATCGAATCTCATTGAAATTAACGCGTTCGCTGCACTCATAACTTACGTAGAAGAAACCGTAATCTACCTTAAAAGATATATATGTATATTTCGGTTCGCGTAGCCTAGAGGGGTGCGGATCCTTCTATACGAAGGGATTTAAACTTGAGCACTTAAAATTCACCTTTACTTCATACAGTGCCAGGAAAGTGTCAAACTACTTCGACAAGCCCTCGTGATGGGAATCTAAGCGACTGTGGCATTATTCAAACGTGCCGAAGAAAAGATCGACTTTCATATATATCAATTATGGCAATGCCAACTGTGGTATGTGTATTCACGCCGATAAATGTTGAATTGCCTCATAACATGTTATATATGCGAGCAGAATATGTACGCTAGATTAATTCTAAGAACGGCTCCATAAAATTATTGGAAATTTTTATGCGCTCATAAAATACGGGGTGGGTGGATTATGTGCATATAATAATGTGGCGCGTTTAAGTTTTAGAGTTGCCTGCTACGGCTCTGTGGCTCCACGAACAATCTGGGCGAATGTAAAAGAGGGAACATGCGGATTTATAGCGCGTCCAACGAGAATAATGCGTACGAAAGCAATCCCAAGATAATCTGTAATCCATTACTTGCGAACAAGTGCGCGGCTTAAATTGAAATATCAATAATTCTTACAACAAAGTGCTATTACAATTATAACTTACGCAGTAAAAATACACAACCCCATCAACGCACCCGTTCAAGGGGTAGCATAATTGCCATGCTGTTCATCCAAGGATAACATTAGTTTGAAATTTAACTACAAGAGGTCCTGACAATGACGTATAATACAAGCAGTTGTTCTTTAGGGTATTTAATTGAACAATTTTCCTAATCGTCATTAAGCTATAAATAGGCCCCATTCAGATTACTAACCGCCAGCCAACCCGCATTAAATCTCCTGAATAAATAACAATAAAAACGCAATAACAATTTGTGTGTAAATTATGCGCCCTCGGCGACCCGGATTATCTATTTTGTTATCTCGTAAATTATATAATAACCGATTGTTTGTATGTATGCGCATAACTGTCCTAAACTGAAAAACCAGGATAATACAAACACAAGAAAACGCAATGAAAATAATTTACCCCAGCGGGGCGAGTTCGCGTGTTTGGCTATCGTTACTCACACGAACAGTGTAATAAAACTGCTTAATATTGTTCCGAATGGCATTACCGACCTACTTTCCGTAAAGTCTCTGAATAACTTTAGCGAGTCTCGAATCGAATCCTGCAGATATAATCGGACCGATATTGTCAACAAAGCAAACTAAACAATAGCGCCCTCGTGATAAATTAATAGACTTTATGAATTAATAACGGCCCACCCAAATCAATCGATTTTTATTCAGCACCTTAATTATGTACGTTGATTAAATTAATTTCGTGTTTACGTAGGCTGTTTGTAGCAACAATTCGGGCCCATTGAAAGGTAGTAATTATATAATGTGAGGCATTATAAATAGTGATTGTCAATTCAAATTGTATGTGTCGTTAAATGACATGAGTTAGCCGCACGGCCATAATGGATGATGCAAATCTATGATAATGAGTATGAGCCGATGCCATAGCTGTAGCCGTTGGAGCGCGCTGTTGTTATATTATAATACATTGTTGAACAATATAATTTTTTAATGATGTTATAAATTCAAGGTGTTAAAACAGACCCCTATTTGCATTGCGGAATTAAAACGGAAAGGGCGGATAGATGTAATAAAGTGGGTCAGAGAATTCGTCAATATTTTGTTGGCACCCCCAAAAGTTCTGCTAGATTGCGTGTTTATCCGCAGGGGTGGGTTATTGCGCTTTAGCGGGACACGCGAGTCCGAAAGTTAACAGTATTAATCAAAGTTCGTCGATCTGTCAGAAGTTGACGGCCGTAATTATTTTTAACGTCCACCCTAATTTACAAATATAGAATGGTACGATTTTTTCTGTGTGGTATATTTAAGACCGGGCATTATTTTTCTTGACACGTAGCCAATGAAATAATTATCCCTCTACATACAACATTATTTTGCGTCCGGATTTAATTGCGCATATGTGTTGGCGTTATTATACGTAATCTCCACTTTTTGTGTGCTACAGAATTAGTCGCGTGTTAACTATAACTGCATTGTGTATTCAAATTTATATATGACTTTATAGTCTACTATGCAGATAATTCGGTAGTTTTATTGGCATAATTAACTCGGCGCCATTGTTTATTTTGCGGTTAATTTATTAAAAGTTGGCGAGCACAACGCGCTCGTGGTTGGCGCACCAGATAAATCGCGAGATTTATGCGAACAAAAAACGAATTTATTTAGCAGCACAAAAAAAAAACTAATGTGGCATATAAAATCTTATCAATTGGTGTGCGACCCACCCCGATGAAATCAAACACCGGTAAATGCGAAGCAATAAAAAGCGGAACCAGTTTGAAGACTGGTGAAAAATGTAAATGGGGCAGCCCCTGTGTGTGTGTGTGCTGCGCTATTCGTTTTATTTTCGCCATTCAAAGGGTTCCTAATAACACGTAGGGGAATAGAATTGTGAGGCGAGCTTATGTTGGTTAAATGCCGAAGGTTTTAAAAATCATTATTGCCGAAGCTATGCATGTTTCAGTGCAGTGAATATAAATATTGAAACTGCATTGCGAAGAGAGAGACAGGCGGGGGACTCGAGGGGCAAATAGAATTTGAAAATAAGTTAACTGGTATAAATTAACGAAACTCAATTAAAACTTTTTCAGTGCGAGCAGAGATAAAATTTAAGTCTGTAGTTTGCTTGAATTAGACGGCAAGATAAACAACGGATTTTCGCGTACTGTTCATAAATATGTTAGTGAGATTCTAAATAGATAGTGCCTTTTTATCCTTATTTTTGAAATTATCAGCTATAATTTTTCTTAAAAGCTATTAATTTTGTTAAATTATTTTTATGACATGTATTTAACTTCCTGTCAGTTTATTAGTATTAGTTAAAGATAAAGAAGAAATTTTGATGAATCATATCATAATTTTGAATTTTTTAAGTAATAATCGATTGATAATTATATTATTTAGTTACAAAACATGGATTATTTTTGTCTTCCCGGATTATGTCCTGGAGGGGACAAACTTTATAATGTTTCAATTATTCGACATTGTTCTTAAAATCGTTTATTTTATAGACTATTTTCCTCTAATATCACAACAGATATTGGGTGAATATTCGTGTTTTATTCCTTATTATTTTCTTCTTCATTATCAGATGCTTACTACAACATAGTGCATAGGATATTGTTTGCATTGTATAATTATGTGTGTCGCCGAACTCCTTTTTTTGTAGGGTAACAAAATAATGTGGTAAAATATGTGGAAGTGCCACGCGGCCCTATTCGCGTGCCTCAACCTGCTCATGGGTATCAGGTGGATGAAGATAGTCCCGTACAAGGATGATGAGGGTTGGAGCACGCGGTTTAACAATAAGAAGGGTTCCTGAAATGTCAACGCGTGTCTGACACGAGCGAACCTTGCCGTAATCGGCCCGTTAGGGGATGCTATTATATTCAACTAGAATAGGCGAGGAATGCAGCCCGCAGTGGACACCTTATAATTTGTAAGGTCACAGGTCGACTAACCCCATACCTGATACCTGATACGTGATCAGATCAGATTTCTATTTAATTAGTAGACGGAACTATCAATTTATTATCAAATTATGAAAAATGTCTATGTAAAATATTCAAGAAGTTTTATGATATATATACCATATTTGCAGGTAAAAAACAAAGGTTTTTTTATGGTTTTATATAATTCTTTTATTGACTTAACGTAACAACAAACGTATTTTTTGGTATTATAACGAACTGAAACAAAAGTTATCGTAAAAACATATATCATAGTTTAGGCAAAATCGTTTTTTAGAAGCATTTCCAAAAAAAGAAGTATAATTCTCTGTCTACTATAGGAGTTAATAACAATGTGTTCGCAAAAGCTTTATCTCATATGGGAGAAAAAAGAAATTAAGCGGAAAAGCAGAATATGAAGAAACAACTAAGAACTAAGGAAACTGTTGGAAAAATAACAAACATATGATGTTCATGTTGTTATTATTCGAACTTCTTAAATCATAATTGAATACAAAATAGCGTATAAATATATACTGAATTGTGTTGAATATTTATTTGAAATCTAAAGCTATTATAGCTGTCTTAAGCTCTGGTTTCCTAGGAAAGCAGTCGCTTAAAGCGGCCGCTTTTGACGTCTTGTATACAACACAAAAATAGTTATAAGTATGTGTAATTGAATTGGTGGTGAGTTATCACCATTTTTCATCGTAGTTCATTGTATTTTTGTAATATATTGAGGTATTACTCTTCATGGGGAACCATATTCGTTTATATACACTTAAAATTGACGTCAAAAGCGGCCGCTTTTAAGCGACCGCTCTCCTAGCAAACCAGGACTTTACTATGTATTTTCCAGTCGTATCTTTTTAAACATGGTCGTTTAATATAAAATTTCCTTTAATACAACCCAACGTGTGCTGTAAACGATAAATTGCAGCGTATACATACTAATTTTCATTTAAGTAAAAACTATTTGATTATACATAAAATACGGTAGTAACTTAGATGTAAATGAAATCTAGTTTGTATGGAAATTACGATTTGTAAGAACATCTAATTACAATATACAGCGTCTGTGTTCCCCTCCCCTTCCCATAAAGTAATTATTTGCAAAATTATAAGGGGCACGCGGGAGCGAAAAGATTATGGTATGGCAAAAAATTGCTGGTCCTTGAGCATTATTTATTGCAGTATAAACGTTTCTTTTCTTGGGCCGGCCCATAAAAATTTGCTATAAAAGTTCTAGCGCGCGCATTTAAAAATACACTGGAAGGAGGAAGTTGCAACATCTGCTCGGCCGGCAAAAGGCCGGGAGAACGAGAGGGAAAAAGGAAGAAGTGCCATACATAATTTTTACACAAAAGCCCCCGTAGTTAGCAGTGTATACGAGGCAACATTAAAATGCTAATACGATAAAATTGTGTCTCATTCTTTAAGCGAGGGAAAACGGCCCCCCGAATTGCCACGTAGAACAAACGGGGGGAGGTTTGCCGCCGCCCCCAACGCCGCCCGGCTTTCCTTCACAGCCACCACGAATTTTTACTTAGTAATTACGGCGGCAATCACAGGGGGTATCTCGCCGAGCGCCGTTTAAAACCGTTAAAATACGTATAATACCGGTCAACATCCTTGGGGATGGACCCTATCTTTTCCCACACAACCTGACCGGCTTTATTAATGCAGACACATTTTAAACGAATTTCGCATGGGCATTACCATTATTCAGTTTGCGGGATGGCTCCGATTAACAATAGCGTTTTGGTATAATTAGATTTTGGGGACTAATATGTTGAGTTTAATAATAACTACAGTATCAAGAGTCGTCGGCGGCGCGAATGTACCCCGAACCCGGAGCTTTGTTAGCCTTAATGGCATGTCGTCATGTAATCACAGAGGCCGACCATTTATACACTGTGTAACTGATATAGCCACCGTTTTTGTGTACGCAGCCCATTATCATTTCATTTAAGAATATTACCCCGTTATTTACAACACTATTATTCAACTAAAACAATTTTTACGCATACTTAGTTATAGGTGGAAAACACTCTTCTATGATTTATTTCCAATAAACACTTTCTATTTCATATATACACAGTAATTTCTGACCCCCAAACAGCCTGTTCTTCCTATTATTATATATTTTGCCCATTTTTGTTTGATTAAGATTAGGATAACGTCTATTCTTTACTTATGGAATTAATTATAAAATTTATATTCTTTTTTTTAAATTAAAACACTAGACAATGGTATGTCACGCATTTAATGTAAGTTAATAAACACACATTGATAAAGCTTAGTTTGTACAAATGACTGAACTTCTAAAATGTAGAAGATTCGATTATGGAATATCTATAGTGTTCTTATAGGACGCATTGTGCAATTGGAACATTATGTTCGCGAGAGCTTCTTTTTGGATTAAGAAAAACAAATCACAATGTTGGAGTACTATGATTTATATTAATCTGTTAATGTAATACTGGCTTGAATTCGGTATATTTATGTCTAACAATAAATCTCATGAAAACTCGTTTGAAACCAGTATAAATAAACGAATGGCGGTTTCTACGATAAAAAAAACACTTTGGCAAAATAGAGTGGGTGATGATATCTCCACTATTAATCTTGGATTAGCACCGAGACAAGCAAGTTAAAACTTAATCCCCTTTTAAACTGCGGTCCACCTTTTTCCCTCACCAAATAATTTATATGCATTACAGCTGGCGGAAATATAAATACACAATACTGCAGTCGAGATAAGTTCGAACTAATTTACTACAATTTAGATATAAACAAATAATTATTTAGTTACATTTTCAAATGAATATTAGATAACATTTCCTGTATAAAATTTATTTATAATTTTATAAGGAATACATTCTGGCATTTACTAGGACGATAATTTTTCCTTAATATTCTTTTGTTTGTATTGTCGGAAATAATCGCGATTACAGGGGTGCCATTTTTAGCATCAAAAATTAAGAGAAAAGATACGTGTCCTGGGAAAGTCGGAGTTCAGAATTCGAATATTGTACGATTTTAATTCGGTTATTTATGGAATTTCTGTTTACTGCTATTTTTTAATAATAAAAAACATAAATTGAATGTATAATAATCAAGATTTGTATGAGTAGTCGGGTTATGAAAGTCTCTAAGCTAAATACGGTAAGATTTTAGTTCGTTAAATGATGGAATTTCGGATTATGATTTTTTTTTTTAGTTAGTAAACAGAAATTATTTGTATTATGTAATCATATTACAAACAACAATCGTGAATTGTCCATATTTTGCGGAGCAACTTTGACAAGCACGCGTATACGTTCGGAATTACTGGTCCTGACACAGGAGCTGAAATGTTCCTGTAAAATGATGAAATTTCGGTTAAAACCACAAGTAAACCGAAACTCCACCATTAAACGAACTCAAAAATTGTGAATTGTTCGTGTTTTGCGGAACAACTTTGACAGAAACGCGTATAACATATACGGTCCTATCAAAGTCGCTCCTCAAAATACAACAATTGATGGTTTGAATTAGTAAAAGATGCAATTTAGGTTTATTGGTATTAAAAAGAATTATTAATCGAAATCCTATCATCGAACGACATTGGGAATTGTCCGTATTTTGCCGAGTAACTTTGACAGGAACGTCTATACATTCGGTACGAGTAGTGTCAAGAATCGCATCCCGGACGTATAAATTCGATACGAATATTAGTATGAACCCCTGTATGCATGTTGTCTTATATAGAACAATCCTCATACATTAGAATATCTAAGAAATATGATCGTTCTAAATATGATCATTCTAGTAAAAGCAATCAGCACTGGATTAAACTTTGTTACACACCAAAACATGTTTTTTGTTTCGTGTCCTATGTATCACACTGTGAGATGACAAGTGTCGTAACTTCCAAAATAAATTTTCAGGTTTTGATTTTTGTTTTGATCACTCTTATATGTATTTTAACGCTCGTTTAATCCTTTTATGCGTTTAGAATAAACCATATTATTAAAAAAAAAACTTAGATAACATTATACTACTACTACTCATTAAATATAAAACATTCAACATGTTTTATGAATTATGAAATTTTTATCGCATTCCACAAAAAAAAGACGAGCCTTCATAAATATTAATCATCATCAAGTGGTAATGAAGCTTAAATAAAAATTAATCAACTAACTGTCAGTAGTATTTCTTGAATTGATGCTTGTACACTAAAAAAAAAAACTAACGACGTTTATAAATTACACACGCGTCGTGCCACCCAAACTACGTTAATATTGACCAAACAAATTTTCGCATAGCAACCGACCCAACAACGCACCAGCAAATCGCATAAATAACGCCAGGCAGTTATTGTTTGCCGTCACGTCGAAATTAATTTCAATTTTCTGAGAACGCTGGTTTTATGTATATCGTTCCGCCGTCGTAAAAAGGCATTAAGGAATGTCCGAGTTTGATTGTGGAAATGTGTATTTACATTCGCAGTAAAATCAGACCGGGTGGGAGGCGAGGCTTATGGCCATGCCGCTGCACAAATGAAGACGTAGGAAGTCAATCCGAAGCGCAGCTCGCCAGTGGAAACTAATGTAACTCGAAAGTTCAACATGCATGAAGTGATTGCGTTAGTTTGAACTATTTCCATGGCAAAGTGTGGAATAAAACGTGTCGCTGTTGTCGCAGCCCTTTGCAAATAAATAATCTTATTTTGATTGAGTTGAAAGGGGTTTGTGGGGGTGCACAAAAAGTTTTGACGAGAATTTGCAACATATTTTGGGTTAAGTTATGAAGTTCACGTTGCTAACTTTGGGGCGGCGACAAAAACAATCGTAAATCACCTACATGCGGCACAATTATGTCGGCTATAAATACAGCATTGACACATGGACGCTCAACACCCACACACTAGCTGAATTTCTGATCGAGTAGTGGAAAATAAAATATGTTTTTAATAATCTCCGTGCAGCATGCTGCACATATTAAAAAGTGCAATAAAGCGAGCGCATATTGTGGTTATTATAGGGTGCACTGGAGGCTGATTGTATGGAATTGTTACTAAAATATTTGCTGGTGCGATCGGAATCAAAGTTCAATATCTAGTTCCATTAGTCGAGAGCAGTCGGTGGCGGAATTGTGGTACAAACGGACGCTATCCGATTACAATGCATAAAACAATACAGAGGGATAAACAGGGATTCCGGCGCGTTTTAGGATAACGAGTGAGATAGTGTTATTAAAGGGTCCGCGCAGATGAAAGAGACAGGTAATCAGAACGGGCAGGACAAAAGCTTAATGTGACATATGGTTGCCATTGTTTCCAAATGTGGGACTTTAGCGGCTATTATGTCAGATTACAAAGACAGGTGAGGATGGAAACGCAATTGAAATATCAGATTAGAATATTTATATAAAGGTGCTCCCCCACTAGTCGAACTAAACTAGTTATTAATATGCCAACCACGTATTTGAAATCGATATAAACAAAGTCCAATTAACGCTGCGTATACTCTTCCACTACTGGACTATTTACTACCCGCTCTCATCGAATTGGAATATTAATATATCCATTGACCGATTACACTCTGCATTGAATACGTGGGCTGAATGATAATAATCGGATAATAAACCACTTAGCTTTGACATATATTAAACAATTAAATACCAATCGATTTTAAAATAGGATTATGTTTTACATATTCTAAATATAAATCGGGTAAGAGATGATTCGTAACAGTTACGATGATCGCGTGAAGAAGTTATTTCAGGATCCATTTCGTTTATAAATAGTGCGGTAATTATCAGCATTTCATCATCGCAGTCTTTTTTTAACACTAGGTGCCAGAACAGTTCGGTCCAATGTAAATAAAATGCTGTACATACAAAATACTTTTGTGCGTAGCGTGGATTAGGCATGCATCCAAGTGGCGTCGGTTCTGTTCATTTAATATTAAAGTTATAAATTACATTGTCGCCGATATGAAAATGTATTTTATAACGTTTGCGCTGGCATTTTTAATGAGCTGCGAAAAGAAATATGAAATTGTTTGGAACTGCGCTAGCAGATAAATATGCCACGAGAGAGCAGAGCAGGGGTGTTAAGTTATGCGTCTAGGCTTCACCCCGAGATGCTCATATTATGTTAGAGCGTGGAAAATGCAAGGATAAACCATGCTTTAATACTCCCTCCACATCCATATCTGCATTACACCCGAAACTTGGAAATATGTTTATGCGAAGTACAAACAACAAACATACGGTGGGAGTTTGGGGGCATCGTATGGTTCCAACCAACGTGTAGTTTAAGCGAGAAGTAGAAGAGAATAAAAAGACACTCGAAAAGAACCATTACATTGTGCAAGCGTGTATTCGAACGGAATTATATCAATAAAACCATTCAATTGTGTGTATATCGCATTACAAGCGAAACGGAAGTTTCGTATTGAAATGAAAGAGCAACGAGTTAATATTTGAGTAAGGAAAGTGGAACGCCGCCCTCCACCCATGATTGCGTTTTGTTTTATTTCGCCTATCGGCAAACTAAAATTCCCGTGGAAGTTTTTAATTAACATTCACGTGTACAATGCGGTAGAAGAGAGATCGGATCAGAGTAAGCGACCACGGGGGAAGCATCAGAAGAGGAATATATGAAACCCGTCTGAAAGGGACTTAGTGGGATTTATGTGCTGAAAACAGTTACGTGGGTACGGGCATGTATTATGCCGGGATCACGACTGTCTTGTGCATGAATGTGACGGGGGAACGACTGCATGTCTTTACACCGAAATAACTCAAAGCGTGCCCATGCTGTGTAAAATAGACTTTATCCGGCAATCTTAGCTTTTTATTATGGCCAAAGCTGTATGATTAACAAACAACGATCACGTTCACGTTTTGTGTAAATCGTGAAGGATTCTTGCGGTAAATGAAGTGTGCACCACAGCCAGAGCGGCGCAAACATTTCCACTTCGGTGTCGGTAGAATTAGTTTCGTACACATTTAGTTGTACTGTGAGTTTCGGGCGGCCCTTTTACTGCTCCCGAGATACAAATTATGCTGATTTGGCCATCGTGTATAACCCCAACAGCGGCTCCCAATAACCAGTCCACACTCCTAATGCGCGCCATCCACCCTTATACATGAGCCAACAACTTGTTTTGCGGATATCGCGCACAAAAAGAGATTTATATCTATTTCATAAAATAGCCCCGACTCAGCCATAAATTTTCGACGGAATTTGAGCGCGCGGTATGCGAATAACATGTAAATATAAAAATGCCAGCCAGAGAAAATTATATATGAAAAGCGAGGCCTGTGGGGAACCAGAATGGATGCTAACAAGGAACTGATAGACGCAGAAATAATAAAAGTCCAGTAAGCGTAAGATGCGGCGGTGGTGAGAGAGAATGCCACGTGCTCTCTTCCATTGCGGCAGGAGAGAGAGAGGCGCCGAAAAGGCGCACTGAATAACAAGTAGCCGTGAAAATTAGAGGAAAGGAAATGTACTATATCGAGCGAAACGAATGCAATAAGAAAACAAGGAGGGCAAGGAAACCGCAATGGAAATATATAGTGGGACATGAAATAACTGCTTATTAGGGAACGGGGAGAGGCCATATATAATGCACGCGATACTCGACAAGGGACTCGTGCATTAGACCTCATTATATTTTGGACCAACAATAAGAACTTCACCTAACACCCGAGATTTGATATACGCAAATATTTAACATTCTCTATAAGACTATATGCACATACAAAAAAGATTAATAAAATACGAATATTTGAAATTCCTATATATATATAGGGATGGGCAGCGCAAGTTTGCAGCAATATCTTAAGTATTCGTTTATATGCAGCCTCTGTTCGAAAGGGCGGGCGTTTATTGGACCGCCAGGAATACTTCGATCAGAACTCCGAAGGATCGATTCTATTGAAACCCATACACATGCAACTCTTCCTCAATGTTTCATTTCAAAACACCATGAAACCCCAGCACTTGCAATTACGCGAAACATAATAAATACATTCTACAACTCATTAAGGTATACTTTACGGCATTCGCGAGGCATGAGGGGCCCAAACTACACCAACAACTCCATTTATTTTGCATGAATACGTGTCGCAAGCCGCGCGAGCAAAAGTTGAGTTTGCTCGCGGAAGGGCCGTTCGTTCCGTGGCCTTATCTCCCGAGTTTTACGAAAATTTGATGAGAACTCGCGCGAAACGACTCCAGTTTGTACTGCATTTTATATGATTACCGGAGAGCCACTTACGTGATCTCCGTTAAGAGTTTTCCACCGGCGCTATCTGTAAACCGACCCCCGCGCGCTCAATTATTTAACTAACTAGACGGGCGGATGCCGCATGAAAAATGAATAATCATATCATTCCGCGAGCATACTTACGGCACACCGCTTTGGAACGGCTTTAATTAATTCCGACGAACACTTCGTGACTGAGACTCACCTGAAATAATAAAAGAAAATTAATTATTTAATACATACATAAATCTACTATAAATTTGTTTATATTTTTCAGATTTTATTTAATACGATTGCTTGATATAATTTATTCTTTTTATTACAATAATTACGTTAAAGGTCGTTTTAGACAAGACAATTTCTTAGCTGAAAAGTTGTTCAAGAAATGAATTCATATATCCTCCTCCCATACAATTTGTCCTTGACAAATAGACCGAGTTATATCTTTCCATTCGATCTACCATCCAATTCAATATTTCAAATAATTTGCTGTATGATACGAGACAATTTAGATTGTCTCGCATCTTGACTAACTTTTGAGTCAAGAAATTGTCTTTTCTAAAACGAACTTAAAATACGTATATTTCGTAACGAGCTCGGAAAATGAGATATTCCGGAGTTTCGTTTCGTCTCACGCCAGTGAGTTAGATACACTATTTTTCCTACGACCATAAAAACGGTATGCAAAATTCTATGGAGACTTTTGATGCATAGTTATGAATTCATAACGCAACTAGTTACGTAATATTCAACTTCCCAGCATACATTAACGTGCAATAACGTTCAATTACAAAAAAATAATTAAAAAATCGATAAAATTACCGTGGAATGAACCACAGTTATATTGGGAAATAAGAAATATTGAAGGACCCAAAAATGAGGTTTAAATCGATTTACAGATAACCTAACTTAGACAGTCAATGAGATATTGGTAATAAATAATATATAGAAAAGTAAAACTAACCCAAAGGCAGTTTTTGAAGAGAATAACTTGAATGGACAACATAAAAAATATTTTAATTGGCAATGGCGTGAAAATAGTCTGCATAGAGAAAACCCAATTACTATGGTCACCACCATAGTAATTGGGTTTTCTCTTTCGGTCTGCAAGCTTACTCCAACCAAATGATAACGAAACTGTTTTTTTTTCGAGGGTAAATACACAAGAAGGCTTTTTATCGGATCTAGCTATTTTTATGTTTTTTTTGCCACACTTGGGAATCAACAATATGTGATACACATTCAGTAGCAGGGGTTTCTTCATAAAATCCAACTCATGCTTTTCTATTGATTCTATTTGTAGTTTTCTATGAAAACAATTGCATATTATTCGAATACTATATTATTATAAAAATTCAATTACAAAAAATAATTTAAAAGGTTAAAATGATATTGCTGTCCGTATTTATAAAAATGCTATACTGATTAAGGAGGATTAATTTTTATTTGAATTATTTCGCTTTAGCCAAAGTAGATACACATATACGTAATTGATATAAGTACATACGAAAGATGCTTTCGTTTATCGTTAGGGAGATGTTATTAGCTAGCGTAGAACAGCACGGAACAGCTCCCGAACGATAAACGAAAGCGGCTAAAAATGAATACAAAAATACGCCTATTATGTAGCAATGTTAATTTGTGTGTTCATGAATTCTGCAAGTGATTAATCATTTCTTTTTGACTCTCTAATAGTTGATATCGGTCCTCTGTTTATGTTAATTCTTATGTAGATAGCTAATCAGCATATTTTATTTTTACAGGGGTCGAAATAGGTGACAACAAAAATTAACCCGGATACTGAAAGATATAAAAGAATACCATTACATAAAGTAATTAGTAGAATTTACAACAAAACTTTAGTAATAACACAAGTTTTGTAAATAAATACTGCACACCAATCCCGTTACATCAGTAAAATGATACTAGTTAATTTGCAACATAAATCCAATGAAGTAATTCCTAATCAATGTAAATGCTGGCAGTCAGACGTGTAGGAAAGTTTATTAATCCTGCGCGGGCACCTGTCTCGAGTTAACCCACTTCCAGAAATACTTCTAGTAGTAGGCGAGGGGGGGCGGCAGGAAGCCTAAAATAAAGCGTCGACGTACAGCTGACAGGTAAAAGCGTGGAGGCGAAATTTACATCCTGACCTTATGCGTTATGTGACCTGAATGAAAGCCCGCGAAGAGTTTCGGGCTAAGTCGCATTATTAAAACGGGGAATTATTTATTTCGCCGAAACTTGCGCTTATTTCTAATCTAGCGCGAACGCGAATCCGTAATTTAGGATCCGGCTGACTGTTACGACTTTTCTTACTTATTGCCGAGATTTCCGCGGATTAAAGACGAGCAGGGTGGGAGCATTACCTCATCTGCTTAAGCACATTATCATGAGACTAATAAATTTGCGCACTCATGAAATAAATTAAAAACTTGCCGCCAGCTAAATTGTTGACAATCGCCGGGGAGCTTGTAATTACGTAGTAGTGGATAGGTATACTAGTCCTAATTAGTGGACGTGTTAATAGGGACCGTCATAAGTGGCGAGAGATGGGGCAAACGCGATTAGCTGCGTACAAGTCGCGTGGTATTGATCTTATTAGCGTAAACCAAATCCTGTTACGAGGAGCCAGAGCCCCGTCAGTAAGATAGTTGCCAAGTTACCGAAGCAATCTCTACCCTGAATGCACTGTATGATTGACTCTATCGATTATCCAATCAAAACTATTGTGTTCGAAATATGCTGTCTGCGGAAAATCGAAAATACCTGTCCAAAACGGCAATTATACAATATAGCCGGGCACCAGATGGCTGCATTTAAATAAATGCATATGAAACAGTTTGAAGACAATCGAGGAGTGCGCACACAAATACCACCTAAGAGCAAATATCGTCTGCCTCGGATGAGATTCAATTAGTCTCGCCCCTAATTGGGGCACAGCTTGCAGAAATAATTTGAATATAAGCAATATTTAATGTCAAGATATTTGCGTTTATAATAAAGTGACTCTCAGCAGGGGGGACGCGCGCGGGCAAGGAGAAAATTTATATCACGATTACGGTTTCGGGTTCGCGCGCTTATATTGCCACGACCCGGCTGCTCATATATTCATAAACACAGGTCGTATTAACTTAATTTACATGCCTGAAATTAATACTTTGTTAAGTTTATAGCATCTTGTATGTAATAAGACAATTGATAAAGATATTAAGCCGATGCCTACATGCAATCCTGACATAACATTTGCGGCGCGGAATGTAACCCAATTAACAGCCGTAATTGCGGCTGATGGCCAGAGATCAAGTATGCGGTGATGGAGTTAGGTATAAAATAAGAATGTTTGAGGGGCGCTAAATATTCCGGGTCGAGGTCATATATTACCTCTAGAAAGCAATACGTTTGAGCTGAGAAGGATGTAATTGCGAGGGCTATATCCCGGAGACACCATTTGTGGAGTGTTATGGAGTAAAACACACAGAAAATAATAGTTCTGCCCTTATTATATTTTATGTGGGGGGCGGCGGATAATGGCGGTGACAAGACGCTAGGCAATGAATGAGCGGACCCGGTTTGAGGTGAAGGGGGAGAGAGAGGGACCGAGACGTGCCTGGGATTGCAGAGCGCCGTCGGGACACATTACACCGACCAGTCAGTGCTGCAAATAAAGAATTCAAAAGAAAACAGATGAAAACCACAAAAACTAAATTAAAGTAGTATTATATAATTGTGATCAAAATTATTTAGAAAGGTTATATTTGAAATGTGCAATTGTAATTGAGTTACCATTTAAAAAGTTGTATATGTCGAGCGTACGTGTTGAAAACCGGTATTTCGCCACGAGTTAGAACAATAGAGTTAATTCAGAAACGAGGGACCGGCATACAGAAAGAAATCCAATTAAACGACGAGGCATGGCAAAAAGACGGGTTCATCGGAAAAGAGAAGCTCAGTGGTCACGAATTGCAGAGGGAGAGGTGCGGAAGAGGAGGTACTGATGGGAATACAAATGCCTCGACAGCACACGGCTACTCTCCTGCTGCACTGCACCAGTTCCCCCCTGCGAATCTGATTGACACTTGGACAGAACCATGGGATTTACATGCGGAATAATATTCTTAAAACTGCATATAAACCCGCCTTACTCTACAGCTGCCGCGTAATTAATTAAGCCGTTCATAAATCATACGGTATTTAAATTAAAAATTCCTTCATATTTTACCCATTAGTGCGCGAATACGGGTTGAAGTTTAAGACACCCGCACCTACTATTTGCATGTACAGTACAGCATCTCTTTCTCAGTCCCATCACGACTGCGAGCAGCGAAAATTTAATTACAACCAACACACGGTGATTACTCAAACCAGTAAAAATCACCAAGATTTACGCTACACTAATAAGTAAGTGGATAAGTCACGATCGGTAACTGTTGGGCGATGTCCGTAACTTTCGAGCAGAGACAAATGACTATCGAAAGTCGTCGTGCAAGCTTCAGAAATCGATAGCATCTTCTCACCCCCTGAGTTTCACGCGGTTCAGTGAGCGCCACACTTGCGGTATTAGGATATGGTTTCGGCTATCTTCTACAAGTTGCACCGGAATTGAGAGGATGCCGGAATGTATCCGGTGTTAAAAGTGCGAATTATTGGAAATATTTAATTGATGGAGGCGAGGTTTGGAGCCAGCAGTGATGCGCTAAATTAAATCGGCCTTATATGAAAAAACAGCCGGTCGAAAATAAATCGATGATGTATTTTTCATTCGTGCGGAATAAATAATGGCCATCTCCAAATCCGGGCATCCCAATGGTGTCTGCTCCGGCTACGTATGCGGAAGTGTGAAATTAGGAGAGTGGCATTGACGTATTGTCAGTGGCTTCAGAGCCAAAAGCCATCTTGTTTACATTGCATATGCGAGAGGGGTGTATATTTGATTAATGTTATGTGACGAGCCTCTATTGTGCGCAGTATATATTATGTAGTATATAAATGTTAATGTTGGGTTGTTACAGTTTTAAGTAAAAGCGTGATTTCGATGCATGTCAAGTCCGCAAGAATAGTCGTCGATTACGGGGAACTGCAGAATCGGCGCATTGCAGACCTCTTTTAGGGCGTAATGCCATGCTGAACTATTCGAAAAGTTCACTTATTTCATATCGTGATAAGAATTCAAAGCACACACACAGAGATTTCCCCGTTCCTCACACCTAACACACGGCTATGAAATTGCTTTCGCCAAAAAATACCAGTCGATAACGCTATGTGATAACTTTGAGTCCTTTTAAAACCGTGCCCCCCCTGGCACATCAAGAACCAACCGTACAATATATAATAGACTATATAAAATACGACGGCTTTTACGTAACTTGAGAAGTTATTATTAGAGGTATAAATATTAAGGCCACGGATTTATTATTATCTGGTACTTGTCTCCAACTGTTACCATATAGCACGGAGTTAATTATATTCAGTTCCGTTGATCGATTTATTCATACGATAGGCCAGCAGGCTTTATTATAAATACGGAAACAGCCCAAGAGGAATCGGAATAACAACGAACTAACTTTATATATTCGGTACAAGCATGCAGATCCACCGTGGAAGTTTCCAAGCTAATATCTTACGATGCGAAAATACGGTTCGGCCTAGAGATGTGGAAGCATTTCAACAGATCTGGGCGTTGTGTGCAGAAAAGAGAGGCACTAAAAGCGACGGCAGCACATCCTCTTAGTTCCCGATACGGAGGATAATGCAATTTGATTCCTGCTACACTATTCAGGTTTGAAAGGAAGACCCAAGTGGTTTGCGAGCAATGCCTGTGCGCGCTCACACGACACATGTTAGTCGCTTACAAATACACACTCCATACAATCCGTGCGTTCATCGCGTATTTTACTTTTACATTAGCGATTATCACTGGGTGCGCGTCGCAAGAGGGAGGAGGTGAGACAGGTATTATCAATTTTATATACGGTCTGCCTTGCGTGATATCGGATAAGGAACCCGTACATCAACCGACCTTATCAGTTACGATGTCAGGAGAGCCACCACCCTTCCTCGGTTTAAATCTAATACCATCAACGTGTGAGCTTTATGAACACAACATACAAATAAAGTTAATTGCACCGCCTTCCATGTCGCTGGTGTATACGAGTCATGAAAACTAAACAATAAACTGCCGATCGATAAGTTGGCATGTCCAGAGGCAATGGGTATATATGGGGTTGAAGGCGACAGGCGTCTAGACTCGTGGTCGCCAGGGCGGAGCGCCGCGACGCTACTCCAGTATGCCAGTGGGTCATCAAAAACAGCCCCGCCCTGTGATAATCAACTAATTTAATTAGAAACGACGTTTTATATCTCAAAAGATTACACCAAGCCAGGTGGGTCGTAACTAACCCCTGTTTATTCTTATCCTAAAACTAACAGCTAATACAAAATTATACTAAGCATATCAAATTAACTACCCACCACGATCAATTGTTTATAACATAAAAGATCTTAAATGAACTCCGATATCTGTGCAGCACATAGATGGACTGCGGGGCTCGATAAGGATAACTTTTTCCCTGCAGAACGAACAAAGGACTCATCGCATTGAGCGGCGGAAAGAGCAATGATTGCCGACGATCGGGCCGAACTATGCGCAAGTATTAAACCCTGCGGCGACAAGTTTAGTCGCGGGGGGGCGGGCGCGCAAATATGCATTTCTCCGTTCGCACAAATATTTGTACGAGGGCTTCGGTAAGACACAAAAGCCGCCCCCAAAGCAAATCCAGCTCCGCCGCAAAATAAAAGACGCAATATATCTGTCACAACCATCCGAATACATGCAATAATCAAAGCACGTAGATTACTCAGCAGCGCCTAAAGTAATTAATAATGATTTAGGGTACCCTGCTGGGTGCCAGCTTAAGAATCATTAAAATTTGTGCAATGGTTGCAGGGTGCATTATTTGCAAGGTCGAAATAAATATCTCTGTGGGATAGTTGGCAGCGGCAACTGTAATAAAAATATGTCGGAACCAACTGATAATGAATTATTTTCGGTTGGCAAATGTTTGATTCAAATATTATTAAATAGGTCAGATTCTACAAACATATATATATTATTTTTCAGGATTAATATTGACTATTTAACTGTGTATAATTCAAAATTTGACGCGCCTGAGCTATTACACAATCCCGCTTATATTTATCCAGCGGAATGTTTTAAAATACGCTCGTGACTAATTACTAAGTTATCATAATAGATTTCCACTAGCGCACACAGACTTCCAATTACTAATAACAACTACGCCGCTTTCTGTTTCGCTCATTCGCCGTCATCTTAAAGATGTAACATTATTATATGGCAACGATGCATGCGATCAAAGTCGGATAAGCGCGCATGAACAAACGAATAGAATTAAATATACGGAACGTTCGCTATTTATTCGAGGGCAGTCTACCGTGAGATATAAACTCTACTCAGACGCCTTTAAATGAAAACGAATCACGGCCGCTTGGTTTATTTTACCCGTTTAATTTTTGAAAGCGTTCATTTAGATTATGTTTATTGGAATGTTATAACATAAATTAGGTAACTTTATGAAATTCAAATAAGTTAGTAGTTATTGAATGATAATATAGCTACTACAGTTGAGATTACACCAATGCGTTCATTCATTTTGGAAATGTAAAATGAAAGAGCATAAAGTAGTGCATCGGGACATTTTGAATGTGATAGAAGATAAATTTTTCGCATGTTAATTGATAAATGGTAGCTGCGAATAGTGGCTTAATCAGATTATGCTTATTGCGAGCGCCGTAATTGATATCGTTGGCTTGATATGTAGCCCCGTAGCGAAACGCTTTTCGTGTCATAAACTCCCTCCACTGATGCGAGTCATAAATTAAAAAGAGCCCGTGGTACCTAAAAACATTCATCCAAACGTCAATTTATTCAAAACTCGTTTCGACAAAAAGGGGCCGCGAATATATTTGCAATTGCAATAACCGTATATCTTATACCCCGCTCTCTCGTTCCCGCTCGGATGCGCCAGCTCGTTCGTTTGCTCCGTTTCGCTATCCCAGGAACCGATTCCTGCGGGAATACACCATCCTCACCTGAACGTGAAACGACCACGCCGCCGAAATAGAACGCAGAGTGCGAATCGATCCCCGTCCGGCTTAATTAGTAACGCTTAAGCCGGGGGGCGGCCGCGTTATATAAAAAGTCAATTACCAAAAACATCAAATCCGAATTTGAATCTATTTTTGAACGAGACGAGGGCCGGCGCTAATCGCTCTTTGCCCTCTCCGCTAAATCAATGTGGAATTAAGGCCCTTCACGCCCGCCCCTATCTGAAATTCATATCTTGCCTGCCGCGGAAATGCGGCGCAGACATTCCGATTGCGCGACCGAACTATGTGTAGCGCGGATATATATCAAAAATGAAGCGGAACGGGGGAGGTGGTGACGGTCGGTCTCAAACTCTCGCGCCGCCGACGGCTTGCCGCCTGTTTTAATTAAACTTGCGCCGAGTTTTCAAGAGTTTTGACATTACGGCAAAATTGAAAAGCTGTACGCGGTTTCTTGCACGGCCCTCCCCAGCCTTTTTTCAAGATCCCATAGACCGAACAATCGATTTCAAGAGAGGAACAAAAAAATCAAACCGAAAAAAAGAAAAGAAACTCGACCTAATATTCACTGCGGCCGCCGCTCAGGAAGTTTGGACACTTTTGCAAATTATAACAGAACGTATTTCATCCTGTTTCAACATTCACGTTCTAACTACAAAATGGTTAAAAAGTAACTTTATGGATTATATAATTTTCATATTTCAGCATATACCCATGATGCAAATATGTCATTATAAATAAAATGTATATGGTGTTTTTCAATAATATTATTTCATGTGAAGTTGAAACCGTGTAATCTTTTTCATTATATCTATCATATAACTAATAAAAAGTACTTAATTTCACCATTAAAAAACTATGAGGTTTACTTGCCATTGAACTAATAAACTTAATCGCACCTTATAAAGTTATAAGGGAAGAAGTTTAATTTGCATTTTTCAACTTATAAACAGTGTAGAAGTACTTAAATATTATATATGTTCAGGATTTACATGCTGAAGAATGGTCTACTCATTATTTAAAAAGTTCTAAAGCTGTTTGTCTACCCTTCATAGCATCGCATGGCTTAAATGTTAACAGAAAATATATAAAATACCGGGGAAAACATATAGAAATCAACTAGCTTAAACATATGTTTACAGGATTTACTTGCGGAATAATGATCTACTTCTTATTTAAAAAGTTCTAAAAACGATTTATCTGCACTTCATAATAAATCAGTGTCTTAAATTTATTAGAAAACACTAATCAACAAAAATAACAAAACCGAATTGTCAAGCTGTGTTATTTCTGTTCGCCCACCTTGTTATTAATTTTGCATGTAATTAGGATTGTTCAAAATTTGAAATAGTCTGATTGTTTAATTTTATCATTTTTTAAGGACCTACAGTAGTACAACCCCCGCTCCTAGGATGTTTGCACTGCAGCCTTTCACGGACTTATAGTGCCTCATACAATATCCATGATATCCTAGCCGGATCAACTCAACTACAAGAAAAGTATCCTGATTAGCGGTGGATTCGAACCATCAATGTTCCGACCGTCGCTTTAGACTACTGCGCCATGGGCCGCCGATCATTACTTTGGTTGTTACATGTATATTTATTGTTTTTTGAGAGCGAATAGTTTAGGGTTACCTTTAAATGTATAAAATTTATATAGTAATTAGATAATTATACAACCTATATTATACAATCGTGCAATTTCAGCTGTAGCTATCGATATGTTACTATACCCTGTATTTGTTACATTAGTAACCGAGTATTAACTTTCGGGTCCTTCTGCCGTGTGTTATTGTATATGTGGGTAGTACTTTAGCTACTTCAGAAAATTATCTCTGTGATGTTAATTGTATCCTAACGACGACTTCCATTATTATTAATGTTAGTATATTTTTAGAACGTGGGCATATAAAGCTTTACCAGCGCTGCTACATCTTTATAGCCATTCAGGTGCTTCTATCGTGGGTTACTATATGATTATGTGGGTTGGTAAGAGATCAGCTATTTTCGAAAATCATCCCCACGATGTTAATTGTATCATAACGATGCCTTACTTTTTTTATTAATATTACTATTACCTTATTACATATTTAGGAAAGTGTAAAGCTTTACCATCGCTAATATCCGCATTACTATTTTTAATTAATAATTCATTTGTTTTAATTACTCTCATAATTGTTCTACTAAGTACGTACTGAGACACAGACGGATGGCATTTTAATGGATGGCGTTAGAGGGTTGTTAATAAATTATTATTTACTCATTTGGCGCAGAATGTTTACGAGCGTTTTATTGCGGCGTCGCTGGCGCCGCACCAATACTTTGTTGGGTGTGGGTGTGCGGGAAAGAGGCCGAAAGTAGGCAAGTGTCGACCGGCATTGATTAGGCAGGCGGAACAATGCGAAATTGAATTGATATTGTCGCCGCAATGTAGCCAGGCAATAAAAGGTGATCTTGATGATCGTAAAGTGTGTGTAGTAAAACCGTGTAACCCCCCGGTACGCGAATATATATTGAGAGAGACCTACAAAGCCGCTAGGAACTTTATAGCGAGTCAAATAGAAAACTAGATGTGTGTGACGGAGTTTTATTATTTATGCATGTCTCAACACCCACGCGAATTATCAATAAGTCATGGATTAATTGATTCTGAGACAACGTTGTAATTGTGATTCAAGCGATAGCTCAATAAAGATTACTATATTATAAAATAATTTAATTTGATTTGCATATCAAATTTGATTTGATTTATCGACATTGTAATTATAATAGCTCAATAAACTATAAAATTATATATATAAACTAAGCTGCTGTACTATAAGTTGGTTGGGATATAAAATTTTAATTAAACATTTTTTACGTATTTTTATTTTAAAACCATATAATACAGGCGAAAATAGAAATGCATGAGCTGGACAAGTTTTATGAGGTATACTACCATTTTAAATCAAATATGGTATGTGATAGAAATAAATATAAGAAAAATCAATGGTGGCCGAAATACATTCAGATCATTAAATTATATAAACATATCATTTCTAGTAAAACGTCAACAAATCGGCTGACCAAACATGTGAGTGAATTTATTTTTAAAGAATATTATTTTTGAATATCCTGTACAAATATGATAAAATATATTACTACCCACACTAAAAAGCCAGTACATTCTCCCTCAAATAATCAATAAATGCACTCGAGACTCGTGGGAGGTACGCCGATATAAAAGTGAGGTAAATTCTTTGCGAAATCGGGTAGTTTCTGGGCTTCTAAATTAAAGGAAAACACATGAAATGCAGCCACCGGGCAATTCCCGCCGTTATGAAATCAAAAATAAATTACATAAAATAAAACCGATTTCACTATATCTGTTTTACAGCATCGTGTGTATTTCCAATTGCTATATAACTGTAATTGAATGTTTGGTCGAGTTCGATTTCCCCAATATCAGCAACAATGTTGTTTCAATGCTACCGTTTTGATTTCAATCCCGGGCTGTAATCGTTATTAATAACTCCGTAAACAAACCGATCTTGAGTACGCAACGCCAGACGGTTATAAACAAAACACGCAAGAAAAAAAAAATATTGGAAGGATAAATATTGAGTTTACTTATTATTTCTATTTATAGAATTGATGAATCAGGACAAACAGGACAATTAAGACAGATATTTCGAGTTTTAAATCGATGTTCAACGTTTTGTATTCACTAGTATATTTATATTAAAAATAATGATGCTATTTTTATGTAATACCCACTGTAAGGACCATGTTTTTTTGTCGTTTCTTGCAAAATCTTTAATGTCAAGCATAAAAGTAAGTAAACACTTTGATTAGTAACTAGACAAGAAATTATAAAAATGTTATTGAAAGGATATATATTGAGTGGACATATTATTTCTATTTATAGAATTGATGAATCAGGACATACAGGACAATTAGACAGACATTTCGGGTTTTAAATCGATGTTCAATGTTTTATATTCATTAGCATATTTATATTAAAAATGATACTATGTAGCTATTGGGGAAGAAAGACAATACATAAATATAAACGTATATGCTGCCCCTGTAATTTCGAGACATTTGCCCCGAACGTGTCCAGAGTTTCTTGTTTGCGATTATCGACTGGGAGCTGTTCCGGGGCTTCCGAACAATAAACGAAAGCGGCTATAAAAACATGTGTTTTCCATCCATTACGAAAAACACAAAACAAAAGTTTAATATTTTTTTAAACAAATGTTTGAAAACTACTTTTTAAACATAATTTATTACGTTTTTATACAGATGTTTTAAAAGATGTATAATTTTTGTTTATTTTTAAATTTATTACATGCTGTGTAGAGGATTGTTAATGCCAGTAAAGGTTTATTATTATATATACAGATGTTTTAAGGGGTTATATACAGTTAGATTTTTTTTTAAATCGTTTTTTTTTAAATTTCATTTTCGCAATGTACATATTCTTAAGTACACACACAGAAAATTTCAAGTCAATCCGGCGATTATTTTCGAAGTTACGCGCATATTTGTAAAGACGTCAGAGCGCTTGAAAGTAGGAGGCCGGAGCGGCAGCGATTAAGTAGTGTTTATTTCGTTTATATTTTTTCCTGTGATTTTTTTTGTGAAAATGAAAGGTTCCAGGGAAATGAGAAAATACAAGGACATACGTAAGTTAAGACCAAAAAAGCGAAAAAATGTGCTTAATCCAAAATCAATGGAAATGGATGAAAGTAGTATTGACGCAGCTGCGAAAAATTTCAAAATGCAACAGGAAATCTCAGTTCCGCGTGATTCGTCTGTTGAGTATCGAATTTTAAACTTTTATAACAGTATTCGCAGCAATTTCTGGAAAAAAAAATTAAAAATAAAACTCTTGGTGGAAAAGGCAAACTTACTGGTAAAATAATCGATAAGTTGACAGTTTATTATGGCCTAGCAATTAGGAGAAATTGTGATTCCGTTTATAATATTATCTGGGCCACATATTATCATTATTGCTCAACGAACAAAAAACCTCAACACGAGAAGTGCCCGATCGGACCAGAGTCATGGTGCAGTTGGCAGTGAGCAGTAGCTGCCAATGAATTATCCACTTTCAAGCATGATTCTACGTCATTGGCACAATATGTTGCTGAGACTATACTTCCCATTTAATGAAGGTACAGCATCACTATTGTATTATATGAATGCAATAGGAATTTCACTTGGGCCCAATGCCAAAGAGAAGATGAACAGCGCGTGAAGACCTCCGAGAGGGAAGAATGGTCCGCAGACAACACCTATTCGAGTTATTAGAAGCTTTTGAAGGGGCGGAGGGTTTATTATATGGCCCTGGAATAGACGACTCGATGAAAGTTGAAAAAAAAAAATGTTTATAATATGTAAAGTGCATTTGAAACTTTAAACGCGTTTTTCTCAAAACTGTGTTTTTAAAGTCGGTGACCAAGATTTCTCGGAAACCGCTTAATCGATTTGTCTCAAATTTTAACACAAGCTTCTTAAGTATATTTTTTAGAAATTAATCGAAGGTTTTTTCTCACCGATGAATATTTCTTTTTTTATAAACAATTTATGGCAAATATTTTGGTGATAAATCGATTTTTTACTTTGAGAAGCCGCCATTTTGTCCAAAAAAAATATTTTCCTTCTTGCTTCGATTAATTACTAGATTATACATTACTTTAACGAAATCCGTTTGGTTTTTTCATTTTCGATGATCCAGTCCAGAGATATCGTGGTCACCGCAAAGCGCTTTTTTTGAGAGGAGCTCTTGGACATCAGCTATAGCAGCTTTCAACATTATTATTGTTACAAATAAAAAATGTTAAAATACAGTTACATGTTACCGTAATAGTTAAACAAATTTTATTCATTATTAAATTTCAAAGATTTCTCAGGAAAAATTCTTGAAAAATCGCCTTTTTTGGGCCTCCTGACTGTATATAACCCCTTAATGTTAAATGGGAACATGTTTGTAGGTTTGTACTAGGCTTAATATATGCCGATCACGTTTACACTAAATTTATTTATATGTTTGTAATAGATAAAATTCTCGTCATTCGACGACGTATCATGAATCAATTCCCCAAGTGTCAAATATTTACTGCACGATGGATGAATAAATTAATTTTTAATATGTAAAAAACCAAACCATTACATTTTACATATTGCTATTAATTCAAAACACTTAATACTCCAATTAAATAACGAATAAAAAATACCACCCTCTATAGGATTCGAACCTGCGACCCCCACTTTTGAGCTGTCATAACTGATAGGTCGGTCGGCTTCAATACATTGTCTTCATTTTTATATTATAATGATAGCGATCACAAATGTGCATCGAACACCACAAAAAAAAAACGTAAACAATTGCTAGTATGTACAACGCTTCAGAGAGAACTCTTTTGTATCTCTATAAAACAAAAAGAATGTATCTCTTAATAGATACAGACACATAAATATCGCTAAACTTTTCTTGATAGCTAATGATGGAACTAATGATATACGTGTGTTATCCAATTACAACAAAATTTTAATTGTACTGATAAAACTAATATATACGATAAAACTGTTTTAAATAATTGCAAATAAAATTGTCGCCCCCTATGGGAAATGTTTGCTACGCGCTTTTTTTAATGGAATATATTATTAGTGTGCATTACGCAGAGAACGCCGTAAAGTAATGCAGTGCGCAATTAATAGCGTTTTATAGTAATGGCGAATACGTGCTCGCTAAATAAAATATGAAATTAAACTATAATAAAAAAAAATGCGTGTGAATAAAACAGGAACAATTGACTGTGTGATGGCGAAAATGAAAAACATAATTGGCAAGTGGGTGCGCGGCGCGCGCGTTGAATTGATGCAGTGTCACGTAGCAAATGCGATTCGATTGAAATAAATCACATTGAAAACGCGCACATACTTATTTGCATTTAATTCCAACCGAACCAATCGAATACCCGAATCACACTGTACAATACATACACATTATTGCAGATATATAAATATTTCGATAGCTATTTACACAGGCTTGGTAGAACAGCGAACTGAATATTCAACACTCAGTAAATGTACGAGGGCAATTTATTATTGGCTACAAAAATTGTAATTCGCGGAAATTCGCTCATAATGGGGTTTGAACTTCCGCTCCCTAACGCTATTTGATAACATATCGTTGTTGGTTCGATAGTTCCTTGTATTTTGTATTTGTTTAGTAAACTGCAGTTGATATGTCTAGAAAAGCCTTCTACGATTGATAATATTGATATTAGACGAAAAAAACTGAACTGAATATTAGATCTTAGTAATTGTAGGGTTAAAATATTATTGCGTTAAAAAATGTATTTAAAACAATTCGTCGCCAAATTTAATTCCAGTCAACCTGGAATAAAATTAGATGTATATCGAGATGTATTTCTTCACTCCTAAGTCGCCTGATTTTATTCCAGTCAGTCTGGAATAAAATTAGGCGACTTAGGAGTGAAGAAAACTTATTAGAAAATGTTTATTAAATTGCTCCTGGTTCCAAAAAATAAAATATAAGCAATAAAATGGATAACTTGTTGTCAATTGCCAATAAACATGTTATAATCAGTTTGTCTCTATCATGTCAACCTCGAATAAAATTTTAGATGTGTGGTGTTGCTGCTTAGGCGACGAACTGTAGTTAAGTATAGTTCATTTTAAACATTTCAATCACATTACTATATGTGCCTAGAAAGGTTTTGTATGATTACAAAATATTGAAAGAGGGTAAGAAAAAAACTGTGACTACAAGATGCCAGTCACGTACCGGTAACAACTTTATTTGAAGGGATAGACACGCAAGCCATGTATATGCAAATATCCCGCATGGAAAATTTGAAGTTATAACGTAATATGCCATCTAATTTTTCATTAGATACCGCAAAGTTTGTTGCATTTAGCTAATGACATTCGCGCTGCAAATTTAATTCGGAATATATTTCAAACTAATGGGATACGGGAGCATATTCGGATTAATTTATATATTGCCGCTGTAATTACAATAGCGGAATCGTAATTAATTCCATATTGTTGACTGGTAAGTTGGCTGTAGATTTTCTGGGTTGTATGTATTTATGGGATTAATTAAAAAGCCTCGGAAATGGCTTTTAAGAGATGAATATAGATATAATGATTGGTGGCTTATTCCCAAAAGGAGGGTGGTTGCTATAAAAGCGACAGCAAGAATTACTATTCCAGTTCAGTCTCATTACTTGAAAAGTATGCGGCTCCAGAGTGTGTGCGACAGATGGCGTCGAAGGAAATTCAAGACGCGTTTTATATATACAAATGAAAAAAAAACGCAATTTCGTACAATTAGTCTGTGTTCTCACGTCGCACACCTTCTTGTATACGTATATTTAAATACGAATGCGTTTTATTTAATGTAATTTCATGGGACAGAAACATTTCGTGAGGTATAAAACGAGAATTTCCGTTTCGGGGTGTAATTCTGACACCGGGTAGAAAGAGCATTTTAATTCGATTTTTTCCTGGTGGCCACGAATTTCCCAAGAGGATCGCATTGCGAGGCAAGGAGCGGAGGTGTGTAAGGAAGGGGTACATAACGGCGTCGGCAAAACAAAAAGCGGAAAAGAAAGGAATCTCTTTAATGGAAAAGGATGAGACAGTCAACCGGAATAAGAGCGGAACGAAAGCGGCATGCTAAAGTGGGACGGAGCGAGACGGATCGAATAACCATCACCTGTCCCCGTAATCCTCCAATCATCATTTGCATGTAATCAAATCGTCGGGATATATACTGCGGTACACAATAAGCATTAGTGTTTGGATGCGGGTGGGTTTTAAAGCATTCGGTTTGAGAACCTCTGGTTGTATCAAGTCACGACGATCTCCCGACTTCCGCAGCTCGTATTCGCGCACACTAAACTCGCGGTTTGCGTTAACGCCAATGAACAAACTTCACCAAATAATAATTATACCCTACATGTTTCACATTAAGGGTTTATCTGATCCTTGCGACCGTTTGCGGTGAACGGGATATCTCGTATCCGGTTCGTTATTTTTTATTTGCTCCAAGGATCAATAAATATAATGATACGCGTAATATTCCTCACATTTCTTTTCGAATAAATTTATATGTAATTAAAGAACGTTGCCGCATGAATTTTATTTATGCGGCTGGTGGAATATGGAGGCAAACTCCCCTTCTGGCAAGTGCGATTAAACGCCGCCATCTAAACACAGTAGAGCGCTCAAGAAGTGCACAATGAAATGTTGATACGGGCACCTTTGTATTGCTATTGCACATTCGATGGCCGTAATATCCAGCAGGACAAAAACCTCCACCCTGGAACAGAGATTGCTTCACTGGTGCGACTTGTTTGGTCCGCTACACTTGGAACTACCGTGAAAACTCTGCCAAGTGTGAACTTTCAGAGGCGATACCGGACAATGGCTACCGCGACATAACGACGTGTCGTACGCTTCACAAAAGTATAACAAACAGTGAACCCTCGATATACATCTTTGCAGAGTAGATTGATCGCGAGGGACACAAAAGGAAGACACGCATAATCCATATATCATAAAAACATCTACATTAGTTCTATTTTTTTTAAATTGGCAATAATCGATAGATTTAGGGGTAAATGGCTTCTCTTGAAGACCGGGTAGGTAATCCTCTCGGTACGTGGCTCAGCTTATGATCCGAATTAGGTAATTACGCTTTTTGCTTCGGGTAATAGGGTACTCGCATACTCTGCGCCAGCGATAACGATATTATCTAACGTAAACGTTACGAAAGGAAAACTAAATGAACGCGTGCCAACATAAAATCGAATTTACAGCTACTAAAACTGAATCGATAGCACTTATAATTCTATATTATTTACACAAGCTTTAACATTAACTGCTAACATTGAAACTTTATATAATTAAAAGACCCTGCAGTGTCACCTAAATGAATACTTTAAATAAACGAGATTTTAATAGATGCTCTCTAGGTAACCACAGCGTCTTCATCTGTGCAGAGAGATAGGTGTCACGTTGGGAGAGATATATTATCCGGCATTATATACCTTGCATCTATGTGACAACCAGACCAAATCTGCATGTCAAGTAGTTGGAACCTTTATTACAGAAGCCGTCAACGTTGAGCTAGCTGTGAGGCGACGATGAAGTGCATTATCAGTTTCCCCGACAAAGTTCAAACATATATAACCCTCGTAAAACACAAGAGCTTTCTGCTATTAATACTGGCGACGGGATCACGTTCTCCAAATTTAACATCAAGCCACACGGAGCATAGGCGGCGAAGAAGAACTTTTCTAATAGCGATCGGCGAGAGGGAGAGCGCGCGCTTTATGTAAAATAGCGATTTGAATAGACAGCGGCCCCCATTATTCCGCTTAAAAGTATCCAGAATGAATAATAATCATTACGAAGCGACCATGAAGGACAAAAAAATACGCGCAGCATACAGTCGGGATAAACAATAGAAATCGATCGGCGAGCAGTTTGTGAATGGGAACTGGACATTACAGGCGCCGGGTTGATTTTTATCTGTCTATTTGTTGGTACATATTTGCCGAACAATGTACAAATTCAGTCTAATTGCGTTGGCCCCAAAGGACTTCAAATGTCGAACCTTTGAATTTATGCAGAGCCCGGATCGATGCGCGTTACTGTTAACACTATTGCATTCAACCCAATTTATTAATAACTCCAACCAACCCTACGAAATATATTCCAGTGAAACTACAATTACTGTAATTATAAGACTTAATGTGTTTACCTTTACGAGAATTGCGCAATTTGCAGTGAGATATCGTCATTAATGTAAGAACTATCTTCATCAACCAACTTTACTATGCAGTATCATTATAACAGCCCTACATTTTACACTAAACAGTCCTGTAATTACTCTATATTCAGAGTGATGTAACCGCTTTCACGTTTTATTCCGGCCGAAACGGGCAGTTTCAGTCAGGCAGCGGAAATCGGATTGGGAAAATTTCACTTTGTCAGGCTTACATTGGCGTCAGATGATTCACTGCCGTAGCTGCTGCGATAGAGGTTTTAATAATGAACGCGTGTGTTATAGGCCCTTTGTATAGGGAGTTTACCTCCCTATCACCAATCCGAATTGATTGTGTTAATCCTTACGGTTTTCTGATGCTATACAATTAATAAACGGCTTTTATCACTTTCACTTTATTACACCGATTTAGAAAAGAAGAGGATTGCTGAAGCTATATAAATATTAAATTTGAACATTTTCGTATGTTAATAAAAATGATTTTGTTGTTATATTTTGGATATAATTAATTGATATTAAAATAGTTTGTGCTATGAAGGATATATTTAAATTCAATTAATTTATAGAGATACTAATATAAAAACGAAGGCAATGTTTTGGAGACGACCTGCCATTTATGTATTTTGTGCTGTCAGTTCTAAAGTGGGGGTCTTGGGTTCGCATCGAGACGAATATTTATTTTCTATTAAAATTGTAATACAAATAATTTGCAAATAGTAAGCTGAAAACCACTGAAAAATTAGTTGGGGACTCAATTAAAAACGGGGAATGCCCCCGTCGACGACGACGGGAATTTCACATAATATTTTATAAAGTTATATACATGATACATCTAATAGTTGTAAAACAAACACAGTTGAAGAAGAACATTTGAAATTTTAATTTTAACAAATTCTTATTAGTGGTGTGGGTGCTACAACGAAAAATGAAAATTTTTTTAATATTAACTATGGATGATTCAAGATATTTAAACCAAGACATTCTTTGCATAATTTAAGATTGAAAGGTGAAGAAGCATGTGTTAAAATTCGGATGCAACAATATCCAGTAAAATTTGTTGAAATCATTGCCGTCAACTACACGCCTGACTAGTACTTCAATGATGATTCGTGCGGGTTATTCTGGAAAATAATGCCAAAAATAATCTATTTGGCTAAAGCTCATCAAGCAGCTAGTGCTCATCAAGCAGCTAGTGCTCATTAGGCAGTGAAAAGTAGTATAACAGTTATTTTCTGTAGCAAGATTTTAGACGATCATATAATGAAACTATTGGTTATTAACATATCAAAAACACCACGCTTAAACACCCGTATCATGGACAAGTGTGACGCTATGCGTTTCACATGTTCCCGCCAGATTCTTCCAGATTGTCCAACGCACTACATCCTGTAGTTGTAGGTCAGCTCTGATCTTGAAGCTCTTCCTGTTATGGCTCCTAGGCTGCGCATTTTGGTCGTTTTTAATTCTTGTTTGGTAACTGATGTGTCGGCCATAGTTTTAACCGTATATGTGAGAATTGGTCTTATTGCGGTCTTGTATATTCGGATTATAACTTCTGCAGATATATGCTTGCTTTTTTCTGATTGTATTATTTAGTCCTGCAAATATTCGTCTTCTTGGTGGCTGCTCAAAACTCCATCTTAAGGATTCTGTCGCTTTTTGGTCGTTTTTAATTCTTGGTTGGTAACTGATGTGTCGGCCATGATTTTAACCACATATGTGAGAATTAGACTTATGCGGTCTTGTATATTCGGATTATAACTTTTGCTGATATGTGCCTGTTTTTTCTGATTGTATTGTTTAGTCCCCCAGATATTCGTCTTCTTGGTGGCTGCTCGAAACTCCATTAAAGGTTTCTGTCGCTTGGTATCACTACTCCAATGTAGGTAAACATCATCACTTGTTCTATTACCTCGTTGTAGAATTCAAGTTTATATATGTTATCGGCTAGCTACCATGCATTTGATTTTTTATGGGAAATGTCGAGGTTGTATCTCTTTGCTGATTCTGAGAATGTCTGTAGAAGTCGCAGCAGATATTGTTGTATGCCATTAGCATAGCGTCGTCTGCGTAGTATGTTAAAGGAGTGGTTTCATATTTAATATCCCGCTTTGAGGACCTTCTCTCTCGTTATTATGTTGTCTATTATGATGTGAAATAGGGCCGAGTTCATACCGACGCCCTGTCAATCTCTTACACATACTCTCTCTGATGCCTGGAGTTTTGTTTTTATTGTTTTATAGTTGTTAGTTTATCTTATTATGATTCTTATTGTTTCACCCGTACCTCGATTTTTGATTACTGCAATCACGTAATCAATTCGGATTTTGTCGAATGCTTTTCTTAGGTCGAGAAAGCACAGGTAGGCGGGTTTTGCGTACTCTATTGCTTTCTTGAAGATTTGTTTGGCCGTGAATATTTGCATCTATTATTGTGTCTAAATCCTTTATTTATTGTTTATTTTTATGGCCAGAAATTGTATGAATAGTTTTGCAATGGCATCAGTATGGTACCTCGGTAATTTGAGGGGTCAGCTTTTTACCTTTCTTAAAGATTGGGATAGTGATTGTGTTTTTAAAACTTGACACTAGCTGTTTCAAGTTGATATTCATAAATATCTTTCATTTCAACTCGTTTTGATTAAAATGCTACCCAAAATAACAGACAGCATCGCTATATATTGACAGAACCCGACATTGCGGTATAATAATGGAATCTGTAATTGTGTCATCACTTTTTGTCAGCATCCATAATAATAAAATAGTCACGTTGCGCTTTCCACAGTGCAAATTCGTCGCGGAGGCGGAATGTAAATGTTATCGATTACATGTCCAAATTCTTGCACCTAATAATGTGATTTCGACAGCAACTGCAGCGCACAAAACGTGCGATATCCGAAGAGAGAGCACTTTTCGCAAAAGCTCGTGCTAGTAATTACGGGCGTTTGATAGGAATCGTATCAGCCACTCATTTATTTGTTTAATTATTACTGCAGATTGCTAAACCGAAGTGGCATTATTCGCTGTGTATCATGGGGGACCTAATGGCTTCTCTCGTTGAAATGCCACTTTATCAGTTTAATCGAATCATTACTCTCTCAATACGCACGTATATTATATGGTGTTCAGACGTAATGCTTCAATTACAGTGTTGTAACGGCTATTACTAGAGTGCAGATGCTGCTATCTATAATTTGAAAATATTAACTTTGCTAAATCACTAAATTTCACGATGAAAATCATCCTGCAGCGCAATTTAAGCAGCACTTGTTTTTTTTTAGATAAGTGCAGCAATATATGGTTCTTTCTTTTGTGAAATTATTATGGTATGAATACGTTTTTTTATATGATTAAAAAGGACACAGGTTTAATTTCTTCGACGTTAAATCATGCATTTCTTCGTAATATGTATGTCTACTAATATTTGATGCCTTAAATTATTTCCTTATTTCGCACTAAAGTGACACAACCCAAAAACCTTTGTTTCTGTAAAATCCGAAGAAGAGGGATGTAGCTTTGGGGCAGTGTGAAGGTGCTTTGGTTTAACCGCCCAGTGGAGTGCTGTATCGCTCCAAGTTTTGCGGTTGTGCACATGTTGCAAGGGACGAGGTAGAATTTTGTGCATCGGGAGCGACAAATAGAACAACAGAAAATACGACCGGAGCGGCAAATGTAAACGAAAACAGCTAGAGTCAGCTAGAGTGACACAAGCACGCTCTGTCGTACAGGGAGGGAGGTATATTGGTATTTTCTTACATGAACACAAATCAAAAACACATAATTTTCAGTTGTGTCACTTTAGAAATACTAATGCGATATGTTTATTAATATTTTTAAAAAGTAGTGATTTTCTTGAAATAATTAGGTGAATACAATTAGAATTTACAATTATTATAATTTATGTAAACAACGAGTGTGGTATCGAATAAATTTGTAATGGTAAAAAACGGTTAGTTAATTGGGAGCATTAACACAACTTAACCCGTTAACGCCAAGCGTTGCATTAACACAAGAGAGCATGAATTTTGTTTTTCTTGGTGCTTAACTCTTTCAGCCTAGGATTTTTAAATTTGAAAACAATTTTTTCTTTGTTAATTATTATTAAGCTTATTCACACTCATCAAAATTTAAAAGTTTCTAAAACTGTGCATAGATTTTCTTTAAAATACCTTGTTGGAATGAAATCTAGTGATTAAAAAGAACCACATGGATAGGCACAGTAAGTAGAGGCCTGTAAATGTTATGGTGGCAAATACCATGACAGGGCCGCCAAAAGGGTTAATAGTAAAAAAATTGTAAATATTTACAAATTCCCATTGTAATGATATTAGTTTTGCTGCTTTTATCGTTTCTAGCTGTCCTGAACAGTGCGCAATGGAACTACTACTCATCGTGAACGATAAAAGAACGCACGCTCGTTACAACTGTGAATATCCTTGAAAATCTTGCATCATTTCCATAATATAACATTATACACGAATTGAAATGATGATAAAACGAATTCATCATTTCAATTCGTGTTTTTATTTAATTAAACATGATAAAAATGGGAGGTTTCACAATGGGCCTATTTTGACGCCTAAGTGTCTGTAGCTATGCTACCCTCCAGCCAACTATCCAGAACTATCCAGAACATGATGAATAATAACTCCAACCGCGGTAAGAGACGAGGTAAAATCGTACCAGAAGCTCGCACGGATAATCGAACAGCCCGGAACAGCTCCAGAACGATAAACAAACGCGACTTTTATAAGCATTAATAATTTATTTCAACCCAGTTGTGGGTAGAGGCGTAGTCCGTCTCGTGCCGAGATTTAGGAACAAGTGTTCAAACCCATTGTGGATCAATTTTCGCGTATCACCTTTCAAATTGTATACAGTTTTCCTATACGGGATGATTGAAAACTCCAGTACGTTGCACGGTTATTTTAAGCAGATAAAATGTAAACAGTTTTTGTTTTCCAATCTTTTACCATTTTGAATTCTTATGTCAAAAATTATTTCTCCCATTTTCATTTGGTGTTTTTTGCAAAACATTTGACCGCGTGTTAATAGCATGCCATTAACCCACATCCAAAAACAAAAATTACGACCGGATATTTTGTAATAACATTAGCTTCATAACATTTAAAATTTTATGAACACCCTTTCAACGTATGATCAATTTTAATTGACACTGTAAACTGGAATAATTGGTATAACTCTTGCAATTGAATTTAATTAGTAATTAATAAATGCACTAGGTAAAAATTGAACAAGCGCTATTCATAACACTGAACTGATTCCGCTTTATTAAATAAAATCTCGTTGAAAACAAAAACCAATACGCGTGTATCGGGGGGTGGAAGCGCAATAAAAACACACATGAGGTGTAATCCTATTCTGATAATTTGACTGGCTTCGCCGTTGTAGTGTTTATAATGACGGGGGGACTGATAAATACGGGGAAATCATGATCCAAGATTTTTCATTGGAGACAGCCAGTGAATGTGTATAAATAAGGGTGTTCGGGATAAAGTTAAACCGTTAAGAGGCGCCCTCCTGCCTGCTGCTAATATATAAACGTGTGCGCGCAAGCTATTCCGGGGGAAAAGAGCAATTTTACGAATACATTTCGCAATTAAGGTAAAGTTGAGAATTTATACGTCGCAATTGGAGCTGTCGGATATCTCGGGGTGGATACGGGTGAGCGTGTACCACTCTTCTCCGTCGCACCATCTGCATCGCCTGCGGGGGAGCTGAACCCTCTTCGCGTAAGAAGCGTACTTACACATCGCACGTTAACTTACTAATATACCCAAATATGTATTTGTATTGCATATTTGCTCACCCCGGTGTTCAAGGCATCGTGGTTATAAGCCGCTCATCGCTTGCGGTAGGGAAATATGGCAATTAATGGTTACGCGCAGCGGAATGCGAGAAAATCGCACGTACATTTTTACGACTTCATTAATTCCGAACCGCCTTTTGGGATACAACCGAAAATGGGGTGTTGAAATTAAAGTGGAGATTAAAAAGCGGAGAAGTGGCTCCCACGTAACTGCCGCCGCGCGGGGCCATCTCAGTAAAAACGCAATTGAACATAAAATTCAAACATCCCGGAGAAGCCGGGGTGCGCAGATCTCCTCCCATCTATTCAGCACTGTTAAGAGTTTTAATATAACCGAGCTCGTGCGAAACAAATTAGGAACACTTAATCGGCCATTGTAGAAAATTGGCGAAATTTAGCTTTAATAAATTCAGGGCTTTACCTTATCTTAACTTCAGCGGGTCTCATCAGACAAAAAGCTCTATTAAAGATCGCGAAGGACGAGGGTGCGCTTACCTGGAACAGAAAAAGAAAACATAATATTATATAAAAGCTAGTTGGTTTGGTGGTGAGACACATGCGGAAGTTATCAGATGGGAGCGTTGAATTAGTGTTACGTGTAAAAACAGGCCCACGTATACCGCCCACAATTAACGCGGTTAAATCACATTTAATGGTAATACGATTATCAGCGCCTTATGTAAATAGAGCCAGTATCTTGGGGTGGAACAAAAAAGGGACGTATAATTATACATCAAGCCACGTCAGAATAAACGCAATATTGTATCAGGGGTGCTCATTCTTATTCCAGTGATGTTTCGCAGAGTCGTTTCGCTCAGCCTGCGAGCTTATACTTCCAGAGATCTGCGGTGATAGATGCCCCGACGCTGTGTGCTGGAAATTGCTAAAACGCATAGCTCAGCACTCGTTCACATCAGACCGCCGCTGCCGCCGCCGGCGAAATCATCGACCACATATTAAAACTTTAATAGTGTATCGTGCACTTCACTTTCCACTTTTTCGTACGTGGAAAATAGATTTCAAATGATTTAAAGTGCTCGTTCGCGGAGCACGACATAAAAGATTGAGTTACAGTATGCTTTCGTTAAAATATTACGCTATTTTGGAACTTCTAACGTCTGTGCAATAAAGATAACACTTGCATCAAGTGCACTTGTTTAAGTACTTATCCCAATTTGCAGCAATCATAAATTTTATTCGCGAGTAAGCAATATTTATATTGCGCGTCCTCCCCAATTTATGTATATTGTTTTATGGTAATGTTATATAAAGGCGGAGCGGGAACAAACAAACTTAGCTAGCGTAAGCAGATCAATGGAACAAGGAAGCGAAAAGGGAATCTAGGATAGGACAAAAACTGTGTGTCCTGAAGTTACATTTAGTGGAGGGCTATACAATCGTCCCAAGCAATTCTGCCAAGTGTGCGGTGCGGTTATCGTTTACTAAACTAAGCTGCGAATTTCAGGGTCTATTTTAACAAAAAAGTCAACCCCTTGCCCGTTCCATTTTCCACGCGTCAACTAGAAGGAGAAATGCTTTGCATATTCACGACTGATTGTTTCCATAAACGATATGAAAACGTTTCCTTCGACTCTTATTACTCCCCCCTAAAAAAAAGCTGAAGATTTTAAATTGATAGCAGCAAAAGTTTCCTGGATATAAATCAATGTCATTCCCTTCCGTTCGCTGGATATAACAAAGTTTCAATTTCCCGAATCGAACAGACATTAAGATTTGATTCGGGCTCTGGATTTCGCGCAGCGCGGAGATAACGTCTCCCGTCCGGCGCGCGGTTTTATACTCGAACAAAACACCGAGCACAACTTTCAGTCAAGAAAATCGAAATACGACCCCCCCATACACATCCGTCTCTCTTTGCATATCCATATCGCACGCTCAGTTAGAATAAAAAGCGAACTTAGGCTTGATTTATATAAAATAAGACAGATCAGAGACAGTAAAAGCTCGCTATGAAAATTTCCCCGCAGGCGTTTGTATATATTAGGGAAGGTAGCGCCAGAGTGAAAAGAATATAAAGATGACGGATGATAAACCAGATATTTTCTGGCGTATTGGACGAGGAAATGAAGATTTGTTCTTTTCATTTCCATGCGTTATCAATAGTAGTTGTATAAAGATGTATCTTTTATTATATAACATAATTTTAATTTTACTTATTTGTTCCTCAGATACAATACAACATGTTTAAAGAGACATAATATTAAATTACTGTATTCGTAATTGGCATCCACCACCATGTCCTTCTCTCGGTATTTGTTTATATTGTATGGATTTAAATAAATATGAATTGTGGATGTAAATAGTTTTATAATTGTAAAATTGAGTATGGAATGCATTTAATTGAACATGGTTGATATAAAAAGTAATAATAACAGCAATAACATTTCATACTGAGGTGTTTGGGTGAGCATTAATATAATGAACGATTCAATTAAATGCGTGTGCGCAAACAATGGGGAGTTAATTCGGTATAAAATTACTTTGGCCGTGATCGAATCGCTAGTTACAGCGCACCATGTATCCCCAGTTTGCGAGGCAAATCATCGGCTTTGTTTGGTTAATCTTAACGAATGCTAAGCGCGCGTACACGTCAAGTGTTCCCATTGTCGATTAATTTAAATGGAAACTAATTAAAATACATATGCTAGGAAAGTTCTCAAAGGAAAAGTTTCGACGCGCAAAAACAAACCCGACAAGTTTATGCAAGGGAGGCCCCTAGCTAGCTCTAGCGCTCCTCAGCAATGTTCGGAAAACAAAACTTGGCAGCTTCGGCCTATTTAAACGTGCTTTAAAACCATCCAAGCTCTGAAAACAGTAGGGCCAGTTATTGTCACAACAATTAAGGTAACTAAATAAAGGATGCCTGTTGAAAAAAAAAGTGACGAGCAGAGCTAGGTGCGGGAGACAAAAGTGAGTTTATTCTGAATTTATTATGAACCGCACAAGTAAACAAGGGAGTGAGGCGCGCACGGGAATGCTGAGGAATAATTTAATTCACAGTATGATGTAACTAACTGCAAAGCATCCTGCTGAGCGAGAGTCGGTTTACAAAGCTTTAAGGACGGGGAAATTATGTCGAGCAAACCCCCAATGATAAAATTATTTGTATAAAAATGTAATTGCACACACAAACAGCAATTATTGTAATATTCCACCAAAGGTCGGAAGGGAAGGAAATATTTATATAAGCCGCAATGCCAATTTAAGCAACCGACGCGCCAGCAGCACACTAAGCAGATTCGTAATTTTGAAATAAAAAAGGGGGACTATAAATTAGAATTATAAAGTTACTACGTAGACACACAACTATGCTCGTTCGCGCTAATTGAATTACACAGTAAAGTATGGGTCGCCTCTACAAATTTAGAAATTTTGAAGGGAACTTTATACAACGATAAATTACATCTACCCGCATTAAATAAACTCCCCTTTACACACAAAAACAGAACCTTTATTTAACGCAATATTTAAATAGGGGCGTATTGAATATAAAAATAATAACAGTCGAGAGATGAGAGATGGTGTTCACAAACATACGAGTGGAAATATCAAAAATTCTTCAAAGAGCGTGAATAAACACGAGAGGCGAACATTTAGGTAGATGCCAGATATCGTCACGACTCGACTGCAATCGAATGCAGTTATTAGATTTCCAGGCAAACAGTTCATGAAACAGCTGCGAAGCGACGCTCCTAATGGCGCGGAGCCATCGTGGCGCCTCACCTATCGATTGATACACCAACATTACCGAGGATATGAAGATGTCATGGCCACAGATACACAAACACGCAGAAGCATTAAATATAGCAATAATACGGCTAATGGCCACTGCGACAAGATAGATGCAGCCGGGAAAACAAAGGCCGTTTGCACAATGACAAAAAAAATCTGTTATTCAAACAAAATGGAAGTTTTCCATCCAGGCGGGGCTGTGAGGAGATAGATATTGCTAGTGATGAACCGAACCACCAACCATACAAAAGAGTCATTATCATTTTCAGCTCGACTATTTATCATTTGCGCTCGCTTAGTTCTAATAAAGCTTACTGCGATATTTTAACTTAACTTTATATTGCTATAAACAGCAAATGCTGCCAATATTAAACAAAATATGATTGGAAAAAAAACTTGGGCGTTTTACATGTGTAAAGTGATGAACATATGGAGAATTATTATTATTACGAATATGTGGGGAGACAGTTTTTATAGCGAGTATAGAATATTCAAGACAGGAGTATTGTAATGAAATTGCACTCTGTTTCAAGCTCATCATAAATATTGATTGCTTACTTTATCATAACCTTTTTCGCATAGAATAAAATAAACTTCTATCTTTATAGCCCGAGCGTTTTTTCACTGGTAAAGAGGGAAGTTCAGAGGTGTGAAAAACTGTGAAAGGTGATAATTTCGGTCACGGCAGGGTTTGAACTCTCGCTCCTCAATGCTTAGTACAAACGGACGGCGCCTATAATTTCACCCACAACGGGGTTCGAACTCTCACTCCCCAATGCTCTATACAAACGAACAGCGTCTCTAACCACACTATTACATAATTTATATTATTGTTATACATATACTTATGGCTTTAAAATCCGGCTAGTCATTTTCAAAATGACTAGTGGAGACTGACTTTACTGCACATAAACATATACTATAAATTTACGATTTTTATATGCGCTGAAAGAAATAAAAGGAAGCTGAATACGCAAATCCCTCACAAATAGAAAATGACACGAAACAGCATGCGACTTTTATCTGAGGAAAATCCAACTGCCGGCAAATGCCATCCGGATTAAAAACAAGTCTCCACCATTCATATTTCGTAGCATGCACCGCCTGAAATTGAAGCAATAACAAAGTTAAGACGTCGCCCACGCCTCCATTTACTTTGAATGAATTGAAAAGAGTTTCCCTTTATGTGTCTTAATTTAAAAGTGCAGAGAGGAATAGAAATGAATGCAATAAAATACAAAAATCAGCACGTTCTATTATAATTGCAAACGCGAAACTAAATCCGACGTGTTTTATTTGTTTTTTTGTCTCGAATAGGAAATCATTTGGAATGCGCAAATACGGGTCTCGCCTCCAAAGTTTCACACACTCCGCAGGGAAGCTGCTAGTATTGTTCAATGTACCCCTTTTACTCTATATATTTCCGCTGTTTGCATGCTGTGTGTGTGCGCTTGAGAATTCCTAAACGATGACCCCTTCGCCCATAGAAACTCGAAAATAGCCTTGGTCAGCGACAGATGTCCGAGCGTAATAATATGTTAACTCCTTCCCATTCCGAATTCCGCAAGATAAAACACAGGGCGTGCATTAAAACGAGAACCGGTTAAGTAATATATTAAAAGTGCATTGTTATATTGGCATGATTGGGCTGCGTCGATAGGCGACTTGTAATTACCATATTTTTTGCCCGTAAAGTACCTCCAGTTTATTATCGCGAGCCATTGTTTCTGCGCAATGCAGACTCCTACGAAGATATTGATGCCTATAATTTATGATTATTCATGAGCGGGATTAGGTGGGAGGCCGTAGGTTAATGATCTCAACCCGGCGACCAGCTTTTTTCGCAAGCCCTCCGGCTTATTTATGCCCTGCAATTCCCGTCGTATTCATTATAATGGATGCATACGAACAGATGCGAAATGGAATATTATATATATTGTTTTATTGACTTGTAAATCACGAGCGGGGCCCCGTGCAAACTGGCCGGGGCTTTCGGCGGGCACGCAAAAAATGTGAAAGAAACGCCGAGTTGCCGAGCGCTAAATCGACCATTGTTACGAACACCCACCTTTTGCCGATACACATCAGGCCCCCCGACATATTGGCTGACGCACCCACGTGCATGCTCTATATTTAGAATGCAATAACAGTGAGCACCCTGTGATGTTGGCTGAATCAATTGTTTTAATTGAAACGTCTGTCTTCTATATAAAAGATTACGTAACAGAAATATCGATTTATCGGGTCAGGAGTAGGTTGATTTATAAATATAACTAAAGAAGAATATAGGTTTGCCACCTCAGAACTAAGTCTCGCTCGGAGACGATGCCTCCTAAAAAAACACAAAAACAAGCACACATGCATACATATGCAGTTTTTTTTATAAATTAACAAATTCAAAACACAGGTTTCAGAGTAGCATATAACTAATAGAAAACTTAATAATTTAGGTATAAAATAAAAATTGGTAAATAAGAAGTTTAGTGAAGTTTGCCATCTATATGTACTTTTAAAAACAGACTAATAAACTAAACTTGGCTACTTATGTGGTCAATCCTGATGCCCAGGTTTATAACAGGCAAAGAAAATGAAGAGAAACAGGCCGAGGAATATAACGAGTACAGAAGCGTAAGAAGAAGAGGAGGGAAGGCTTGAACAACCTACGTAAACGTATAAAGCTTCTAGGATAGTTTAGTTTAATCTTAAGAATTCTACAGAGCCGAAAGACTTCGAGCGATAGCGCGTTTAAAGAAAACTATGCAAAATATAAAAATATTACGTATTAACAAATGTATGTTATTTTCTTTAAACAAAGATGTGTCAAGACTTCTGTAAGATATATCTTCCCAGAGGAAACCCTCGCTTCACAATCATCGTTTATTCATGAGATCGCTATTTGACACGACTTACAGTTGTAAGCAGCTATTTTAAAGAATGTAGCTCATGAAAACAAAACTAGAACCAAAACATCTAATAAGCATCTTGATAAGTGAGAATTTCGCCTAAAAATACCATTTTTAAAATGGTTCATGTGTTTTTACTCGACTTCTGTAAGATATGCCTTGCCAGAAAAAATATCCCTGGCTCACAATCATATTTTATTCATGTGATCGCTATTAGGAAGCACCTACATTTGTGAGTAGCTATTTTAGAGAATGAAGAACAGGAAAGCAAACTAGAAACTCTGATAAGCATCTGAAGAAATAATTGGGAAATGCGTCTAAATATACCATCTTTAAATTGATCATGCGTCTTGGGCTTTTATAACTTAATTTATTGGAAATGATGCTTACATCATAGGTTATAGGTATTGATGCCATCATTACCGTTATTTTTATACTAGGTTTATTTTGTTAATCAGGAGATAATTGGAGTTCATCATGTATTTGTATTATCATAAGTTTTCTAAATGCGGCTCGTACCGCAAAGCATTTTTAAATTTGTTGCTGGCCTGTTGTAAAAAAAGATTGCTCATCCCTGTCCTGGAGCCTATATTGAGAATAAGTATAGCTCCAATAATTTCATCTAATGAATCAATAAATATACCTCCATTAACTTCTTTTAATGAATCAGCTCGAAAAGATTTATATAGACACATATTGCACGACTTCGATTAAAATGTTACCCAATCACATGAACTTGTTATAAAAATAAATGTTGCACGAAGGAATGTGTGTTGTACAGATTAGAATCTACGGTGGAGACATTGGCAGATGGCAACAATATTTTTAGCCAGACTCCAAAAACGCACGGCTGATGATGGCAGGAATGCGCGAGAGTGCATCGCCAGACTGACCTTCCTGGACCGGTTTCTTGCGTCCTCGCGAAGCCCGCAGGCTCTGCGGACATCCGAGACTCCTGCCAAGGCCAGGCTGAATCTAAGTTCACACACTCTCGTGCGCGCGCGTAATAATACATAAGTGTAGTTCTATGTTACTGGGCTAACCTGCATCATCACCTCGGCGCGCGCGATAAAACCATGTTTTAGATACACGGAATTATTTATAAGCTTTGTACGTGTGCTCGACTTTTTTGTGTGCAGCGAGAAACAAAGCAGTTAGCAGGAATTGCAGTTGCCACGATTTGCATATGTGGGGGGTGGGGGCATGGGGTTTAGCCGCTATTAGGCAGGTCACAACAGGTTCCAGGCAATGCGATGCGCGGCTGATTTGCTTTAAACTGCTATTCCGTTTTTAATTGCGATGTTACGTAAAGCAGACGTGGATGGTAAGACATATGTTGAAGAAAAGTGAGAATTAATTTCCCTGAGGAGCGTACATCCGTTGGGATGCTGAAATCCCTATGGGCTATAGGGTTTAAATCGAAATCCAAAGCAAAAACTTGACTCAAGCTATTTAGACTAGTAAATATGTTATACTAAAACTAGAATAGAAATAGTATAAAAGTATTTTTTCCTGACAACGTTGCCATCTTGCCATGTGTAAACAAGGTACGTCTGTTTTTATGACTGACTTATAAAAGTACCTTCTTTTATAAGTCAGTCATGAAAAGTGACGTACCTCATGTTTACACATGGCAATGTTGCTCAATGTGTCAAGGACATCTGCTTTTATACTATTTTTATTGTTTATTCTAGTTTTATACAATCCAGGCTTAACATTTATAATGGTTTGTGATTGGATTCAATTAAAAAAGGCCTAAATAAAGCTAGTTATTATGACATGAAATTATTGATGAATTATAAATTCTCTCTTTTTATGACTGACTGATAAAAGTACCTTATTTTATCTGTCAGTTATGAAAAATGACGTACCTCATGTTTGAGCATGGCAACATTGCTCGATGTGTCAAGGACATCTGCTTTTATTCTATTTCTATTATTTATTCTAGTTTTATAAAATGCAGCCTTAACATTTATAATAGTTTGTGATTGGATTCAATTAAAAAAAAGCCTAAATAAATCTATTTATTATGACATGAAATTATTGATGAATTCCAAATTGTCTAGCTGAAATGAATCGTTTATGTTTTATATATTTCTGCAAAAAATCGCAACTATTTTTTGGGTCTAATCCAAGCTTTCTAATTAAACCTAGTATTAGGTATATCGGGGATGGCCAATTTTTGTGCACATAAGATCTACTTTTTATCTTAAAAATGCGATCGACCAAAATTGATTTTATCGATCACGATCGACCCCATTTATTATTTAATTTTGTGGTTCACAACATTGTTTCATACTTTATTTGGTAATGATTGTAAGCAAAATAATTAGCTATCAAGTTAATTTCTCAATAAACCTTTTTCCTTAATCTAGACGCAATTAAAACCTCCCCCTGTAGTATTAAACGTGCATACATGCACTAGGAACGAAATTGTAACGCATACCTGTAAAATTTGCATGTTTCTCAATTACATCTAATTGCCAAGCGCGTGTGTACACTAGTATAAATATTACGTTTGTAATCTTGTTATATGTGAATCATACGTGAAAGAGCACCGGATTATACACAAGCTTAAACCGATTCCGCACAAAGACCCCATTTATTAGATTTTCGTTTGTGTATGTATTTTTTTGCAGTGAGATTTTGTATTTAGAACAAAGAGTTACGCGAACGTAAATCACAAACAAGCACAAATGATATAAAAGATTATAAAAAATATCTTTAAAAAAAAAATTACTTTTAAAACCATTTTTTTACATTAACAATTATTATATTTTAAATTGATACTGAGAATAAACAAAGTAATTGATATTCTGTGATATGCCGAATTAAGGTGACACATGTAGACTAAACTAGGTAAACCATAGCTAGATTATGACACAATTAAGAACTATATTAACGGGGGATTATAGACAGCTTCAAACTGTCTTTCCAATCCTGACATAGCTCGCTTGTACAATTCTGTAAGATGTTAAGCATGACTTTTACGTAGTATCTGTGTATAAGTAGTAAAGCAAGTGTTCTACGCTACGTACAGATATATTATTCACTAATTAAATAAACTATAAACAAACACAACACCCATGGATTAATATACCCAAACAGGGGCTTTAGATTTTTTTTAAATGCGGTGTCCTTCTGAGATATGATATGAATGGGTCATTATAATAAGCTATTATGTTAATGCTTAAAGATTCACTAAATTATATAGGACACACATCAATGCGCCGTGCGGTAAGCAATGGCGTAATATGAATAAATAAATATATTTATATGTTCTAAGCGACAGTTATTAAAAATTCAAACGACTTCAATCTAAATTCAATTAGAATACAATATAAGAAGGACACTATCTTTAAAATATCAATGTGTGGTCAGCAAAGCCGAAACATGCTATTAAAACCGAATACATAAGTAAATGAATCATACGGGAGTCCTTGATAATTGCAGAGGATTTAAACTAAACTCAATTAGCATACTGAGGTGACAGCCACTACTATATTTAGCTTGGCACCTGTTCATAACATTCAAATGTGGTAACTAAAAAAATATTGCAAACGTATAGTCATTAATTTTATGTGTAAAGTGTATTTGTGATTTTATTTCCGAGTTATGAAAGTATAGACTTCGTGCGGCACTTCAAAGCGGAATGTGACATTGATCGTTTCCCCGTTAGCACTCTTCATTTAGTGTAACTGATGAACGGAATCATTGAGGGTGGAAAATGCGGGATTAGAGTTCGACCCGAAGTGCATTCAATAGATGCTCAGAAAATAGTTATATAGCCGACTAGTCTTTTAATAAAATATGTGGCCGGTTTGATGGCTTATGATATATGGTAGACGAATGCATACTGTCTGTCAGGGCTACTTACAAATCGATGATGTGTTAATTTATAGTAACGCAATTTATATGCAGTCAATACAACTTACATATTTGTACATATTAATCGAACAAATACGAATATTATTGTAATGGAAAGTATGTAGATTGTGTCTCTTATGCCCGTATTCATAAACGCCTCTTAATCTATATCCAAGAATAATAATATTAATATCATCATTTTTTTTTTAATTAAAAAGTGCATCTGTTTCATAGATCTGCAAAAGGCCTCTGATAGAATTTCAAGAGAAGAACTGCAAATGATAGAAAGAAATGGATAAAATTTTATAAAAATAGAAAATAATTAACAAGGTATAGGCAAAAGACGATACCCCAAGGGTAAAAGCGGAATTAAAAGAAATAAAGAATACACAGATTCTTAATAAAGTCAAAATTATAAGGTACACCTTCCCAGTTCATATCATTAATAGACCAAAAATACGCCTCACTAATAAAACTACTGTATTGATTTGTGAACGAAATCGTTTCAATAACTCATATTGACATTTAAAACAAAATAAATTCAATCGGTATGCTTTTGGATGAATGTATTTTGTAACCGAATTATCGCTGTAAATTTAAACACAAAACGACATTTATAAACGCACGGTATTTATATGAACACATTAATATTAGCAGAAACATCGTACATCATTATAAATTCAAAGACTCATGATTGAAACTTAGACAACTTTTGCGAGAACACTTAAGCATTCTCTATGAGTATATACATTCAAAGAGTATTCTGGAATGGCAAATGTTTATAAAGTGATCTACAAAATGAATCACGCCCACGGCAGGACACGAACAATACGTTATTCGGTTTGAACGTATGTAAGCAAGCAAATGAATGGGCTGGCGCTGAAAAGGCTGTGGGTAGCGCGCCGGTCTTTTTTTAACATTTAATTTACAGGATTGCAAGTGGGATTAGTGACGTGGCCGTGGCGTTGGAGGTGGGAACGCATAAAATTGCCCATACCGCCCCGCATATAACAGGCATTAGACAGAATTAAAGAAATTTATGCGATGCGGAATATGTCGGCGGGTACGTGCTTGGACGGCTGATTCTCCCTCGAAGAAGTGCGCACATATATGCCCTTCTAGCTTACTAAAGAATTTCTATTATGGGGCGGACCCGGGACCACATTCATTCGCAGGAAGAGTACGCAGCGCGCTGCTGCTTAAAATTCTATCCTTTGAAGATGGATTGGCGCGGCTCGCAAAATGGCATCTTTTTGGTATGAAAGAACAATGGGGGTAATAAGAAATGGGAACATGGAGAAGGAACGTTTGGTACGTTGATAAGAAAGTTCTTTAAAAAAATAATGCTATGCGCTCAAGTGAAAAACGAAACGATCGACAAGAGATGAGCAAAGGGGGCGGCGGGAAACGCCTGGAGTTGTAATGAAATGAGCTGCAAGCGGATAATAGAATTGGCTTCATTACATTGTCTAGTGATAATGCTTGAATGGTTTTGTAAATGCAGTGGGTGGGCAACCAGTCATAAATTCATTCGGAGAAAAATCATTTCAAGGCGGAATAAATTGGAATACGCTGCTATCTAAGTCCGCGTATATATTAAAAGCAACCGCGGCGATATGTTATATTTTTCCCCATTTCGTCTCACCAGCCGCATTTCATTTGGAAACTCGAATATCGGGGAGACCAAATCCCATTAATATCCAGTTATCGGAAATTTTAAAACGGCACCGGGTGGGCGGCTTCCGATGTTCAATTAGTGAAAGGCAAAAATGGGAATATTCATTCCGTGTGATTCGGCGAGGGTGACGCTTCCTAACCGCTATTAATTAGAGAGCCACTTCGATATAATTAACAAACTAGAGAGGGCGCAATTACGCGATTAATAAAACGATACACACGCGCTAATTGACACGAGACATCTAAGGAGACACAATGTAAGCGCCGGAACAATAAGTCTGATGCTTCCAATTTGGTGATATATCAAATTATACGGAGGAAATATGGCTGACAGTGACAAGTATTGTTCGGTAATGTCATCAGGCGCACGGATTATAATTTCAATGTTCCCATTTACTCTCGGTACACCGAGTCACCGCAATGAATGTATCTAAGTATTCGCAAAGGGGGCTCTGATGACTCGTCAATATTTGAACATAATTATATAAATGTCTATATAAAATGGAATCGTCAAGAATAATAATAATAATAGATTAGTGGACTGGAACTGGACATTTGATTGACAACTTATGTCAGTAGTAAATATGCGGCATTGAGGACGAACGTGGAAACCCGTGATTACAGACTACATACTGATAGATGTTGCTTTAATGTTTATACCTTAAGGGTACATTAACAATCATGCTTCATTGTAGAAGTGGCTGAAATCGTGTAATTTAAATGCAATTAGTAGATCGAAAAATAACAAAGATGTTTGTTTACCTACTAACGTTTGAATCGCAAATTATAAATGTAATGAATGTCCTAGGAGTTTTGTCAAGGATTTCAAGCGGAGCCCGAGCACAGAAAATGTTTACTGCAACTTTAAATGGCAGGATTTTGTATTTCTTACTACATACAATAAAATACGTCTTTCAGAATGAATAAGCATTAAATATTATTTTATCTTCAGTTTCCCAATTCTGTATCTCTAACTTTCGACGTTTCTAAATAACGTTTGATACAACAACAAAAAACAGTGTTATTAAAGACCATTCAGGATACGAAAAAAAAGAGTAGCAAACCACCTATCGTTTAGATTAAGAAATACGGCCACTGTACTCATATTCTGTATTTCATTAACTTATTACTATGCTATTATGACTGCGAGACCGATAGCGAGCAAGTACCGTGAGGGAAAGTTGAAAGGAAATATGAAGAGTTCACGTTATCGGTCCCGTAGTCATATTTAGCCTGACATGGAGTTTACACCCACTTAGAGCAGCACTCTTAAGCAACCCGACAGTGAGAGATCCTCCCGCTACCGACGATGGTCACTGCGGGCCTGGCCTCTATGGGTCAGTGGCCCCGTTCAAGAAGGCTGATGGACCCTCCCAAACACCACATTTGACGTTAGAAGAAAAACGTTCGATGAAACGATATTAAAAATATTCAGGAGGAGAAAAGGCACATCGGAACGATAATTGAGGTTTAGGATACAGTATAGGCGCTTTCGTTTAGCAAGGTTTGGCATTGCTAGTCGCCCCGTGGCGTGCAGTATCGCGGTTGTATGGGTCGAGGTAGAATTAATGCGCATCGGAAGCGGCAAATAGAACAAGAAACAATAAATTCGTACCAGTCCAGAGTGATAGATAGACGAAAGGCACTTATACTGATGCAGGATAGAAAGAAAATACAGTTACAAAAGATGAGAATTTAGGTGTGAAATTATTTTTTAAATGCCCATAGGGTGGGGTTAATATTTGACAACGTAGTTTGCTGACCTGATGTAGTCTGCTAAGCGAGCTATAATCGGAGTCCGCGTAATTGCTTTCCTCCACATGAAAGAACCTAAACTGCTGTCAACTTGACATTAACATTCAAAGCCTAAAAATATCACTCCTACTTTACATTACATATGTAAAACACAAACAAGTTTTGAAATAATTAAGGAAGCTAATAATTATTCTATTATAGACATCTACAATTTTATTCGAGGTTGACAGGAGAGAAATAAACTGATAGTACATTTTTCATTGGATTAATTAAATTGCTCCTGGTTCAAATAAATAAAATTTTAAAAAATAACTTCAGAGTAAAATAACTCCAATAAACATTTATAATCAGTGTTACTCATTCCTGTGAATTTTAGATGTGTGGTGTTGCTGCGTAGGCGACGATTTGTGTCTCGAAAAATAGTCTAATAAAGATTGTTTTCTCTCTCAGTGTGATAAATCGGATCAAAATTTAAAATCAAAAGAAAGCTCTATAACTACTCCAAATATAAATTGTATAAATGTTCTATATTAATAAATTAGAGCAGTAAATTAATAACCACAATATATTTAGTTTGAAAGCAGCCCTCGCATAAAAACTTATAATTGTGAAATGTATTATATAATATAATCAAGTTAGTTTAATTAAAACGAGAGCTGCACTAGATGGTTCGCAAAAAGCGCGATCCTTCATACTTTCAACAGATTTAATATTACAACGTACACATATATATTATCCGCGTGTTATAATATACAAGTTCTAAGCACAATTTCCGCAAATTTTCAGCAGTTATGCATACCACAACTTTTGCCGGCTTTCCAGCCTGTTGAGCAGCAGTTTTGAGACTTGAAAGAGGAGAGAAAGAGAGGAAGTAGGGAAATTAACATCTTTTTGTGCAGCAAGTGCTAATGGGAAATATTAACTGACGGGTCGTGTGTGTATGTGGAAAGGGTTGCGTACACAAGTGGCAAGGAATAAAAAACATATGCGAGCGCACTGGCGTGGCACGGTTCGGGCGGATATGTAATTCCACATGCTGCCTATGCTATTAATATAACGAATTATTTTCGGCTTGTAGCGAGCGAAATCCCCACTTGCGTAATGCAATATTATTGCGATTATATTAATTCCGATTAGATCGGAATTATGGTTAACGATGAGAGACGGACGGGGATGAGTGTTCGCGCACGGTAACCGGATATTCACCAGACCAAGTAGGCACGGAGAATTTTTTTCAACATTATAATGCGGTATATAAAATATGATTAATTAAAAACAGAAGGTGACACAAATAAATTCGAATGTAGTCAGATTTTAAAATTAGACATCACAGCTGAACCCACGCATGAAGAGTATGAGATAAATTACACGTCGGTTTTATTTTTAATGTGAAATGTATGCATGTGTGTTTATATAAAAATAGAATGCGGTAAAAGTGCTTACCTTGATACTGTCGTAACAGGCGGTAACCCGGCCGTTTTGTACTTCTACGTTGGCTGGTGGATGTGCGAATTTGCATTCTGTGTCAGGCCTGGAGCACTTGTTTCTCTGAAACTCCCTGCAGACTTCTAACTGCAACCAGCGGGAATCCTTTCCGTTAAGAAGGTTATTCATATTCACCATTGCCATGTTTACTGAATTATGTTTAGGCGTCTGTTTATAGTTAATAATTTAACGATTGTAATTTGGTAAACGCGAAACACTGGACCTGGTCACGCGATGCTCTTCTTAATTGAAGATGTGTTATGGGATTTAAATCAAGTGCAACAATTGTTCATATTGCAGAAAACTAAAAGCACGACAACTTAACTAACACGCACGTGTTCGGTTGTAATATAACGAAAATCGGGATTTTGCCGAAGTTAATTATATCTCTGGTCGCAGTGTTTTAGTACGTCAAAGGACTAGAAAAGAGTAAGGGTCTACTACAGTGGACAATGGGTTGATTGACTTGACGCAGAAAGCAGGAAGGCGAAGCGAAGCGGCTGTCGTAGAGAAGCTAGCGCATGTTGGTCGGTATAAACGGATCAGCAAGCCCTGTGTCTACTGCCGGTGATACTGCTTCTGACTTCGTCGGTTGTCTGCAAATAAGCCAAACACACCAATTATAAATCTATTACCTACCTATCATCAAGCCTAATATACTAATACTTAATTTAATTTAATTACTATAGCATAAGCAGTCATACTTAATTATCCTCCGGTACTAATTTTAAATCACTGAAAAACAAATATTACTTAAATTGGCTTAAGAGAGCGAAAGAGATAAAAAAGCGGACTATAAAGTATAAAGGATCATCTTATTAAAACTCTCACAGAAGCATAAAAGGAACATTATTTTCGCTCATAAAAACACCTATTATCAGAAATTAAAACCTCGATACAGCTTAACTTTTCGGTAAACAAGACGAATCACTTCAACGGTAAATGAGTTTACAAACAATTCCGGTGTCGTAATTGCAGCTTTCCAAAGCCAAACGTAATTATAACATTCCCCACGCCATTTTTATCCCAACAAAGAGGGGCCATCCTCTTTTAAGCGTGGGTTAGGCCGATTACGCAACCAAATAAATCACACTACTCTATTTTGTTATTAAAATTCCAAGGATGCATACATGAGTCCATGACCATACTTTAAATCACGTCTATAAATAAACTCAACATATATCGTAAGTAATTTTCACGGTATTATTGACAAACACAATAACGTATGACGTTTAATATACAGCCAGACAATTGCTAAGCGTTGTACAATTAGCCCACAGTATAATAATAAAAACGATGCGATTACGAATAATCGTAAAATTTAACGAGACTGCAATTAAATTATTGTGCTGCGCGATTGTAATTATTTTTTGTTTAATATTTATGGAAGCAAGCGGCTTATCTAATAAGGCTAAAAATTAGTGAGTAACCATAATTAATCACACGACTCCGTTTCAATTCAAAGCAACGTGGAATTTATTAAGTCAAGGCACACCTATAGCATTGCGTTCGTTAACAGACCCCTCTAAATGTCACACCGCTTTACAAAACTCCACACCTGCGCCTTAACATTTATATATATATTTATTTTAAACTCTTTAAGTCCCTCAGCACGAGCAGTCCAAATAAAAGACGATTAAACAGAACGAAAGGAAATACGTGTGTATTAATTAACAAAGGGGATTTCATAAGTGAAAATTCCAAAGCAAGCGTAATAATACATAATGCATTGTATTAAACTAGCCACGTTCTACGACTTACTTTATTAGTAATTCCTTTCGACATGTGTAGGATTTAGTTCACTGGTTTGTGCTGTTATGATACAGACCCCCGGGTTTATCAAAAAGCAGCGTGATATCGATTGACTCATGTATTTGCATTCTGATATTACTCATTTAGAGGTTGTAATCTAAATAATTATGCAGTGTAAGGAATGTTTAATTAAATTACGATTCGTCAGTTCAATATGTATCATCAATATTACTTTTAAATCAAACTTTTAAACGTTGTAATTAAAAAAAATTAAATCACGATTATAATTTGGCAACTAAACCAGTGTTACAAAGTATTGTAAATTGTTAATTAAATAACGATTCGTCATTTCATTATGTATCAATATTACTTTTAAATCAAATATTAGAATATTATACGTTGTAATTTAAAAAAATTAAATTACCGTTATAAATTGGCAACTAAAACTGTGTTACAAAGTATTGTTAATGCAAATGATTAATATGTGATCATAAAGGTCAATACACGGTCAATAATACTGTCAGTTTTTGGTTCAATCCTCATTCTATATTTATCAAGTAATTAATTATCCGAATGAACATCAATATTCTCATCAGCCATCATTGCTATATCTTACACGATCATTAATACTGTCAATATTTTAGAATAATGAAAATTTTAAACATATTATCAATTATCCGAATAAACATCAATATTCTCATCAGCCATCATTCCTATACCTTACACGATCACAATACTGTCAATATTTTAGAATCATGAACATTTTAAACATGTTATCATAAAGGCACCCTTACACGATCAATAATATGTCAATATTTTAGAATAATGATAGTATTACTGTACGATAATATGTTTAAAATATTCATTATTCTAAAATATTGACAGTATTACCTATCCTGTAAGGTATAGTAACGATGGAATGAAGAGAATACTGATGTTTATATATATATATATATATATATATATATATATATATATAAATATATATATATATATATATATATATATATTATCTATTGCCTTCTACCTTTCGGTGTAGGCTAGATACTGATGTTTATGCGGATAATTAATTACTTGATAAATATAAAAGTAGGATTCAAACAAATACTGACAGTACTAGGACTGACAGTATTATTGACCGTGTAAGGTGCCTCATATAGTAATACGGTCATTATTCTAAAATATTGACAGTATTACTGACCGTGTCAAGTGCCTTATAGTAATGTATAACAATTGAATTCGGTTGTAGTGTATTTTCTGCCATTAAATCGATACATCGAGTATTGCCCGGCTTGAGTTCCATCTGAAAACTGATATTCCCATAAAAATAATTAATAAAACGGTTCTTGCAATAAGGTTAAAGCAAATAGCTGCTAATTTACGCGCTCTTCTAATTAGAGCTTATAAATATCACACGAAATCTCCTTCATTATTCAAGATGCTAAAACGTATCATTTCATAACATAATCCTGTTGCATGCGATTTTTTCGTTTTAATTAGTGTCTAAATTACAGCCATCCGTTCTGAAATAACGTTCTAATTCCACCCAGACCTGGTCTGGCGTCAACGATCTTATCCACAAAAGTTGCATATTTACGATCCAAAGACTCCCCGGGGACGAGTTTAACTTTAATTTTAGTTTTCACAGAGCTCACCTGAAGCAGCCTGCCCCCCCGCTAATAAATTTTAGCTTGCAGTTTTTCCAATTAAAATTATAATTACCGGCGGCATTTAAATAGCGGCGTCAGTTTATTCGCACCTCGGTGCAAAACACAATGAAAACAGTGTTATAGCGTCACCTCCAAAGTTTTGCAAACTACAAAATACACTCCAACTTTTTCCGTCGGCAACACCGAGTTTGTTTTATGATAGTGTTGGTATTTTTATTGTTCAAGATTAAAACACTTTATAAAGTTTTAAATGTGTATAAATAGAAAATTTCTAGATTCAAGATACATAAAATAAAAAATAATGCATCAAACTTAATTACTACTATACTTGATTTTTCTTGGTGTAGATCAAGGGTTCTTATATTCTTAAATAAATTGCTAAAAAGTCTATTATGATATTTTGTAATTTGGACTTAATGCAAATCAAGGAATATGGGTATGTTCAGAGATAAATAAATAAAAATCTTATGAGAAAACATAGTGACGGAATTAACAACCGTGATGTATCGCCGTGATTTCGATTTAATTTACATTTTTGAAAAATAAAGCTCATACATAAGAAATTTCTTGAAATATCGTTTAAGATCGTTTTAGACAAGACAATTTCTTAGCTCAAAAGTTGTTCAAGAAATGAAGTCATATATCCTCCTCCCATACAATCTATCCTTGACAAATAGAACGCATTATATTTTTCCATTCGATCTACCATCCAATTCAATATTTCAAATAATTTGATGTATGATACGAGACAATTTAGATTGTCTCGCATCTTGACTAACTTTTGAGTCAAGAAATTGTCTTGTCTAAAACGATCTTTATATCATGATACATGTACCACAGTTTGAGAACCCTACACCATGGGTGTATATAGTTAGTATAGTTTTATATAAAATTAGGGGAAACCAGTTGTCCGATGGCAAATGATGAATTTCGCCAAGTCATCCGAGCCCGTATGACTATTATCAAAGCCGCTTTCGTTTATCGTACGGGCTGTTCTAAGTCAGCTACGACCACCCCATAACAGCTCACGATAGCGGCTCAAACTTAATATTGTACGACCTGTTTATTTTTCTTACTATGCAGTTGCAACTTCTAAGATAGCAATAGAGCCAACTATCGCGTTATGTTTGTCCCCATTTGATGAAGAAAACTGTCTGCATTAAAATATTAGCCACGACATGCACTGACCGTACAAAAGTCATAAATGACAGATCGCTAGGCTTCAAAACATTGTCTTCGTTATTTTTATTATTGGGATAATAATAATAATGGCGGCAAGCAGACTTAGATCATCATTTTAAAACCAATCTAAATGTTTATTGCGACTCAAACGAAGCCATTTTGTATTATTACATATAGACACTAGACGACGTTCGTTCGTGTTTGCTTATTGTGGGTTATGTGAATTAGTCTGTTGTTTGCCAGATAACCTCATATATAGGATCACGCGGTAGAGGTAACAACTTTGACCTCGGCGGGACTCACCAAACGTCATTGACAGGGGATGGGTCTTGGTATCTGGTGCTCACAGGGTATTCAACTCGTACTTATGGCTCTAGAATGCCAGATACCGGACAACTGCATTGAACTACAGGCAAAATTAAGTAATTGTAGCCAGGTATGGTAGAGGCAGGGGGGTCGCCCGTCTGGACCATAATTCGCGGTACCTAGAGTAGTCAGATCGGTGGTTGAAGCACTCTTCCCAGATAGTACAACCACGGCAACGACGGATGATCGGTAAGAAGAACTGGCTGAGATACAGGATGATATAACGACCAGCAGATGATGAAATGGCCTGGCGAGGTAATGTGCCGGTCCTTAATAGATATTGTTTCTATTGATATAATTATAGAACGAAGAATACGGGGGTAAGAG